>JAOSBK010000006.1:33885653-33896279 GCA_027568895.1 Erythroxylum shatona | reverse complement strand
TGAATTCAATTCTAATATTACTGGATTTGTTCCAAACAGTGTAATTGAATTCAATTCTAATATTACTAGATTTGTTCTAAACAGTGTAAATTGAATTCAATCCCAACGTCATTAATGTAATTGAATTCAATTCGTTAATGAATTCAATTTGAAGGTTTCCAAACAGCCTGCTAATTCTTATCCATATATTCGACGCCCCCTAAATTAGCTCATTGTGGTCAAGACTTTATCAGCACGACTACCTAGTAAATAAGAATTCGAGCCTAGGAGTAAAAAAGACTTGTGGTTGAAAAACGATGGTAAGTGAAAAACGCTCTGAACTCACCTCCACTGGTTACGGCGCCCACACCTCAAAAAAGGTTCGAATATGAGGCCACGAGGATGACCCCTCTCCTTTGACTCCTATCCCGAACACCATGCAACACAGCTATAGCGCGGCCGTCACAGGTCGCCTAATACCAAATAAATGATGAGAGGGAACTAGAATGGTCGAAAGAGGACCCAATTGAGATTGCTGAAGGGGATATCAACTTGGTGCCAAGAGATTTTGGCATGGGCATCAAACTGTCTAACACATTTAGAGGCCGGCTAGACAAACAATGGAAGAAGGCCATTGTTGTCAAGCTAGTAGGCCGAAAGATGGGTTTTAATATGCTCAAATCCTGACTGAACACAGTGTGAAAATTGAATGGACCAATGAAGATCGTCGACATAGACAATGATTTTTACCTGATAAATTTTGTAGAGGACGATGACTATTTGCATGCGCTCATCATGGGTCCTTGGGTGATCTCCGACCATGTTCTTTTAGTCCAATCATGGAACCCAGAATTTCGACCATCTTCTAGCAAAATTTCTCACGTCTTAGCTTAGGTTAGATTTCCAGAACTATCGGTAGCACGATATCACCCCTCTATCTTGAAAGCTCTCGAAAACTTGGTAGGCCGCACAGTAAAAATCGATGATCAGACTCAACAATCTCAAAGGGGAAAATTTGCGAGAGTTACGGTAGATATTGACATCAGTGCCCGCTTACGATCCATAGTTGAGCTTGATGACCAACTAATCAAAGTTGCTTATGAGGGCCTGCCTTAGATTTGTCTCTCCTGTGGAAGGTTGGCCATGTGATGGAATGACCTACAAAGTCTAATGCTCCCCAGGAAATAGGGGGCAGCATCGGCGACACGACTACTAATATCCTACCGGAGCCAAGAACTGACATGCCAGTAGCCAACATCAGGCTGGAGATCTATGACTCTTAGATCCAAGTACAATGATGAACTCGACGTCCCACCCTCAAAGAAACGGTCCAAGGACGTGACAGGAAGGACAATAACCATTATAAGGCTTTGTAGGGCTCAAGGTATAAAATACTGACAGACAATGATACACCTGCAACATTAAACTACGACCCTCTGCCTATCGAGGAGAAATAAAGAGAAGACCACACAAAGAATTGGGAAATGAATCACATCTAACCGAAACTACGAGAACCAGCAACTGGTAAGGATTCGAAAAAGACGGATCATCTTACAGAGACAATATCGAGAAGCCTAAACAGACTGTTTTCCCTAAACAAAGGGCCACATTAGCCAACATACAACCCCCTCGGATCCAAAGTCAAGAACTGATGAACCCCAGCGAAATAAAATGCACCACGTGGCCATCTTAATTCCCTCTCATCAAGAGTTGGTGATCCAAGAAAACTCTGTTATGCTACCTCCGAATGAGGACATGGGATGCGGGGAAATGGAGGAGGACATGCATGACTACTACACTGCATTTGTCGATAAACAAACACATGTTGCCCCCATCTAGGCCACCAGACCTTAGACAGGATTCGAGTATGGAAAGTGAGACCTCAAATGTACCCAATTCGTAGATGGAAGAGATACCACATAACTCTATGACTAACACCTGTAGTATGCAGATGGATGAGCTGGTAAACAATCATGCCTAATAATGGTTACTTCTTCTCTCAATCAATATTTTCTGTATTGATATTCGTATGGAGCTGTCAGGGGTTTGGAGGCAAGACTTTCAAGTCGATACTCAAAAACTACATTCAGATTCATAATTCACTTTTTGTTGTTTTGGTTGAGCCAAGAATTAGTGGGGTTCATGCATTAAAGGTTATTCGAAGCTTGTGATTTTCACAATCATTCAGGGTGGAAGTAGAGGGATTCTCGGTAGGCATATGGCTGTTATGGATAGCAGATATTGTGGTTCAAATCTTGCTAGCCCACCGCCAATTTGTTCACGTTAATAGTGAATGGGATCAAACGTCTTTTGACTTCATTGTCATCTATGCTAGCCCTACCTATAATCTACTACACTTTTTATGGAAGAATCTACAAAAAAATAGCTAGAATTACCCCTAAACCATGGCTTTTGGGTGGAGACTTCGATGCCAAGCTAGATAGCACTGACAAACGTGGAGGTTCTAGAGTCCAACCAGTAGTCAATAAACAATTTCAGCAATGTGTACAATGTTGTCAGCTACATGATCTTGGATTGTCAGGACCAAGGTTCACTTGGAGGCGAGGGTAGATTCTCGCTAGACTGGACCGCATTTTCTGCTCGACTTTCTGGCAATCTTCCTTCTACGAAACTACAGTGACGCATCTACCATTCCTTAAGTCAGATCATAGACCACTTCTGATAATAATAAAACAAGTCGCCTACTGCTGACTACTCGTCCATTCAGATTTCAGTCGGCTTGGTTGACTGATGAACGATTTGCATAGATTGTGGAGGATACTTGGAATGCTGAAATAGCTGATATTAGTGGCGCGCTCAAGAATACTTCAGAAACATTACAGCATTGGAAAATTATACCAGTTTCGACAATATATTTCATCATAAAAAAAGACTCATGGCACGTCTAGAAGGCATCCAAAAAATAATGGAAGAAACAACTTTGGACTCACTATGAGAACTAGAGGAATATTTACAATCTGAACTTGAACAAGTCCTTTGTCAAGAAGAACTCTACTGGTATCAACGCTCAAGATGTCAGTGGTTAGCCCAAAGAGACAGAAATATTAAATACTATCAGGTTATTACAACCGTCAAACATCGAAAAATAAGGGTGACTGCACTGAAGGATGAAAATGGTTGCGCTGGTTCGGACAAAGATAATATCAAGCGAAGAACTTCCTTCAGCAACTCTATAAGCTAAAAACACTCACAACTCTAGCAGTACCACTCAAAGGTCTTTTTCTATCTCTCTCCCATCGAGTTACAAATGACATGGAAAGTTCAATTCTTTCTAAAAAGATTAAGGTGACTTTTTTTGATATGGCTCCTAACAAGGTACCGGGTATTGATAGATTTACAATGTTATTTTATGAAACCTAATGGGATATTGTCGGGCCTTCCTTGATACTCTTTATCCAGAAAATTTTTAGACATGAATTATGGGAGTCTGATTTAAATCGTACTATTTTGGTACTCATTCCTAAGCTTCCTTCTCCTATGTCGATCACTCAATTCAAGCCAATTACGCTATATTCAGTGATTTTAAAGCTATTATTAAGATTATCATGAACCGTCTTAAACCTCATATAGATGAGCTTGTAGCTCTAACTTAATGTAGCTTTGTTCTAGGGAGATTGATTACTGATAATATTATTATTGCCCAGGAGGTCATCCATACCATGAAATAGAAATTTGGAAAAAAGGGGATACTTACTATTAAGGTTGATCTTGAAAAAGTTTACGATAGGCTTTCTTGAGATTTTATCAAAGATACTCTCATCGATATTAGGATTCTGGAATCTTTGATAAATCTTATTATGAAGTGTGTTACTTTGGTATCTATGCAAGTGAGTTGGAACGGAGAACTCAGTGCAGCGTTTACTCCCTCCAATTATATCGCCTTACCTTTTTGTTCTTTGTATGGAACATTTAGGTCATTTAATAAATCACTCAGTGTCTCAAGGAAGATAGAGGACTATTAAACTCAATAGAAGGGGTCCGGCTGTATCCCACTTATTTTTTACTGATGATCCCATCCTGTTCTCAAAGGCCTCACTCGACCAAGTGTATGTAATTCGGGACATATTGAACACCTTTTGTATAGTCTCTGGTCAACGGGCTAGTCAAGAAAAATCTCGTTATTTTTACTCCAAGAATGTCACTCATTCTGTGGCATGTCACTTAAGCACATAATTGAGTTTCAAGTAGATGAACAACCTTAGACACTACCTTAGAGTGCCCCTATTGCATGAAAGAGTTAGTAAAAGAACATACCAACATGTGCTTGATAAGGTGCAACAGTGACTATCAGGATGGACGTAAACTCTTTTGTCATTTACAAGGTGAATCACATTGACTCAAGCTGTAATATTGTTAAGTTATCAATTTGCGTTTATTTTGTACTTAAATCTCTTTAATGTGTTAAAATTATTATTCAAAATTAATGGAATTGTCTTATAATTGTTTGCAAATGATTTTCAATACCTTAGAGATGAAATTGAATCAAAAAGATGAAAAAGAAATGAAGAAAATATGAACTTCCAAGTCTGGCAACAATTTAGTCACTAAGCGTGGGCACGTGTAAGGATGAAATTAATTTTCCAGATCTGCTTTCAAAATCTGAATCTGATTCTTTTGAGATTCTCATAATCTTTTAAGATAAGATTGATAGAGATTGGCAATTTGAACATATGGAAACATGATTTGCAAGATAGGATGAAAAAGGAAGGGATCGGGAGGCATTAACAAGTGAATTCACGTTATTGTTCGCGCAGCATAGCATAGGGATAGTTTTTACATTTTTCTGCAGAATTTCCATAGGAATAGTTTTACGTTTTTGCATTCTTTTCTTCTGGTTTTCTTCAACAGAGTTTAAGGATAGTTTTTTTATGTTTTTCTTCTGTTCTTCTTCTGCTCTCGATAGCTTTTATTTTAGAATACTTTTGACAATTTTCTGCAGAATTCTCCTTAGGCTAGTTTACGTTTCTATTTGGTTTTTGTTGGTATTTTCGGATATCTAAGAAAGACCAGGGATGGAGACTCATTATTTTGTTATTTCTCTGATTTCTACTTCCGTTATGAATAGCTAAATTTCTTTTCTTGGTTGAGGTGAACCTTGTTATCATCTATTATGCGTGAGATGTTTTAATAAAGTTTGTTCATTGATGAATATTGAATGTATTTTGACTTACTTTCTCTAATTAAATTAATTGATTTCTAGGTGTGCAACTAGGGATTGATTCGCTCAATAGCTAGATGAATGAAATATGACGTTCAGTTTCCTTAATCGCAAGTAGCAAGTAGGATTTCCTTCTTTACATTATAGTAGGGAATTCTAAGAAGATATTCATCTTGATTAAATGCATGTCGTACATATGTTATCTTGTTCATTGGTTTCTTAGTTCTTAAAGTTATTATTCAATTGAACCTACGATCATATCTAGGTTATTGATTAATACGAATGCTTAGAATACATGTTTCTATTAATTTACACTTAAGAGAAAACAACCCCAGTGAATGTTTATTGATGAACTGAATTTTATTTCAAGGATCCATTTTTGTGTGATAACATCGGTAACCCGAAACCAAGGTTTGTTTACTGAATTTTCAGATCTGAATATTTTTTAATTCATGATTTTTGTTATTTCTAATTTCTTAAATTACATGAATCAAACCCCTTATTTGTTCTACTTTTAAACTCGCTAGCCTTTACCGTTAAAAATTTCTCGTGGGAACAATTTCCACTTACCACTACTACATTAATTTGTATTAACAGAAGTTGGTTTCTTTTTTAATTTGGTTGCAGACGACAGTAGTACCAAATATCTGCTCTCCCCAGTTATACAATGCAGACGGTCCGTCTTCCTAAAAGTCTTTGCAATGAGCTAGAAAAATTAATGCGACAGTTTTTATGGGGCTCTTATAATGGCAATAGGAAGATTAACCTGGTAAATTGGGATAAAGTTTGTATACCTAAAGAGATGGGTGATCTTGGAATCCGAAAAATTAGAGAAATCAATGACCCCCTAGTAGTGAAATTAGGATGGTCAATGGTTACTAAGCCTAACTCAGTATGGGTACAAATCCTATTGGTAAAGTATAATTTTGATGCCAACAACCTCCTACTTCTCTGGAGGCTACGGAAGATCAATGGTTTGGAAGAACATAAAAGCTACTTGGCACCATATACTTAAAGGCTAGAAATGGGTGATTTGGGATGGGTCTAGAACTTGATTCTAGCTAAGACCCTTGGGTTGAGGAGTTAGGACCTTTGATTTCCCCGATTCCACAATCAGCTATTAATCTCCAAGTTCAATGCTTCATGGACAATACAAGTTATTGGAAGTGGGATGCATTCCAATCTCTACTTCCCTACTTGATTTGCATACACATCGTGGGTATTTTGCCTCCTCAGTCCTACTTAGGGCTAAATAAGCTAATATGGGGAATATCGGACACTGGTAAGTTCATTACAACATCGACTTATTCCATAATCATGGATTACGCAAAACGTTATTCTGATGGATTTTGGAGGACAGTCTAACATTGGAATGGCCTTCAACATATTCGTAGATTCCTTTGGCTTCTTGCACAAGATTGTTTACTTTCTAATTAACAACGTGTTTGCAAACAGTTAACTACCGAGGTTGCATGCTATCATTATCGAGCAGAAGAATCCTGGCTACACGTAGTTCAGGACTGCATCAAAGCACATACTTTATGGCATGCGTTCCCCCCACACATCGTCTCCACTGATTTCTTTACCCTGAATGCTTAAGAATGGTTAGCTATAAATCTCCAAAAACACCAGTTGGTGTTTGGCTTTGATTAGTCAATTATATTTGGCGCTGCCTCTTGGTTCCTATAGTCCGGGAGAAATATGACCGTTTTTTAAGAACACTTTTCTAGGCCGGAGTCATCTGCTTCTTATGTACTGGAGTATGTTCATCAGATTCACAAGACTTCGATCTGGCAAGGTAGAGCTAATATTGGACACAGACCATGGACTAAACAACTTATAGGCCGGTGTAAACCCCCGCATGGTTGGGTACGGCCGAATATAGATGGAGCATGCAAAAGCACGTCCTCTTTGGCCTCAACAGGTAGACTTCTTCAAGATACTATAGGCGTTTGACTTAGAGGCTTTGTTCAGAATATTAGCTGGTGCTCCCCCATTCTGGTGGAACTTTGGGGAGCTTTCTTGAGACTCAATCTTGCTTGGGAACTTAGTTATCGTAGAGTTGAATTAGCCTCCTTAATTAAAAGAACAATGTCTCGCAACCCCCTAGTCATGGGTATCAACGAGATATTTGCTCGAAATTAGGTAGTTGTACCTTGTCATATCTACAGGGAGGGCAACCGGTGTACTAACAGGCTTGCCAATGCTGCTGCTCAATTTGAGTTAGGAATCACCACTTTTGATACTACACCTATAGGGTGCCTCTCATTCCTTTTAGAGGATATGTCTGGGGTTTGCTTCCCTAGATTAGTCATATAATGTTTTAGTGTTTCTCTCCTTTCATTAAAAAAAAGGAACTCGAGCTTATGTTCCCAACGTTCACTTAATGACAAAAGTGGATTCAAATTAAAATAATAAATATATTATTCAAGCGCAAAAATTACAATATCTAGATATTATTTATATTAAAAGAATATATATAAGATATTTAAATAAAGATAAATAATTTGTAGCATAAAAATAAATATTAGAATATGTGATAATCATAATTAATTGAAATACGCTACTAAAATTAGTTTGATACAACTATAAATATTTTCCTTCACTACGGTGGCAAAAAGAGCTTTATGTAACGATATGTTTACAATAGTTTAAAAATGTGCTATTAAAAATTAATATAAGATAACAATTTTTAATATCATTAGAGAACCCTTCCACAGTCGGGGACTATAGGCTTATAGCATGCTGTAAATTTTTTTATAAGATGATTTTTAAAATCATGGCTAATAGGCATAGAGATGTCTTCCCTTCCATCATCAGGCCAAACCAAAGTGCCTTCATTAGGAATCGTCGTATAGGGGATAATATCTTATTGGCTCAAGAGGTTTTTAAAAACTATCACCTAGCCAATAACCATAGAAGATGTGCTTTTAAGGTGGACTTACAAAAAGCATACGACTCGATCCATTGGGATTTCTTACTAAATGTACTAGTAGCTATAGGTTGCCCCCTATAGAGAATGTGTTACCTCCCCTACCTATGCGGTCTTGATCAATGGGTCCACCTCAAATTTCTTCCCAAGGAAATCAGGCCTAAGACAAGGGGATCCTTTATCCCCTTTACTTTTTATTCTCTGTATGGAGGCTTATTCAAGGAGTCTTAATGCTTGCACAGGTGACAGTAGTGCTTTTGCTTATCATTGGAGATGTAAAGCCCTCAAACTTACCTATCTTCTATTTACTGATGATCTCCTTATGTTTTTCCATAGTGATTTAGCCTTGATCCATACTTTACTTGATTGCTTAAGAACCTTTTCCAACTTTTCTAGTATGGGTATGAACCTCTCTAAGAGTCATATCTTCGTGTCTCCTGAGATGCAGCAAATGGTTCAACAAATAGAAAACTTGTCTGGTCTTAAAAGAGGTCAGCTTCTCATTCGTTATCTAGGAGTTCCTCTTCTGACAGGTAGGTTGTCTAAGAGGGATTGTTTACCATTACTGGAAAAAATTGATTCCAGAATCAACAAATAGACCCACAAATTTCTTTCTTATACGGGTCGAGTGCAATTAGTTATTTCAGTCCTTTCCTCATTTTAGGTCTATTGGTCTAGCCTTTTCATCCTACCCACCTCCATTACTAAGGAAAGAGAGACAAAACTTAGGAATTTTTTTATAGTCTGGAAAGGTGGATTCAAAAGCCTAACCGAACGTTAAATGGGATGATATGTAGACCAAAAAAAGAGGGAGGTCTAGGTATTAAACACTTGTCTACATGGAACACCGTATTACTAGGGAAACGAATTTGGTTTTTGTTTCATGATAAGGAAGTGTTGTGGGTAAGGTGGGTACACACTATCATACTCAAAAGGAAAACCTTTTATAATACCTCTCCTAATAACAGTTGTTCGTAGAGTTGGTAGAAAATTTTGTATGTGAGGGATCAAATTGGGAATCAATTGAGATTTAGAATTGGAAATGGAATTTCTCCTTCCTTATGGCTGGATCCTTAGCGTCCTAGAGGCATTTTAATGGCTCTTTCTACTCCTGGGTTGATAAATGGGTTTGGAATTCCTATGAATGCTAAAGTGTCGACAGTAATAAGAAATAATGGTTGGTGTTGGCAGTAGTTAACAGTAGGCTCTCTTAGTAATCTTGAACCTCTAACATACCACCCCCCGATGATTCAAGAAGGATAATTTAGAATGGTTAGCTTGTTCTACAAATCAGTATACAAATGCCCCTGCTTATACCTTCTTAAGACCTCCAGTTCAAACAGTCCCTTGGTACAAAATTGTTTGATATAAAAAGAATAGTCTGAGGTACTCTTTCATTTTATGGTTAGCATTTTTGCATAAATGCCAACAAGGGACAAATTATAGTATCTTCATTCTCTTAATCAATGTTCCTTGTGTGTGGCTGACTTTGAGACTATTGAACACTTATTCTTTGAATGCCCTTTTCTAAAACAATTTGGTTTCAAAGCCTTAGCCATTTCCAAATCCAATCACCCCATCTTATAAATCTTTAATCCATTTTATTATGGCTTTCCCAACTAACTTCCACCAGTAACTGTGACATAAATTCCTTCCTCATTATTCTTTCTGTTACTGTGTATAACTTGTGGGTTGAAAGAAACAATCGGATCTTTAAAGATGAAGCCATGGATGGAAGGAATCTCTCTATGCATGTGATCTTTCAAGTTATGGAGCACCTCAGCTTAAACACTGAGAGAAGGTAATACTGCATGTGTTTCAACTTATTTCCAATTTTTATCTATAAGTGATCTTGTTCTTGAAAGATGCTCCCTCTAGGAAGGCTTGAAGAAGGCTCCTTCACCGCATAACCTGTTGAGGAGCAAAGTTGGTTGAAACCTTCTGTCAAACACCTTGCGCACTGTTCACGCGCACTGTTCACGCAAGGGAATCTGCTGCACTGCACTTTTTATACTCCTCCTCTGTTCTTGACTTTGTAATCTGAATGTATAAATGTATCTTCAAAGAGATTGTAACTCAATTCACTCACACGAATCTGTATTTGTATAGTGAAAGATTGGTGTTTTGAGGAAAGGTTGTATCTTCCCTTTTGAAAACCGAAAAACTACTCCTGAACTTTGACACTATTTGTATGTGTTGCTACTGCTACTCACTCCACAATGCTGCTGTAATTTCTGGTATTCAAAACAAAGTGACACTGCATACTAAAACGATGAACTGAAATGATGGTTGTGTGTTTTATGAATTTGGTTTCACTAGAACTAACTTCAGGGTTTTTTGCAAAGAAACTACTACTGCTACTGGAAATCAAAGAAAAACATAACAAACAAATTGAAAACTTGAATGGTAAAGTTGTATTGAGAGTTTTCTGGTTTTTCACTCTTCATACATGCTCATGTTTTTTTGAAAAATGAAGAAAGTGGAGCTTTATATCAGCTCTTACATGTTCTGCTACCTTTTGATTCTAAACTGAAAA
>JAOSBK010000006.1:33863747-33876685 GCA_027568895.1 Erythroxylum shatona | reverse complement strand
AGAGCAAAACTTAAAAAAGTAAATTTTTTAAAAAAAATGGGGGCAAGTGCCCCCACTTGCCCCCACTGTGGATCCGCCACTGTACACAAGATGGATATATTTATATGGTGATAATAATAACTAAAGTTCACTGCAAGAAAATATGTTTTAGCAACGGAAAATAAAGATTTATTAGAATTTCAATATTAGTAGAGTACAGAGCACATTAACAATAATTGAACTTGAATCAACTATTGTCAAAATGACTAGCCCTTCCTACTTATAAATCCTTTAACATTTTCATATTTAATTAATATGAGATGTTTTAACACTCTCTTTTAAGTTTAGCTGGGATTAGACATCCAATTGTCACTTAAAATAAACATAGTGGTAACTGGACTTGATTGTTGAGACTAGACATCTAAATAAATGATTGAGAAATTAATAATCTGAACTAAATCTGCTTTAATATCATCTTAAAATTTTTAATATAGGTAAAGTGTAGAGCTTATTAACAGAACAGGCATCGGAGAACATAATATAATAAAGCTAACTTTGCTATGATATTGGTTAATATAAAATTTTTAATATAAGTAAAGCGTAGAGTTTATTAACAGAAAACGCGACGGAGGACATAATATAGTAAAGCTAACTTTGCTATGATATTGGTTAATATAAAGTTAAGTTTTGTTAATTTAATAATAATTGCCAACTTTCTCAACAAATCAAAGTTTTCTTATGCTATTTTGTTTCTTCCCTAGTTCCTTTTCTCTTCCCATTTTCAACTGTTACGCTCAGAAGGTGATCAAACATAGCCGGCCATAGGAGTTGGTTCTTCTGTTTTGAAAAGAAAAACAAGATATGCCGTATGGGCTCTGCCTTGCTTCAAAGGTCACCGTGTATGAGGCGGATTTGAAGTCTACCTCCTCTCTCTTTTGACGCTCTACAGCCGCACTTGCCCACTATTTAAAATTGGTTTATTTCTAAGTCGTAGAAAAAATCATTAATGATTAAATTTTATATAAATAAGAAATATTAACATTAAGAATGAATTTAATATGAAAGTTTAGGACAAATTTGTTGTTTTAAAGTTTAAGAATTAAGATAATAAATTGTAACTTATAGTAGTTAAATGTACAAACTCCAAGAAAACAAGTGGAGGCAGGGGCGTTGAATGCCGAGTTGTCCCTTCCTTATCCAACCACGCCTTTTCGACACCCCCAAAAGCTCACCGACCCTCTCCACGATCGTGAGGCCCTCTTTCGACGATAAATAAACTACAATATGCATACAAATTGTGCAAACTGCTCTCAATTAAGTCTGTAGGGGTTTTGGTGATTTTAATGATAAAATGAGCACGCAGGTCAAGGCTGGTGGTTACTATAATCATTGTCATCATAAATGCTTCACACCAACAGCACTGGTATCGTCAACGTGTTTACGCTTGAGTTCTTCGTTGCCTTCTCCCTTATTCAACAAGACGATTAAGTTTGAAACTAGGAATAAACATGGTATTGTTGTGGCTTCCAGTTCTACCAACGCCTCTGCTCCTTTGTGGGACGCCTGGAAACCAGAGAAGGCTTCTTCTTCACCATCTCTCAGCGACGTTCTGTGGCCTTCTGCAGGTTAGTGATTGATAAAATGCAATGAGATACAACTATGACTTCGGGACATCACTATATTGGTCTTGAAAGGCTTTTGAATGTTGAAAAGAATGTCACTTCTGTCCTATGCTAGATATCCGATTAGCCAAATTAAATGATCATCCCTGAAAACTTTGGCTCTGATATGATTATGGACCCATTTTAATAAGGAAATTTGAACAGGAGCATTTGCGGCAATGGCGATATTGGGAAAGATGGATCAAGTACTGGCTCCGAAAGGGCTCTCAATCACTATTGCACCCTTAGGGGCCGTTTGTGCTGTCCTCTTCGCTGCACCTTCTTCTCCTGCTGCTCGGGTACCCTTTTGATCTTCCTGCTTTTCTTACAAATCAGACATTAATTAAGCTGAAGTTGGTTGTTTTGATGTGGGATGTTATAATCAGCTGTGTGGTTATGAATGAGATAGGATTTCCCATTTTCTTTTTGCTCTCTGATTCCTAAGTAGACCAGGTATGAAATTCGTGAGACATATAATGTGGACACATAGAAATGAGTTGTTAGGCTTCGTGATTGAGTTCAGAGCTTATGTTGAATCGACTAACGGAGCAATGCTTTCGTGTATGTTAATGTTGCATAATTTAGTGTATCACTGCTCCATTTTTAGTCTCATGTTCTGCACAATAGATAGAGCAATGTTCTGTTTTACATGTTTGGGTTATTGTAATATAGTGGAATTGAGATCGACCACAAAATACATCTCTACTGCTTCTTGTATGTTGGATATGTCTGATATAATCCTTTAATATCGCTATGTATTCAACCTTGAAAAGCTTGATCTTTTGCTTCTAGATATGTAACTAACCACACGTGTGCCAAAATTTCCTTTCAACACTGCAGAAGTACAACATGTTCATGGCACAGATTGGCTGCGCAGCCATTGGAGTGATGGTGTTCTCTATCCTCGGCCCTGGTTGGCTTGCTAGGAGCACTGCCCTCGCTACATCCATAGCATTCATGATCTACACACGTTCAAACCACCCACCAGGTCCTTCATATTTCAATTCCTTAAATTATGGGTTTCCTTTCCTAAATCTGATACTAAAAATACAAAGCTTTGTGAAGCTGCAAGTTTGCCACTTGTGTTCATTGATGGAAGCAAGTTTCACAAGTTGAACTTTTGGTATGCTTTGTTTCCTGGCTTTGCCAGCTGCATTATTCTTTCTTTACTTGTAAGCACTCTCCCCTTTCCTTCAATCCTCTCCTAGAGGCTAAAATTCTTATATTAAAAGCGTCTCATAATATATGTTCATACTTATTTTCACTTTGTTTAATATTGCAGCAAGTAATAGTGTGTTACTTGAAGGACAACGTCAAGTTTTAGCCTACAAACAAGCCAACAACATGAAATGCACCCCATACTCATTTTGGACAAGCATGTTGTATGCTTCCATGACTGTTAATACTTGCAATGCCAGTCTGGTCCAATTCTATTGTCTGGGAAAGAGCGTTAATGAAAATGAAACTGGAATTGGGCATGAAATTCAGATACAGGGCTGCCTAAAACTTGCGGTTTCCACAATCAATCGGTTCGATGCAAGGAATAACTGTTTCCTGTGTTAGATTTTTCTGGTTTTGACGAATTCATTGTTACAGAGCACGAAGGAAAACATGCACTAAGTTTTGGCTGAGAAAGAACGAGATTGATCAATGCATCAAATGCCGGAAAAAGTAGAATCAAGTCCCAGGCCCCATTTCAACATATGATATACGTGTGACATTCTGGAAAGGACCTTTCTTCTCACCATCAATATTTGGACTTCAAGGAAAGGAACATCGCACCTTCCGTCCAATCGCAAACTTTCTGATTAGTATCTCTCTTTTTACAATAATTTCTACTCAATCACGTTATAAGTAGGGATGGTAAATTGAACACAATTTAACTCCGGATTAACAAATTAAATTTGAGCTAAATCAAATTTTAAATTATATTTGATTTTGAAAAGGTTTATTCAACTTAATTTGACCAATTTAAATAAAACAACCTCAATTTAGCATAACTTACTAAAATGACAATATTTTAGTAAGTTAAAAAATAATTTCATCTTGATCTTGATATGATCAAATTTTAGACTTTCAAATTTCAATCAGGTCAATTTTGAGCTAAAAAAATTAAACTAAAGTCTCTTAAGACGACTCAAACTTAACTTAATCTCTTGTAATTATTAGTTATATGGAGACTTGCAACTTACAATCTTCAAATCTTCATATTAATATTTGAAATTAGTCCTTCAACATTTAAAAAATTGGTTGAGTGTCAAAATTCAAAAGCTAATCAGAAAAAAAAAGCCCAAATTAGTCTTTAATATTGATGCTATGGCATGTACGTTCCCAAACGTTTATTTTTACTAATTTAACCTTAAACTTGTTATAAATGGAGTTTAAGGTTCACGTTCTACCCAAGTGATTATGCGTCAAGTTCTCGTGACTTTTTAACATATAATTGCTAATTTGTCCCCTAAAGCTAAACAATTGTGTTTTGGTATGAATCTGATTGTTTTTTTTTTAAAGAAATGCAATCGTGTTGAAACAAATTGAGTGTGCTTTAGTTTAAAGCAAATTATTTGGTCATTAACCAAAACACAATCATTTAATAATGAGTAAATTAACAAGCGTTTTGAAGCAAAACCTTTTTGCATTTTGTAAACAAAAACACAAGCATAGAAAAAGGAGAAGCTTTTACGTTTTGAAGCAGGCAAAACTTGAGGATGGAGGTTGCCTACCACAAAGGACTAAGAGGTAAAGTTTCTACTTTTTAATCTAGGTAAAACTTGAGTTTTTGCATTTTGCATGTTAGTTCGCTGCAGAGGAGTGGGAGGGAAGTGAAGTAAATATTTTTCTTAATTTTGTGAAATTCTTAGGGATTTATGAATATGAATTTATGTTCGATGAAATAGTGTGTACAATTTGATTTAACCTCTTAAGAATTTATCCCAAACTTACATTTTCAGCTTGAGAATCATCTTGACTGTTACTGAGAAGAATAATAGCACTTAATACAAAATCTTCAAGCTAAGTAGATTCTTTGGCTTTTCTTAGGAACAATGTGTAATGATTTTCTACTACTTTATGATGAGTTTGACTTTTTCCCTTTATTTTACTGCTGCCAATCTGAATAGTTTGTTAGTTTGAAGTAGCTCGCCTTAACATGGACATCTCGATTCCAATGCTCCTTCTTTGAGTTATACTTCTTTTGTTTTTCCCTTTTTGTCCTCTTGATTTTATATTTTTGAAACTAGCACAACTAAAGCAATTATATTAGAATTTTCTAGTTGAATTTCCTATAGTAGTTTCATCACTAGAATCACAAAATATGCTTTGTTAATATTCAGGGTAAAGGATCTTGGGGCAATAGTTGACTTTTAGCTTGCTTCATGCTTCATGAAACCCCATTAAAAGCTATATAAGCACTTTCCTTCACTTATACCATTCGATTGCTTCACAGACACTGTGGAAGTGAATCTAAATTAGCTAGCTCATCCAAAGCTTCTTTGGCTCTGTATAATAAGCTATTACACTAGCATTCCATTGTATAGAGGAAATCATCGTCCTTAGCAGCTAATCCTTTTAACATGTGATATACATAAAAGCTTCAATTAGATCCTTGAAAATAGAATGAATAATCCATGAGATTACCATGTAACTTAGCTCTCAGTTGTGCAGTTGTTGCACTGTACCAATCTCAAGAATTTGCTTGCTAAAGTTGAGATGACTACTTCAATTAGGTCCTTACTTGAATGTTGTGTGAAGTTTACCTTAAAACTTTTATTTGTATCTAGGATGCTTTGATTTGTCATAAATTATTTGGTTATTTAAATGTCACAAATTTTCAATTTTTAACTTCTTTTTAGTGGTGTTCGAAAGAATATAAGGGCCTCAACTTGTATATTTCAAGGAAGAGAAAAGGGAAATTTTAGTCATAATATTTATTGATCCTAGCTTGAAAAAAGCTAAGTATTGCATATTAAAGTGAATATTGGAGTTTATTTATCATTGGAAAAAGATAAAAATATATTTTTCATTTTGCATTGAAATGATATTGATATGTCTTTTTGTTTAATATTAAAGAGGATTGAAATGATATTGTTATTGATATGTATTATTATATGGAACCTTTAATATCTTATTAACATTTAATTTCTTGTTTTATTAGGATGAAGAATCCCATTGAAAAAGGAATTATTTTCTAATATGGGGAGAAATTGATAGATAGAACTCATTTGTGTATGTTGAAGATAACAAAATTTTAGTTAAAGACATCATCCTAGATGAATTATATTGGTTTAGTATTGTGGGATCTGCAAAGCACAATTGATATTATAGGTTGAGTAAAGTATACTATAAGCACCCAAATAAACATGAAGAAGGTTGATTAGTTGAAATTGAAGATGATTAAAAAATAAGTGATTTAATCTTACTTGTTTTAAAATATGAAAAAGTTGAGGATTACTTTAATGGCGAATACAATGCAAAGAAAGCATTAAAAGCAGATAATGTGGATCATGATGATGGTGATATGGCTTTAAAAAATAGTAAAGAAGTCGATTGTAATTACATAGAGGATGAATAAGCTGTTTTAGGAGTGAGTTATGCAGTTGTTAACAGCTATAATGAAGAAAACATTATCGTGTTAATAAGAATGATGATAATCGTGTGTTTGCATTAAAAGGAATGTGTAATGAAGGAGAAGATTTGCGTATTGAAATTGAGGGTGTGAAAATTGAAGTTGAGGATGTGAAAATTAAAGTAGTGAATATGCATATTAAAATTGAGGATGTGCAAATTGAAGTAAAAGGTATTCCAAGTAAAGTAAAGGGTGCACAAATTGAAGTTAAGGATACGTCAATTGAAGTAGAGGATGTACCAAGTAAAAAGGAGCCAAATGATTTTATTGAAAATAAAGTCAGTAAGGATGATAATTTGACTAATTTGGAATGTGATAATGGAAGAGATGATGATAAGCTCTAAGCTATGACATCAAAATACAAAGAAAAGAAATCCAAGAGAAGAATTTAAGATGAGGTTGTGAATGATCACATTTAAAATGATGAAAGAGAAAATGCATATAAAGATGAGTAAGAGGGGTATAAATCTAAGAAAGAAAATGAGTAAATTGAGAGTGATGGCTTGGGTCAATACTACACAAGTTAGATGAGGATGCTAACACTGCATTGAAAAGGTAAATGCAAAAATGTTTATTATGATCCGATATCTAACATTTATATTGGGTTGTAGGTTTGAAGTTCAAAGATGCCAGGAATTTAAGGAGGTGATTATTAAATACTCCATTACAAAGATTTTAGAATTGAAATACAAGAAAATTGAGAAGTTTGGGTGAGAGTAAGATGTGCACCATGGTGCCCTTAGCTACTTTTTATAAGTATTGAGAGAAACGACATCAGTTTTTTTCATAAATAGATATAAGATTAAGCACAATTATACAACTACTAAAATTAATAATCTAATCATTTCTAAATGGATTCCAAACCAATATAAGGACAAGATTGAAGCAGAAATAAATATCAAGTGGAAAACTTAATGGTTTTATTATAAAAGGAGTTAAAAGTATATGTGAGTTTCAGCACATGTGAAAGAACAAAGGCTATTGTTAATGCATGGTTGTCATATAGAAGAAATTTATAAATTGTTGGGGGTATGGTGAGGAGGTGAAGAACATGACCTAGGTACAAAATAAGCAATCAGAACAACAATTAATGTTTATGGTAAAAGGTTGTTTGTAAGATCATATATATGTTTCAATGCTTAAAAAAGGGGTTGAATTGATCGTTGTAGACCAATAATAGAAATTGTTGGATGTTTCTTAAAAAGGATACATGAAGGAAAATTATTGTCTACTATTGAAATGGATGGAAATAATCAGATATTTCTTGTTATTTGGGGTGTGGTTATTGTTGAATATACAGAAGCATATAAGTGATTTTTTTAAAGCTTTTAGTTTTAGATTTACAACTCGAAGATGCATTGGCTTCACATTCATATATGACATTTAAAAGATATGTTCTTATATTGTTAATTATATATGCTTGTCTATTTTATCTTATTGTTTATTATAATTGGTTTTTATTACTATTTAAGTCTTCTTAATGCAGTTAAAGGCATGTTATCAAATGTTAAGCACATAATGTGTGTAAGGAATATTTATGCTAATTAGAGACAAATATCGAATGGAGATGATCTCAAGTTTTAGTTTTGGAGGACAATCAAAGCCACCTTTATCCCTGATTTCAACAAACAATTATATGTTTTAAATGAAATGAGATCAAGTTATGTTGAAGATTTACTAGAACGTCCTAAGGAGACATGATGTAAGGAATATTTCAATATTAATGCTAAATGTGATTATATGGATAATAATATGAGACCTTCAACAATGGGAACTTGGAGATCAGAGTGAAGCCTATTGTTAACGTGTTGGACTATATTAAGATAATGGTGATGAAAATGATGGATATATAAAGGGATTTTGGTGAAAAGTGGGATTATAATATATCATCAAGAGTTCTGGTCATATTAGAGGAGGATAAGAGAGAAAGATTTAATTGTTTTATTGGTTGGAATAAAGCTAATGGGTATGAAGTTGAGCATGAATTGTATAATTTTTTGTGAGAATTAATAGTTATACTTGTAGATCTTAGGATCAATAGGGATTTAATATCCTCATGCATTGGCTACCATTAATCGTAGCTATGGCAATCTGGAAGAATACATCAACATAAGTTTTAGCAAGAAGAGATATATTAAAACATATAGATATTCCTTGAAGCCATTTGATGGACCAAGATGTTAGCCTAAATATAAAGTCATTAAGCTAGTAGCAATAAGGACAATGCTTGGTTAACCTAAGAAAATAGTAAGAAAGAGAGATTTAATCAACCTAAAATAGGAAAAGCTACCAAGTGTAAAAGGAGTACGATAAACACCAACTATTCACAATAAAGGTACAACCAAAGATCATGAAGAAATGTAATAAAAATAAGAAATTTCACATTAATTTTTAAATTATTTTGTTATTATGATTTTTTACTAAATATTTGATTTTTGCAAAATATTTATAGGTACCAAGTCACCCAACACCAATGTAAGGAGATAGAGTGAAAGACTTCAATCCATAAATTTAGTACATACTTTTTTTTTCAATTTGAATAGAAATGAAAATATTAATGAAAAAAATCAACGAAAATTTGTATACTCGTGAAATGATTAGACAGGAGGACCATAAAGTTCATAGAAGTACAAAAATAATTGTCAAAGGAAGAAGAAGAGGTAGAGTGAGAGGAAGAGACAAATGCAAAGGTAGGGGTAAAGGGAGAGGGGTTGGTGGATATAAATTACATTTTAATGAGTCCACTAGGTCGATTGTTTACCATATAAGTTAACTTACATATGAAATTATGTTTTTTTACTATTTTATTTGAAATTATATAGTTGTACTAAATAATCGTTATTATTGTCATAAATAAACATCTTAGAGAAAATGTTTAGATATCAAGATTATGTAGCTCACAAAGTTCCATTATTGTAGAATTTAATTCTCAAATTGAAATTGACTTTTATCCTTATATTATGAGAGGAACATAAAAAGAAGACATATAGATTCGACCTTAAACTCAAGTCAAACTAGATTTTTGAAGTTGTGAATTATTTTATTATTCCATTTCAGATTGTTATAAAATCATATTATTGCGAATTTTATTATGGATTCGGGTTATTATAATAGAAGTTGTTTGGAATTAAACTTAATTATCAAATAATTTATCATATTTTGGAGTTGATTAAACAGTACTTGCTTGTTATTGGAATTAGCTTATAACTAGAAAATGAAGTTTTTAAAATGGAAGTTGTTATTAAAATGACTTGTTATTGAAATTGACCTTTTACATATAATTGAGATGATGCGTGATGATGATAATGTCTTTGATATAACACACTAGCTTTTGGTAAAGTTTGATGATGATGTTAGAAGTGCTTATTGTTACTATCTCCAGTTGTCTCTTCTTTCCTTTTATTACTTAAAGAATAGATAACTTATGGAACCAAATGAGCAAATCCCACTATACGAGCAAGCATATCTTCTTGCATGTTGTGTATACATAAAATGTTTTGCATTAATTCTCTTATTTCCTTGGCTTAAATAACCAGGAAAGTTGATAATATATTGGTCTATGCAACTTCCAAGAAATTTTTAAACTAACAGAACATTCCTAATAAATTACTATGGTGCAAGATCAAAGTTTATGAAGTTTATATTCTTCGACTTTTTTACTTCTACCAATTCTCCGTATAGCTTATACATATTATCCATACACTCACCATCTTTTTACTTCTTGTTCTTAAATTTCAACCTTGTATTCTCAACTTTTAACTTCCTTATAATTGATTTCCCCTTTTCATTGAAATCTTCATCCACCTATCTGAAAAAAATACATCCCCCTTTTTAGAAAAATGTAACTAAGTTTATTTATTATCAAATTGTAACTGTTTTATCATTAATAATTAACCTACCTTATAAATAGGGCATCCATAAACTCTTCTTCAAGGATTGTCACTAATCTAAGAAGTTATCAAAGGACTTCAACTTCCCCTTCAACTAAAAATCTAGTCATCATATTGCCTTCTACTATGACTTTTGTAGCACCCCACTCCCACAAGATACGTACCCGACATCTTGAGGGATATCGGAGTCCGTGTCCCGTGAAGGTGGCATGCTAGAACACTCAATCATACAAAACTCAGTACAAATTTATTTTTGGAATACAATCAAATATGCAGAAATCAGTAATCAATTTGAGCCCGTTACAAATACAAATACTTGTCAAAAATTTCATTACATTATAAAAACCATATACAAACATTTCCAATTTGGAAATTTGTTTCAAAACAGAAATATTTGAATACACAAGTTA
The DNA here is from genome assembly GCA_027568895.1 of Erythroxylum shatona. Lineage (NCBI taxonomy): Eukaryota > Viridiplantae > Streptophyta > Magnoliopsida > Malpighiales > Erythroxylaceae > Erythroxylum > Erythroxylum shatona. The sequence continues at coordinate 33,866,121 of JAOSBK010000006.1, read as the reverse complement.
CAATAATTGCGGAAGACTTAATTTGATACAAAATAAAAGAAATACTAATGCAGACACCTACTGATCCTGATCTCTATCTCTAACTTGCATGCCGTAGGTATACTCCTGTTTGTCTAATGGGGTACTTTTCAAGCCTGAAAAATCACGTTGCAATTTTGATGAGTTTTACGAACTCTATGAGTGAACCATTATTGATGATTTCACCAGATCTTATACACATATCACATATATCATAGATATTCATTCAGATCATACTAATATTCCTGATATTCACATAATATGGTATCTCATATGATCACACAGTTCACGTAGCCAAGAATAGCAATAGTTCATATCAATTTATCACTCATTTTAGCTTTGCATATCATTCAATGGGTTTCAATCTTATAATGCTATGTGCATAAGACTCATATTCGTTTTTATTGTTGTGACTGAGTGCCTATCACATACTTATACAAATATTGGCCTATAAGGCTCAGTCAGAACAGAATCACGGAGCATAGCTCTACGTGCAGAATATATATCACGGAGCAAAGCCCTATGTGGAAGCACTTCATACTGGCTACTCAAGTCACAACGCCTTTATCTGAGCATGCATTTTATGAAATGCATCAAATACTGATTATGCCATGTCAGACAATCACATATGATATTCAATCAAAAACTAATAATCATCGGACCTAAGTCTGACATTTAAATTTCGTTGAGAATTCACATATCATATAGGATTTCACGTCAAATCAGAACACTTCCAATACAAACCCAACTATTAAACTCCTCGAACTTTAAGTTCAAAATTCAAAAATAAATCACACGTAGTTCAATAATATTGGAAGCTTAAAGAAATCAAATCAATCCTAGGAAATCATCTAGGTTGACTCATAATACGCCCCAAAATGCTATTGCCTGGATAGTCCGGCAATGTCTGACTGACATCCGATGTGCTCCTCTATAACATACATAACACATTTACAAATATCACACTTTTGCACAAATGTACAAATATTCCTTAATGCACACGTATTTATACAATAACAATTTTAGGGTACTTTATCAAGATCCTTAAGAACAAATCATTCAGATATCAAAGCCCTCATTAATACCATGTATACTTATAATTTGGACTAATAAAAAGCAATGTAAAACCAATTACACAACTTCATTGACCACTTTAGATTTTCTTCCAAGTCACACTTTCGGGTCTACTATTCACATTCAATTAGAAAGAGAACTGATATAATTTGGTCATACTCTCTTCTAGAAAAGTGTTCCTATATGTCTTATCTTTCCATTGACACCAAAATCACTCAATTTGGTTTAGTAATTTGGAAGATAAGACTCAAATATTATCGGGTTGTTCATATTCAAAAAGTAGTGTACTATTCACAACTTCCATCCAGAAATTCAATATCTTAGAGACTGAATCACAATTCTAATTTCTCATATGATTTGTAACCCTATTTCTCTAGTTTACTTCAAATTAAATATCATCTCATTTTTAATCCTATATGACCAGATATAATCAAAATGCTGAAGGGTGTTCAGTAAAACAACACCATTTCATACTCTGCCCTGATTCTCTCACTTTCATTCAATCAATCTTTCTCAATTCAATTCAGAATGCTACAAAAGTTTTTGGAGAGGTAGAAAAATGTCTTAAGAATCTAATGATTTAATAATCAAGTCATTTGGATGTCTAGTGAAGAAGTTATAGTCAAAAGAAGCAAGATTATTTAGTAACAGACAAAATCCCAAATGCACGATCGTGCATTTGCATGACAGTGCAAATTTCTCTTCACCTCCAAAGTCGTCGCCTTGCATTTTTGGCTAACCTAAAACATGGCGATGCTTTTGGCCTAAAATCTTAAAAGTTACTGTCGTGCGCTACTTCTTTTTCTTCACCGACATCTCAACTTCTAAACTCTATAACTTTTGATCTATAACTCCAAAATTTGCAAACTTTATATCAATGGAAAGCTAAAGGAAAGATATAAAAATTTTATGAAGACAATGTTGTCAAAATCTTCCTAGATAAACACAGAAAAATCACAAAAATTTCAGATTGAAAATCCATCTCTCCACTGTTCATTCTCAAAAATTTTCCAGACTTCCACTTTCCAAAATCCAACACTTCAATTTTTATTCTAGTCATATCCACTCCATTTCAATCAAGTCATTCACCATAAATTTCATAGTACCCTTAGATATACAAGTTTACTAAAAATATCAAAATCGTCAAAAACCAAATATCAATTATTCACTATTCATATTCTGCATTTTACATCCCCTGCAATTTCTTAGCTCTCTTCCTTTAACTATCATTTACACAATCTTTCTCACTTCAAACCATCATCTTACAATTATTTTTCAACTC
>JAOSBK010000006.1:33846768-33863647 GCA_027568895.1 Erythroxylum shatona | reverse complement strand
TATACTTAGATTTATGCCTCACTAAAACCATTAAAATCACATTTCATTCTCATTGAATCACTTCATATTTTTCCATGATGCACTTTCGAGTCTATTGTTCAAGTTCATTTAGAAGGTGAAATTGATATAGTTTAGTTAAACTCTCTCCTAAAAAAGTGTTCCTCTATGTCTTATCTTTCTGTTGACACCAAAATCACTCAATTTGGTTCAGTAATTTGGAAGATATGCCTCAAACATTATCAGGTTATCCATATTCAAAAACAATGTACTATACACAATTTCCATCTAGAAATTAAACATCTTAGAGGCTGAATCAAAATTACACTTTTTGAGACAATTTGTATATCTATATCTCTAGTTTACTCAAAATAAAAAATAATCTCATTTGGAATCCTATAGATCAAGATATAATCAAAATACTGAGGGGTATTCAGTAAGTCAACACCAGTTCATACCATTCCAACCAATACCCTTAATTTGAATCGATCAATCTTTCTCAAATCAATTCAGAATGATACCAATTATTTTTAAGAGGTATAACAATTTCTTATGAATCCAATGCTTCAAAAATCAGGTTATTTAAAGGTCGAATGAAGAAGTTATAGCCAAAAACCTATCGGATGTTCATCAACCTCTCAAAACTTCAAAGTCGCTATCATGCAATTGCACAATAGCGATTTTTGCTATCAAATCTCCAAAGTAGTCATCGTGATTTTGCATGATAGTGCTTTTTGGCTAACCCTCAAAGTCACCCTCGTGCTTTTGCACGACGGTGCTTTTAGCCAAAAGTCTTAAAAGCACGACGGTGCTTTTCCACTTCTTCTTCTTCACCGACATCTTAACTTCTAAACTCCATAACTTTGGATTCAGAACTCCAAATTTTGAAAACTTTATATAAATGGAAAGATAAAAGAAATATATACAACTTTCATGAAGACAATTTTGTAAAAATCTGCCTAGATAAACATAGAAAAATTTATGAAAGTTCAGATTGAAAATTCAACTCTCACTGTTCATTATCAAAAAATTTCCAGACTTCATTCTCTAAAATCCAATGCTTTAAATTTTTATTTCTAATTTTTCTACTCTATTTTAATCAACTCATTCACCATACATTCATATTACCCCAAAATATACAAGTTTAATCAAAAAGCATCAAAAGCTAAAAATTCATGTTCATCACATTCATGCTCTGTCACTTTTTTTGCATTTTTAACTTTTATTCTCAATCTCCATGTTTCCTCTCAACCTTTATTTTTACACTCATTTCCATCTTAGACCATCATTTTACAACTACACTTCAACTAAAAAACTATTCTTTTGGTTATCTCTAAAAACTCACATATTCACGTACAATCATATAAATGTATACATATTCACAGTGAAGAGAAACAGAGTATATCATAATATCATCCTTTTTATATTCTCTATTTTTCTTCTCAACTTTCATTTAAACACTCATTCTCATCTCAACCCATCACTTTACAATTGCTCTTAAACTCAAACATCATTTTCTTGATCATCCTTAAAGCTTCCATCTACTCACGTATACACATGCATATATATATTTACATGCACAGTAAAGAAAAATTGAAAACAGAGTATATCACCTTTTCACACTTTAATTTTCTATACTCATCTTATACACCATTTCATCACTATTTCTAACTCAAAAAAATTTTCACAGCATCAGATCACTAGAAATCCATCAAAAACTAAATAACACTATAATCAAAATTTTCATCCCATTTTCACAGTAGCCATGTATATACACGAAAATTTCATGTTCATGCAGATGACAATAATTCATCAAATTTATTTCATAAATTTATAACTTTAAAGGATTTATTTAATACTTACTTGTTAAAAACTCCAAGATCTTCAACTATCTCAAAACCCTAACTCCATACAAAAATACGTACTCCTCTATGTAACTGACCAACTTCTAGTTTTTCTTAAGGTAGAAGAATGAATAGCAGTGGTGGTAGAGTTGTGGGATGAGGAAAAACAAAGAAATCCCTCTGAAGGATTTTGATGGAAAAGCTCTGTGTATTGAAAGGAGGTTCGAAGAAGGTGGCTGGAAATATAACACTTAAGACATTTTAATCAACCCTTTTTAACTCTCAGAGAACTATAACTTTCTTCTCTAACAAAATATAAAGTACTTAACATTTGTCAATTTTCCTACTGTTTAAGCTCTAACTTAGTTTCCTTTGAAACTAACTCCATTAACTCTATCTTTACAACTAACTATCTCTAAATCTTCTTTTGATTCCTTTTTTTCTATTTTCCATAATAGTCTATAAATTTTGAGATAAATCCTAAATTCACCAAAATTCAAAAATATCACAATTTCACTAATCAATAATATTTCCAATATAAATAAAATTCAAATTCTCAAAATTTTCCAATAGTCACAACTCAATCTAATTATACCCGAAATTATTCATGAATGCATGTACATTTATTTCCATGTGCACAATTTCACTATTCATGTGTAAGTGTATGTCATTTTATGCATGAGCATGAAAATGCAAATTCTAAGCTCTCATTGAACACTCTTATTTACTATTCTAACCTCCCCGCAGATAATAGGACGTTACAACTTTTCCCAATCGATTTGGAAGATCCATCATCCATTACAGTTGATAAAAACTTAGAGTAATAAAATATCAAACAATAACTTCAATGATTAAAGACAACCAAGTTAAATTAATTTAGTCATTTCTATAGAAGTATAATTATATTCCCCTGTTAGCAGTCTCAATTTGTTACATTATAGATGCTAGTTGGTTCCTACTTCACATTTGAAATATGCATATAATCTCTTATGAAACATTTTGAATGCACCTGCACAAGAATATTCTATCCATTTATAATCTCACCATTTAAGTAGCAAGGTTGCTTTTAAGAAAATGGCGATCTACATAAAATAACATAAGCATTATTTATGTTGTAATAACTATAAGTTTATACCTTGAGCTTTTAAAGGCCTAGATATAATCAACGTTATCACTCTCCAAAATTGTAGAAACTTCAGTTTGCGTGAATTCTCATATATCCAAAAATAGGTATTCATACAGGAAAACCACGTAGTGTTTCACTCATTTGAATATGAAATCACATTGATTTAGAGCTTAACCGTTTTTAACTTAGGGGAAGATGGTAGATAGAGGAAGATGTTTGATAGGGAAAAAGAGAGAGAGTGAGAGAGAGGGAGGAATATAGCAAACTTAAAGAATTGTAAAGAAAGAGATGACAAACTTGAAAGCACAGGCATGAGGGAAAAAATGGAGAGATGAGAGTTTTGCTTATTAAAAATACTATAACACTCTTATTGGTATCCCTTTTAACTAAACCCATATGACATGTGTGGAGTGTGTACCTTAAATTTCATTTACCAATGAAATAAGAGTCCAACGAGAAACTTTTAATTAGTTTAAGGTTAAATTGACAAAAAAGGAAAGTTTAGGGATCAATATGCACCTAGTTTCAAAGTTAAGGGATCAATTTGGGCTTTTTTTTTCCTCAAAACTCTTTTTTGAGAAAGGATGGACAAAATTCATATAATAAAATTAGTATATACTAATAATTAATAATTATATTTTTATGTACTAAATTAATTTTTAGTTTATTAATTTTATATGGTCCTAATAATGATGATTTTTATATATTTTATTATATTTGTTTATACTAGTTTACCAGGGTTTTTTATTAGAAAAATGATAGAAACAAATTGTTTTAATGAGGTCCATTCTTTTGCATGGAAATATCTTCCGAAGGAAAGAGACTTAACTTAGTTGGTAGTGTATATAACCATTTAGGAATATGAAATATCTTAGATAAATAAAAAGCAAGATAGATTCGTGTGTGTGTGTGTGTGTGTGTGTGCTCGCGCGCATGTGTGTGTGTGTGATTTCATTATTGAAAGAACTTACAATTATTTATTGTAATTTCATCACTAAAAGTTATTTTAAATAAAGATCTTAAAATGTTTTATTGAACTAAGGGTAGTTAAAATCTACATTTTGATGAGAATAAAATATAAATACTATCAATAAGCTTATTTTTTATAAAAGCAATAATAGTCATACACAGATCTAGATACATATCAAGAAGAAAATAGAGAAAAGCTAGAGTTCAACTCATTCAAGTGAAGATTAAAATCAAGAGCAAGGAAAAACAAGGCATAACAAAGCTATAACTGAATATGTAATATTTTGTTGTACTACCTACTTAGTCACTTTGATATTTTAAGGATTTGTTAAGCATAATATAACATCATTTTAACTTATTATATGGGTCTTTTCAATCATAACTAGCCATTGGCAATGAGTAATTCTTATTTGTAATAGTTAATTTGACCCTTAAACCTTATAAATACATAGTTTTTCAATAGTTTAGACAAAAGAAAACATTTGTGTGCCTTATATACACAATTATAAGATTAATTCACAGTAATTTGAGCATTCATTATTGCATTTTGAAGTGAATGATCCTTTAAAGTTATCAAAGTGATTAGTAACATTTTACTAGGTATAAAATATTTTGTGAGCAGGTTACTCTTTACCTTAAAGAAATATTATAAAAAAATTTCTTTACTCATAGAAAATAAAATTATTGTAAGAAGGTTTCTATTCACTTTGTTAAACGAAGAGACTCAGTAGAAGTTCCAAGAAGAGTCTTAGAGAGTAGACGTAGGTAAGGGTTATTTATTAAACCACTATTTATTGGTTTTTTCTTTCTTATGCTCTATGCTCTTTAAACTACTTTTTTATTAGGTTATTGATTTATATTAGGCTATTTTGTATCATATATTCATTCTTGTTAAATTGCATTCATTATATAAGAAATAGTTGCTCAAATTTACCAACACCCTGCTCTCTTAGGTACTATTAGGGACTAGTCTCTTAACTTAGCATTTCAAACAAAATTTTAGAGTAAACATCATAATAGAATACCTAGGTTCATCTTCATACAACTAAGAGGGACAAGTCATTAATAGAGCATCTTTCTTTAATGAAAATGACTATCTCTATTGAAAAACTACGATGAAGTTTTTCTTAATGGCCAAAAGTGTTAATTTGCATAAAATAATTTCAAATAGCTCTTTCACACTCATGAAAGTCATTACTTATAAAAGGTTTCTTGAACTAAAGGAAGAATAGAATCTATAACATAAGGAACTTATTTTTATAAATAGTAAAGCATTTATATATTATTATATGCATGGTAGGAATGAATTAAATAGGCATCTTTATATGAAACTGCTCACAAAATTTGGCACACACTTGAAAATTTTGAAAAATATGAAAGAAATGACAAGAAGTAGAAGAGGGATTACAAGCTCTCAAAGCATCAACTTAGGTCACCACAAGTGACTCTAAAATTGAACATTCAAAAGGAGAAATAGCTCACTTATGCTTCATAGCTAAAGATAAAGATGAGGTACTCTCTAACTCTAAATCTTATGGTACTAATAGCAATGTTGAATTATCATATGATTAACTAATTGACAACTTTAAAATTATGAGTATGAATAGGAAGAAGTTATCTTCTAAACTCAAAGAGTCCCATAAGCATTTAGATGTATAATGAGTGAAAATAAAAAATAAAGAGAGAATTACATAGTATCAGAGTATCTAAGAATGTGTTCATTATAGACAATAAAAACCTAAATGCGTTAAAAATTAAGCATGAAATATTAAATAAGGAGATCAATGCTCTTAAAGAATCCTTGTATAAATTTACTAAAGGAAACAAAAAAAATAAAGCACATATTAGGAGCTTAAAATAATTCCAATATTAGGAGTACTTATAATACACTTAACAGCAAAACTATATTTTTTAAGAGAAAATGCATTGCGACATATATATCATGGATGCTCAATGCACATAACCAGTAACGCATCTCAATTTATAACTCTTAAAAATAAAAGCAAATAATTTTTCACTTGTAAATACAATGTCAAGGGTAAGATAATTGGCATTGGAAAAGTTGGTAAGAGAGATCATATTACAATTAATAATGTACTTTTAGTATAAGTTTTTTAAAGCATAATTTATTAAATGTGAGCCAACAATGTGATGAAGATTACAAATCATATTTTAAAGGAAAATCATGTATTATTTTTAAAACTGTTGATAATAGCATTATATTTTTAAGAGAAGGTAGCATTTGCACAATTGATCTTAATGACCTCTCTAACCAAAGAATGAAGTATCTAATGTTTATAAGTGTAGGTACATATATCTGACATAAGAGGTTTGGACCACAAGAATGAATCTCATCTCTAACTTTAACTTCAAGCAACTTGTCCACAACCTTCCAAGAATCAAGCTTAAGAAAGATAAGGTGTGTGGTGTTTGGCAAATGGGCAACAAATTAAAAAAATATTTAAGAGCAAAAAGTCAGTAACCTCTACTGTACATTTGTAATTACTTCACATGAATTTTTTTAGCCCCATTAAAGTTGCTAGTCTGGGTGGAAAAAGTTATGCATGATTATAGTAAATGAGTTTAGTAGATTTACAAGGGTATTATTTCTAGATAGCAAATTTGAATGCTTTAGAATATTTTTTAATTTTATTAAGAGAGTGCAAAATAAAAAATCTCTATTACATAATTAATAATGATTATGATATGGATTTTAAAAATGAATTGTCTGAATCTTTTTTGTGAAGAAAATAATATTTTCATAAATTTTCTACTCCTAGAACCCCAACAAATAAAGTTATTGAAAGAAAAAATAGGATATTACAAGACATAGTTAAAATAATAATAAACAAATATAACCTCGAAAGTATTTTTAGCCAAAGATTACAAACATCGCATGTCTTATATTTAATATAGTTTAAATAAGACTATTTGTGGATAAAACAACCAATGCATTTTAGCATAGAAAAAATTCAATGATTAGTTATTTTAAAATGTTCAGTTGTAAGTGTTATATTTTGAACACTAAGGATAACTTTTAAAAATATGATTAAGAAGTAGGTGAATTTTTTTATATTACTCCTTAACTAATAAAGCATATAAAGCCTTTGATAGGAAGACTGTTGCTGTTAAAGAATTTATACATGTCATTTTCTATTAATCTAACCATCTTGCTTTTGAAAAAAATCTAACGTGGGTCTAAGTATTTAGAGCCCCCTTTGACTCAAAATGACAATGAGCCGCTTGCGGCTGGCCTGTGACCCGAGTCATAGCCCAACAGGCCGAAAGTCAGCCAGCTTGGCCAACCGAATATCACAGTTTACAAAATGAAGTTATTTTATACTTTCCTTTTGGGTCTATAGCTCAGCCAACCGGAGTCAAAGTAGAACCAGGTTATATTTGTTATCCTTATCTTTGAGAAAACAAAAATGATTAGAAATTTAAGAAGAATTGTCTTTAGGGTCAAAATCATAGGTGATATTCAATAAGGGTATAATTACTAAATCTCATTACCCATATCAACATTATACTTTAGCATTCCAAGACCTCTTTCATTATCCTTTGTTATAGGATATGAACCGCACAAAGCATACTGAATACAATTTCATTTAGATCATGTTAGAAATATAAGACATGTTACCTTTATTTCTCATATTAAACTATACAAGATGTTCATGTCTTTAGTGATGAAAGTTGAGTTGTTATTATATATGAGAAATTAAGCTTAATTTGGGCTTTAGTATTTAGACCTAGAAGCCACCAAATCATAGTTGCCAAGTGAATATTTAAATAAGCTTTAAAACAAAAAAAACAAAGTTAAGGATAATTAACTTTGTTTACTTAATATTTTGAATTAAAATTAACATTTATGAGGTCAAATTGAATAAATTTACACTACTGGGGCCAATTAACACCAGGCCTTGTTTACTCGGTCCACTTCCGAGTCGTCACTTGGATGAGACAACAACACCTGAATGACACGTGTGATAAGACTCTTCATCGATGCAGTTGAACACGTGTGACACCGCCGTTGATAGCAAATTCTCAGCCACTCACCTTCAAATTGCTGGGCCCCACCACCATACGCATCCCCCTCCCAAGTTCATCCACCTCTTTCTCCCTTCCTTCGCCTGTCAAACGCCTAAAATGATAAGGACAAAATAGAAATCGCAATCGCTGTGGTGGGACTGGGACCCCATTCTTTTTTGACCTGAAAGATCAGCCAATCAGGTGCAGAATCACATGCCACGATGATCCGAAGACGTCCACGTCATGGGGTGGAGATTCCCTCTTGTGGGGTTTGCTCGGTGGAGGCTGTCGGTGAAAGTGATCGGTCTTGTTTGAGAATATATCTAAACCATACACGTGGGTGGCATCTGTTCAATCCCCATCAACTCTTGTCTTGGACAGCAGTGGTGGGTAAGAAACTCTCAGAAGCAACTCCGGCTCCAGCTCCAGCTTCCAGGATCAGGTCGCCACTTGGCACATTCTTACGCCCCGACTCTGATTCGCCGTAAAGGGCAAGTTATTCAATTTCAACAAATTCTTTTTCATGTATTTAAACCTTTAATTATTTATTTGTACATCTAATTGAATACGAATTATGTTCAATAAGCATGTATTTTTTATTTGGTCACGTAACAGAAAGTTTAAGTCGTAACTTCCGTCAAATATTTCAAGTTGTGTAGTCCTTAGTCATAATTAGGAAGTGTGATTGTGTAAGCCTACAAGAGTAGCTTTAGTTTGTAAAAGGGCGAAATTTGTATTTGGGAATTAAGCCTATGATTCCTAGCTTAATTTGTAGGATCAGCAGAACTTTATGATAAGACAACTGGATTATCATCTTATTTTTAGAATAGTTTCAAACCCTTTGCTATAATTGTGGACGCAGTGTGTCCTAGCTAATGATGATCCGTGGAAGGATAAGCCACAGCATCACTAAAATTTCATATCGACATGTCAATTTTCCATTTTTACAGTGTGGACCTACAAATAAACATTGTCAAAATTAAAAAGACTCTTCGTCAAATACTCTATAGTCACCACCCGATTGCTCTACTGCAGAGTTTCATCCATCAAAACAATCGTCCAACTACTAGCTCCTAGCTCCTAACGAGCTTCACTGGTTTTCCATATTCTTCTGATGCCCTTCATCGGAAACTATTTCGCATAACCTTGCTACCTGAAAACAAAGATTTGACCTCAACTTTGTCGAGCCAAGTAACAATCTGTGCGTTATACGTTAGTAGCTAGTAAAAGTCTTCCTCAATCTGATGTTTAAGGTAAGAGTAAGACGGGGGTTTTGTATGAGCGACAGCAAGTGTTTTGTTCATTTTGGTACCTAACTTCTTGTTTTGACAAATATTAGTGAGGTCTTAGTTGTTATTCCAAAGCTACAGATATGCTTTTGATTCCCAATCAGATGAGTTTGCAAGTTCGTTTCTGGAGTACACGTAACTGCGAGTTTCTTACAAGTCATTGCAAACGTGTAATAACAAGCATGCCTATCGCAAGTCAATAGCCATTGTATAACAACACTTTTTACATGAAGTTAGAAGTTATTTGCAAGACGGGAGATATTAGTAAACCGCAAAAGGCTTAGGCTTGGTGTATCATGTAATGAAGGAAAACCAGGAGGAGGGAGTGAGAAGATTACAATAGTACCGAATTAACTTCATTGAATAGAACCATCAACCAAATAAATTTCAAATCTGAACCTGTTATTTAATTACATGAAAGTTTCACCATCACCAACGCCATCTCAAGAAACCCCAATACGAAAACGACTACAACTGTGGCAACTTTTCATCATTCCCAACTACAGTCTACAAACAAAACCCAACATCACACTTGCATTTGGATAGCATGGACTGTGTTTATTACTTGTTCGCAATGACTCCTACAAGAAGCTTCGAACACGACATGAAGCGTATATACAACCGGTGTAACTTAGTAGGACCATGACCAAAACGCATGATCTTCAAAACCTGCAGGTGCAGGAGGGTCCGAGTATTCCACAACTTCAAGCTTTGGAAATACATATGAAGTCAAGAGTCCCTTGCTTAAGTTATCATCTTCATCTTGGGACAAATCAGACTGCTCTGGCTCAAAAACATAAGAAGAATCGCCAGCCTCCAGGAATGAAGAGTGAACCCCATCAGTGTAATGCGGGCTTTCTGAATCAAATATATCACTTTTGGCTGAGCTGATCTCTTCCTGTTTACACGCCAAAACTGAAACTTTGGACACTGCACCCTCAGAAGCTGAATCATTATCACCAACCTGTTTGTCCTGTGGTTCCCGTGATAATGTGTCTTTGACAGATGATGAAGTTCCGTTGTTCTGCCTAAGAAGCAACTTGTCCGACAGTGATTCAACCTGACAAACAACAAACATCATAAAGCCACTCCAATACTATATCCAAAGAAACCAATCTCAATCTTTACCTCGGACTTTAGCTTGTCCTTCTCTTTGAGAAGACTATCATAATCAGACTTAAGAGTATCATAGGTCGTTTGAAGTGCGTCATAATCCTTCTCAAGCTGCTTTGTCTTCCACCTTGCTCTGCGATTCTGGAACCATATGGCGACTTGACGAGGCTGCAGACCAAGGTCCTTCGCAAGCTGTATTTTCCTTTCGGGTTCTAGCTTGTTCTCGACCTCAAAACTTTTCTCCAGAAATTGAACTTGGTCAACAGTTAGTCTCCTCTTCTTTTCTGGTTGGTGGAAATACTCGTCCAATTCATCATCTCCATTTCCATCATTATCAAATGACCCAAAGAATGGCCTAGTCAATCCATTCACTTGGTGAACATCCTCAAAGCTGACCATGGATCTTCGGCCTAAATTCCAGCCACCCCATAGTTAAGACTTAGAAGATCAAGCACGATTAATTTTAGCTATTTTTTATTATGAATATTACAAACTTTAATAAGGACACAAGTTTTAGGAAACCTCCATATCACAGATTACATGGAATAAACAGAACAGAAAACTAATCAAGATGCACACCAGAGTAAGAATCAGGGGAGAAGCTGAAGAGTAATATGTAGAACGATCATTAAATACAACTGCAATTACGTCAATCATATTAAAAATTCATTAATTTGACCCAAAAAAAGATGCTTTATAATTGCTCTCTGTATTGTATTGTTCGTCGTCGAAATAAAACACAGAAAACAAAACAAACAAAGATAGCACTACGGATGGTCAAAGTCGAAGGGAATTATGGGAGAGAAAGAGCAGGTACCAAGTAAGGACGGAGAAGATCCAGAAAGGAAAAATGCCTCGGGTGGCTGAGAAGATCCAAAACTACTTTTATGGGTTTGAAGCAAAGCACACAAGTTCGAACGAGAATCAGCACTCTCACGACCGACAACCCCGTCCATGCTTTTCAAAGGTTTCACGTCCGATAATAAGTAATTTACTTACTCAAGCAGCCATGAGAGGGCAGCTCGGGTCAAACAATCAAACGGCCCTGTACTCGCACTGCAAAACAATCTTTAGTTTATGTTCTTTTATTCAACTTTTGTCACCTTGGACCTAAGACTTGTGACGGAAGAAGCTGGTGATGATGATCTCGGTGATATGAGAAGTGTGGGAGCACCGGCAACAGCTCACACCCATCACTCAGAAGAACGTAAGCTATTGATCCTTGCACACAAACACAGAGAGAGTGACAAAGAACAGAGGTGAAGAAAGAGGGAGACAAACAAAAGACAAGAGTTGAGTAATAACTAGAAATTAATGGAGAGGAGCTGATTAGGGCAGACAGCAAGTCCAGTACAAGTGCGGGGCGGGGGTGGCTTTTAAGGAAGAAATTGTTGTTACAGAGTGACGTTAACCGTTCTTACAAACATGCCCCTCCCTCCCCCCTCAGGCCTGAAATACATTTTTTCTTTGACGCGATGACAATATCACAGGAAATGAAGAAGGCATCAAAGATGATTCTATCAAGAAATCGGGACCCTCAGGGTGTATTCATAGTCTATATCATAACCTACAAAAGTTAACTTATCAAAACAACTTCAGTTTGGATCATAAAGTGGCGTTGGTCACAACTTTTTAACTTATCAATACAATTTCAATTTGGACTTCTTTATTTATGTATCAACTACTAAAATTAAATTTTAATATTTTTATTTGAACCATTGGAATAGGATATATTATATGAATTAATTATTTTATTTAATATTAAGGATTCGTTAACTTTGATATTCAAAATTGAATATTTTAAAATTAGATTCAACATATAATTTTATTCAACCAAGTTTATGGCTTGGTTGTAAAAGGAGATAGATAAATAAAAAGTTTTAATAATAATTGCATTATTGCATGGGAATTTCAATTTAGTAGGTTTTAGGTACCCATATTTTGCGGAAATTGACAGATGTGGGAAAGAAAAAAGAAGAGAATATGAAAGGGCAAAATAGTAACTTTGGGATTTTTAAAGTTAAAAGATGACAACGAGGCAGAGAGAAACAGGGCAAGGGAAAAGACAAAACAAATGTGACCACCACCAACGCATCAATGTCACTTTCAATAAAGAGGTGGCGATCTCGACGTTCCATGTCCAAGGGCTACTCACTCCGCTGACTCACAACTCTTTCCCTTGACCTGGTCACCACCACCCCATCCCACTACCTTCCAACATGGCGACCCCTCATAGGTCCTGTATCCTGTGGCCTGGGGCCCACCTTTGTCGTCACTTAGAGTTTTACGCTAATGAAACCAAATACTTGCGTCAAGCTCCAATTTCTTGTTTCATTTTTAGACGATGATTATGAGGGGAATAATTACCGCAGGCTGCTTTGGACAGGCAGCTATCATCTTATAACAATTAATGTGATTTATAAATTTTAATAGAATATTAGGAAGAAAAAGTAATCCTCTATCTTGTGTTAATAAAAACATATAACTATGGAAAAGTCAATGATTGAACTTCTCGTAAATTATATTCTTAGCTGTAACTTACAATAAAAAGGTTGAAATCAAGGCATTAGTCTTCAATTCCGACGATCATATTAATGCCACCGAATAAAGTTTGATCACAAAAGTCGTTGAATCAATCTCCCTCAAAAGTCAAAACAGGAGGTAAGTTGGTGACTGATGGCAGCGGTTTTGCCAGGCCGTCGCGATAAAATATTAAACAACTTGATAGGAGAGGCTTAACTTTGCATGCGGAAGGTTGGCGGAGTGATGGTGTAGAAGGTCCTCAACACTAGTTAACTTGAGTTTTACTAATGATTTTATTTAAATATTAATTAAAAATCTAATTAATATATAAATTAGATTAATTATATATTAATTAATCTAATTTATTAATATATAATTTATTAATATACATTGATAACATATAAATTATATCAACGTACATAGTTTTTCTTTCAGTAATGTACCTTGCTTAGTAAAAATCTTAAATCCTGGTTACCATTACTCTCACCCTAGAGGAGAAAAGTGGAGACTACTGAATACCAATATCAAGAAAAGCGTTAATACAACTTTGATGTCAACAATCTCCCCACCGAGCTTGAAGCCAAAGGTGGGTCGATGATCTGGAAAAGTTTAAAGGCTACTTGACACCTCGTTCTCTAAAGCATACAGTGGATGGTAGGTGATGGAACTAAGATTCGCTTCTGGATCGATCCATGGATTACGGGTCTAGGCCCCCTACTATGCCATTCTCACCCTTAGTGTCCAACAATTGGTGGATGTAGATGGTAACTAGCAGTGGGACGATATTCAATCTTATCTTCTAAGCTCGATCTGCAGGACTATAGCTGATATGTTTTTCCCAAAGCCATACTTGGGACACGATAAGCTGATTTGGGGTTATTCCGACACCAGAGAATTAATAGTTGCCTCCGCATACTCCCTGCTCATGGACAAAGAAGATGAACCGCCTAAAAAGATTTGCAAGGAAATTTGGCACTGACAGGGCCCCCAACGCATTCGTTCCTTTCTATGGCTTCTTGCTCATGATCGCGTCCTCACTAATCAACATCGAGTCTGCGGGCAACTCACAATGGATGTCTCGTGCTATCATTGTCGTTTAAATGAATCCTTTATTCATGTCATGCGGGATTGCATCAAAGTCAGCCAAATGTAGCACACTTTCCCATCACACGTTCTTCCCCACGATTTCTTCACTGTGTCTAAGCAAGAGTGGATCTTGAAAAATCTCCGACAACACCGCCGTGTCCAAAGGCATGATTAGGCGATCCTGTTTGGAACCATTTGTTGGTTCATATAGACATGGCGTAATATGACCTTTTTTGATGCACATTTTACTTGGCCTTCCTTACCCAAATATTTCATTTTGTCTTATACAGGTTTGTTACAACAGGCAGCTGAATGGCGAACCCCAGTTGCGATCGGCCCTCGCCCTTGACACCAGCAATATATTTGCTGGAGCAAACCTCCAACAGGATGGGTGAAACTCAACACCAATGGCACCAACAAACGCTTCTCGTCCATTGTCACAGCAGGTGGCCTTATATAGGACTATGCAGGCAACTAGCTCGGAGGGTTTATTGAATTTTAATATGGGTAGAGTATAGAATCCACTTACAAGAATTGTACTTGGGTCAACCATTGTCCAAATAATTAGAACTAGAACTAGTTATTTGGATAGCTGACCCTTACCACTGATAAACCCTTTAACAATTTCATATTTAGTCAATATGGGATACTCTAACGCTCCCCTTCAAGTGCAACTGGGCCTGAACATCCAGTTGTCACTTAACATATACGTAGTGGTAACCGGACCGGGCCGCTGGGACTGGATATCCAGACGGATAATCAGGAAGTTAATAATCTGGACCAAACCTGTCTCTGATACCATATTGAATTTTTAATATGGGCAGAGTGTAGAGTCCATAGACATGTTGACTAAATATGAAAATATTAAAGTGTTTATTAAGTGGTAAAGGTCAACTATCCAAACAATTAGTTCTAGTTATTTAAACAATGGTTGACCCAAGCTCAATTCTTGTAAGTGGACTTTACACTCTGCCCATATTAAAAATTCAATATGATATCAAAGACAAGTTTGATCTGGATTATTAATTTTCCGGTTGTCCGACTGGATGTCCAGTCCCAGCAGCCCAGTCCAGTCACCATTGCGTATATGTCAAGTGACAATTGGATGTCCAGTCCCAGTTGCACTTGAAGGGGAGTGTTAGAGTGTCCCATATTGACTAAATATGAAAATATTAAAGGACTTATAAGTGATAAAGGCAACTATCCAAACAACTAGTTCTAGTTATTTGGACAATGATTGACCCAAGCCCAATTCTTGTTAGTGGATTCTACACTCTGCCCATATTAAAAAATTAATAAGGTTCACCCAAATTCTTGGTTAGTGTTCATCAATGTCCGCGGAACTCTAGGAGATTTTTACTAGACTCACATTTGCGTGGCATCTGGGCTATCGTCGGATCGAGCTAAAAATGGACTCCACAATAGGAACTCATCTACTTTCTTCAGTAGCCAACTGATCCAAGACCCTCAATCTCATCATTCAAGACATCCATGAACTGCTTACCTGAAATTGGACTGTTGCACATCGTCACATATATCGAGAGAGCAATAGATGTACCGACTGAATAGCAAACTATGCCACTCATTTTGATATAGGGATCACTTATCTTGAATCAACACCCCCTAGGTGCCATTATCTCCTTTTAGAGGATATGTCGGAAACTTGCTTCTCTAGACTTATTTTGTTATCTGTTTCGGAAATTTCCTTTCCGTAAAAAAAAAAAACCTTGACTTGAGTTCTGAATACAATTGATTTATGTCCACAAAAGGCATGATATGGAGAAAAATAGAAAATTACAAAAATAATAGAAAACTAATTGCTTGCCCGTACACAGAAACGAATCTTTGTGAAAGATTGAAATCTTTCTAACACTATCGTGACGTGAACCTGTTTAGACTATCTTGGATCTGGCAAAAGGAAAATAAACAAAATTAAGTGTACAAATGAAAGAGATATTCGTTGGAGCTTTCAACTCTTGAAATTAAAAGATGTACCTGCTTATCAATTCTTTTACTGTATGTCGAACGTAACCATCATTGCCCACGTCCACAACTTACCTCGCTAACGTAGCTACAATATATTGTACATTTTTAAAGATACTGACCAAATTACCGTTTAAGATCTAAAGTTTCGACTCAAAAAACTTACTAGCATTTAATAGTAATATATATTGGCGCTCATATTATCATCATCATCATCATCATACCCTGAAAGTCTCGCAATAATATATTAGCCCTCATATATAGATAGCAAAATATAATACTGTCGTTTATAAATAGTTTAAAATTTCTTTTGACTAACTAATAAATTATCATTTCTTAATCTTTATTTCAAGTGAGTCCAACTAAGGTTCGCGAAATAGTTCGAACTCAATTAAATTTGACCTTATTTAAAATTAAAGAGTACAATATGAATTAATTAGATTTTGAGATGATTTACATTTTTTTAAGATTTAGGTTAGGCTTGGATTTGCGTTCCATCACTCAATTAAATCTAAATTCTAACTATATGTTTTTTAAAAAAACCTAGTGTTACTAACTTCAACTTCTTGTATCTTATATCAATTTGGAGTCTCCTTTAACCACTTGTTTTTTACAAGTCAATATGTATGTTATCTTTGGATATACAATTATATTAACTTAATATGTTGATTAAGTCCCTTTAATGTCATTAATTATACACCATGGTCTACCTTTGGGTGACCTCCAAGTGTTATAATTAATAATCTCAACTGTTGAGTTCAACCTTTATGTCATTTTAGCATCATATCATATTGAACAATTGAAATAAATGACAATTAAATGGTTAAAATTTTCAAGCTAGGTCACTTTGGTGACTAACAAGCTTTCCATGCAATAAACATTTAATTGGACAATTATCATACATGACAAAATTTAATTTA
>JAOSBK010000006.1:33804956-33827517 GCA_027568895.1 Erythroxylum shatona | reverse complement strand
GTGCACAATTGCTACTGTGTAGCAGTCCTATTATGCATAAGCAGTCCTATGCAATCCCAATCTATCCCATCCTATGCTAATTTTACCATTTTACCCTTCCAGTAGGGGGTGGGATGTTACAGGTTACTACTAAAGGGGAGCTCGAGAATGTGCAAGAAGTTGTATCCTGTGAAGATAAAGATCTTTGACTTATAGGTATGAAAGCAGAGATTAATTCATTTAAGAAGAACTCTTTGGCTTATGAAGCTTCTAAAAGAAAAAAAAAGGCATTGAAGAATAAATGAGTGTTCAAGATAAAGAAAGTTGAAGACTAGTGGTGAAAGGGTTAAGTTAAAATAAGGGTGTAGATTTTGATGAAATCTTCTCACTAATAGTTAAGATGACCTTAATTCGAATAAATTTGGATTAACTACCTATTTAGATCTTGAACTTGAACAACTGGATATTAAAAAAACTTCTTGCGTGGAGATTTGGAAGAGGAGATATACATGGCACAATTATAAGTTTTCAAAGCTAAAGGAAAGGAGAATTTGGTCTGTAAGTTGAAGAAAAGCTTATATAAGTTAGAACGAGCTCCAAGGTAATGGTATTAGAAGTATTATTTTATGATTGATTATGGTTATAAGTGAACTTATGCCAATACGTGTGTATTTCAAAAAGTTCGTAGGTAATAGCTTCATCATTCTTCTTCTAAAATGTTAATGATATACTAATTGTGAGTCAAGATTTTAAAAGAATCCAAAAGTTGAAGAAGGATTTGTCTAGATCTTTTAATATGAAATATTTGGGATATGCAAAATAGGTTCTAGGCATGGAGATAAATTGGAATATGAAGAATAGAAAATTAAGATTGTCACAGGTAAGGTATATTGAATGGGTGCTAGAAAGATTCAATATGAAGCATGCTAAGTCAGTTAGCACGCCATTGTTACCTTACTTCAAGTTGAGCAATCGTGTATATCCCTCAGTAGAAAAGGAGAAAGATTGTATGCTTTTTATTCCATACTCATCTACAGTAGGGTCTTTGATGTATGTAATAGTATGTACAAGGTTAATATTGCACAGACTGTAAGGTTAGTGAGTAGATTCTTATCTAATCTAGGAAAGGTTCAGTGGGAATCAGTAAAATGAATTTTGAGATGCTTGTAAGATACTCCAAAGTGGAGTTTGTGTTTTAATAATAGGGAGCTAATTCTAAAAGGTGATATAGAAGCATATGTGGCTAGAGATCTTGATAAAAGAAAATATACTTCAGTTTTTTTGTTCAAGTTTATAGAGGGAGCTATATTATCACAATCTAAGCTACAAAAGTGTGTAATTTTATCTATAACAGAAGCAGAATATATAATTGTAGTAGAAGCTTATAAGGAAATGCTTTGGCTAAAAAGATTCCTTTAAGAGTTAAATGTGAAGCAAAAAGACCGTGTAGTATTTTGTGATAGTTAAAATGTTATTGACTTGAGCAAAAAAACTATGTATTATTTTCACACAAAACACATAAATGTCAAATATCATTGGTTGAGGTAAGTGATTGAGGAGCAATAATTGATGTTGAAGAGGATTCTTATAGACTTAATTGATGCTAATATATTGACTAAAGTGGTTTCTGAAAGCAAACATGAGCTTTGCAGTAAGCTTATTCAGATGCCTTTAGTAATTGTTGAAACATAACATGTCTTACCCATAATTGGGTTGGAGGAGGAGATTGTCCAATTTCCAACCTTATTTTGAGACTTTGGATGATTGTTAAAGCCTTTATAGTTTGTAGGAATGACGAACGAGTAGATGAAGCTTTTTTGAAAGAGACACGATCATGTAGGATGCAAAACACTTATGTCCTTGATTTACACGATTGTATAGAAACCATGTAAGTCTCTAGAATTGTGTGAATACTTGGTCATCACACGCGACCCTATTATTTAGTAGATCTTTCTAGAAAGTTGTGGTTTTTGTTGTCAACTAACAATTCAGAAGGCCTTATACCTTTTAAGTATCAGTGAATCACAAGCCTATTGGTTGGTTCAAAGGCCAACATACTACGGAACAATGTAATCGTATTCTTATGTGATGTTAACTTGACGCGTGTGATGTTACAGATAACAGGCTCAGAACCAACTTGCATAAAGAAGAAGATTGTAACTTGATATAAAACTGAATTTATAACCTACAATCCTTTTCAAGATTTGCCTTCAGATCTCTAATAAGACAAAAAATTGTAGCTTTTTCGACGTTGGGAAAGCAGAAGGCAAAGTAATAGAAGTACACGATTAGAAGTTACTGTTGTTTGATAATGATGTGCTGCAGATGGAACTGGGAGGACCAAAGGCTCCTGACCACCCAGTTTGGAGATCTCTCACCAAGCACCCAACGATAGCTGGAGATTTGCATCCACACATTGTAATGATAAAGAGATGAAGGAATTACAGGTAGCCCAGCTATGAAGCTGACTTTACCTGGTGCAGATGAAAACGAATTAGGCAATGACACTAGGATGATCCAGTTGTAAGAAGAAACAACTCGAACTCCAACTTGAAGAGAGATGCCAAAGTGAAATTCTTGCCGCCAGATCCAAGTTTAGGAATAAGTTTTTGTGACAGGTATACTTGAGAAATGAATGCTTTTAAGAATAAGAAGAAATGAGCGTAGGATAATACACAGACGTAGGAATTAGACAAACATTTGTCTTGTCCGATTAGGTTCAGGACACAAAGTGGTGATAGTAGCACTACTAGGGCGGTGATCGCGTGCGTGGGACATGTGATCGGGTGCGTGGGGCATACCTGAAAAGCCATGCTCTAACTTTACCATCAGAGTTGGTGGTTAATTTTGTATCTCATCTCAGTTGCGGATGTAGTCAAAATTTATCTTAGTGATAATATATAGTTCTGGCTATCTACATATCCATTGTAGAAATCCTCTTCAACCCAGCAATTTAGTTTCAGAACAATGAATGCATAAGTTTTTACGCCCAATACAATGAGTTAATGAGATTGGAGTTTTTGCACTCCTCACTCATTGATCAAATCTTACGAACCATGCTTCATAGTAACTTTGCTCAAGAACCTGCACAGGTCGTTTTCTTTTCACGTAGTAGAAAGCGTCATTGTTTACACGGCAAAAGAAGATGATGACTAGTCCTTTTTATAAAGTCTAGACCTTTCCCTTTGGCTTGGACTACTGTACAACTATCCTTTATAAATAAATCGGATACAGGCATTCCCTTCTAACTAAGAATTCTTTGCAACTAAGTTTTACAAGACAGGAGACACACACAAGGCACCAGAAAAAAGAGGAATTTAAATAAGATGGTAAGGTTTCACCTCCCTTTTTCTAATATTGCCTTTGCTTCATTACTTGGTTGAAACAGTAGCCGAATTCTTTGGATCATCATTTTAGGACAAAGAATGTACGTTAAGCACATGCGAAGGCTACGTAGACTGGAGGAATAGACCTGCGCAAAGAGGTCGCCATGGCGGAACACTTGCTGCCTCCTTTGTCTTGGGTACGTACCTTACTTGAAAACAAATTTTCTTCTGATACTGATTTTTGTACAGATTGTTAGTATGCAAGCTATGATTCAGAAGCTTGTGTTGTGACAGTTTAAAAATATATGACTTAAACTCTTGTGATGTTTGAAACCTTAGTTGTGGAGGTGTTGGAGAATCTAGCATTCCTCGCCAATGCAAGTAACCTTGTCCTGTACCTCTCCAAGTTTATGCACTTTTCTCCATCCACCTCTGCCAACATTGTCACCAACTTCATGGGCACGGCTTTTCTTCTTGCAGTACTTGGTGGCTTTCTAGCAGATGCTTATTTTACTACCTATTCTATATATTTGATAAGTGCTGCAATCGAATTTCTGGTAAGATCACTAACAAGTATTTGATCACTTACCTGTCATTTTATTCTATTTTAGTTGTACCGGAAGAACAGCCACCTTAAGCACAATAAATGTCAATTATGATTATCAAGGTATAGTAGCCACAATTTCATAAATAATGCAAGTTGTAAGGGAGGGTGCCCATTTCGGCCTGTCACAACCCTTTAGAAAATAATATCAGGGTAGGCACCAAAGTGCACCATACTCAAGAGTGGGAAGAAAGACAAAGCCATAAAATGATTTGTCCACATCCAGACATGTGCCTATGGTTCTATAGCAAACAAACAATGTCCCCACTCAGATAGGCCCTCAGCTACTATCAAAACCTGTCAGAATTTCTGAGAACTTAAGAGTTCCCTTTCGACAAGGAAATAACAAAACGACCTATCCAAAAGGAAAGACGAAAAAAGATGAAACAATTGCACTAAATTGTCCAATCGTATGCAAGGTACACTGGCAAAGATATTTCTGCAACCATCTTAAGGAGTGATAGTGATTACAAATGCGAAAAGTTAATCCAACTTTCACTGACTAATCCTTCTTCGCCAATGAATAGGGCTTGTTGGTTCTTACAGTCCAAGTACTGGTGCCGTCACTTAAGCCACCACCATGCGTATTGGGGGAAAAGGCCAGGATTTCATGCAAGGGAGTTAGTAGCAGAGAAGCAGCAATGTTGTTTGGAGGCCTGTATCTGGTGGCATTGGGTGTTGGCGGCATAAAAGGTTCACTTCCTCCACATGGTGCAGAGCAATTTGATGAGACTACACCAAGAGGAAGAAAGCAGAGATCAGCATTCTTCAATTACTACGTGTTCTGTCTCTCTTGCGGTGCTCTAGTTGCTGTAACGTTCGTGGTATGGATAGAAGATAACAAAGGCTGGCAATGGGGCTTTGGGATTTCCACTGCAGCAATACTTCTTTCAATTCCTATCTTCTTACTTGGGTCCTCAAATTACAGAACCAAAAGTCCTGCAGGAAGCCCACTCACAACCGTGTTGAAGGTAAAATATGTCAATTGCACGCCTATATAATCATATGAAATTGAAAGGCAAGGGTTTCCCCAAATAATACTTCCCAATTTCGATCCACAGGTTCTTTCTGCATCCATATGCAAAACCTACAAAACCAGGAATTCTGACAATACGGTCATGATCGGGGACCCAAGCACATCGCATACGACGGAAACTAGCAGCAAGTGTGAGGACGGTGATACTAGAATAATGGCAGCAAGTGAACATCCAGTGGCAAATCTCAACTTCCTTCTTGACAGAGCAGTGATACAAAACGCAGTTCATCCAAAGCTGCAATGCACGATGAATGAGGTAGAAGAGGTTAAGGTAGTACTTAAGATACTGCCCATCTTCATGTCTACCATAATGCTAAATTGTTGCCTTGCACAACTCTCTACCTTTTCTGTTCAACAAGCATCGACCATGAACACAAAGCTTGGCTCTTTTAAAGTGCCACCAGCTTCTCTACCTGTCTTCCCGGTCATCTTCATCATGATCCTAGCACCAGTCTACAACCATATCATCATTCCTTTTGCTAGAAAGCTGAGAAAATCTGAAAATGGAATCAGTCATCTGCAGAGAATAGGAACAGGACTGATCCTATCTATAGTGGCAATGGCAGTGGCTGCTTTGGTGGAAATCAAGCGAAAGAGAGTGGCAGAACAAGCCGGACTAGTAAATTCAGCTAAACCTCTACCAATCACATTTCTTTGGATAGCTTTACAGTACTTGTTTCTGGGATCAGCTGATCTTTTCACGTTAGCTGGCATGATGGAGTTCTTCTTCACAGAGGCTCCATTAAGCATGAGATCTTTGGCCACATCCTTTTCATGGGCGTCTCTGGCCATGGGATACTATCTCAGCTCTGTGATAGTGTCCATAGTTAACACTATCACTGGTGCATATCGACTCGTTCCTTGGTTATCTGGTAGCAACTTGAATCACTATC
This sequence comes from Erythroxylum shatona, assembly GCA_027568895.1. Classification (NCBI taxonomy): domain Eukaryota; kingdom Viridiplantae; phylum Streptophyta; class Magnoliopsida; order Malpighiales; family Erythroxylaceae; genus Erythroxylum; species Erythroxylum shatona. The sequence continues at coordinate 33,821,679 of JAOSBK010000006.1, read as the reverse complement.
ACCTGGAGAGATTCTACTGGTTGATGTGCATATTAAGTGGACTAAACTTCTTGCATTACCTTTACTGGGCCACTCGCTACAAGTACAAATCAGTGAACCTCCACAACTAGTGAAGATATGGCCTCAACTTGTCCCACTGAACGCCATCTTTACGTAAAAATAATTTAGATCAATTTATTGAATGAAAAAAGGAAAAATAAAAAAAGGAAAAAGAAGAAAGAGTTGGCGGTGCTTATGCAAGTTATTCTTAGATACATACGAAGTTATTTGTGGATTTAAGTACGTAAAATGTGGAAATTTTAGTATCATTTTAATATATTAATGAGTTTGCTATACTTTGAATAGTTGACTATGCATAAACATTTGAGATTTTGTTTTGAAAGTTCATCGAAAAAGTTATAGAGACATTGATTGATATGTATGTTAACTAATTTATGGATATTGGCCGGTCAATTTAGCAATATTAATTAGTCAAACAATGTTAGGCAAATTCAGAATATTGACTAATATATTCAAATTTTGGCTGTAGAAATAGTTTCAAAGACTGTAGTCATATTTTTTTTTAATGTAAAATAAAACATAAAAAGCAAGAGAATGGTGATGGGGAAGGCGTGGGAGACATATCAAAAGAAAAGAAAGATAATTCCAATGGATCTATATAACATTTAAAAAAGAGATTTAAGGTAAAATAATATGAGAGAAGAATTGTATACACTTAACAGGGCTTTCTAAAATTGTGTGATTGATTGTTTTATCATGTTAATTGTTGATTAATATAATTTATTATATTATACATGATTTGATTTATTATAATTGATTAGATTTAGCACAGATAGTCTCAACCAAATTCAACAGGTTAGGTATATTTGTTGATCGAATTTAAAATTAAGTTTGAGTTAGGAAATCAACCTAAAGGGCCTAGCGGAATTTCTCTCTTAAAAAATGACATTGTTTTTGTTTAACTATCTAAAATGACATTGTACTAGTCTGTAGGTTAAAAATACTTGAGGCAAAATAACATCGTTCTAGTCATTTACAAAAAAAAAAAAATCATCTTAGGGCTATCAACATGATTCGAGTTTGATTAGGCTTTAGGTCGTACAACTTGAGTCTGATTAGGCATTAGGCTAAGATCAAGATGCTTCTTTGGCTTATATTGATGATATCATTATCTTTTTAAATAAAACTAAAGATGATCATTTACAAAAAGTCAAATAAGTTTTAATAAGGTATCGGATGGGCCATTGCCATCTTTAGAATTGATAAAATTTTGTCCAAAATCTAAGGGTTACATTAACATTTGACAACTTTTTTGTTTATTGATGGGATTTAGGAGATTAAATCGTAATGGTGAGTGTAGTTTTGTGTAGTATGTGACATGTAACAATAGTATGCACGAAAATTGTGTTTAAGATGTTGTAAAGATGTCGTGAGAATCTAAGCGAGTTGTGAGGAAAAAAATACTTAAATTTGGATCTATGGAGTCTTATATTAAGAGACATTATTGTGATTGAAATTAATCATAAGGATTGAGTTTATTATATCTAATTGATTAATAAAACATGTTTCTAATATTTTTATAATTGGTGATACTAGTAAGGTTATTTGTTAAAGATTCAAGAAATATATTAAATATCTAATTCAATAGAAATGTAAAATGAGTAAAACAGTTAATTGAATGAATTATGTAAATTAAAAGATGAAGACAATAATCAAATTGTAGCACATACAAGAACGTCATAGAAATTCTAAGTAAAGTGGACCAAGAACAAGAAAGATTGGAGCCTTTTTCATATGTAAAAACCATTGTAATCTTTCTTGTAACCTTATCTTAGTCATTTTAATGAATTAAATGTTAATTATTACATGATCATTTATATAAAGGACATGATGTAAAAATATTTTCATAATCAAGAAATTTTTTTGAAGTTTAAAAGAAAACTTCTTTATTTTCAAACAAACCTTAGAAACCTTTGAAATAATATTGAATTGTTTTTTTTACCAAATATTGTTTAATGCTTTTAAAATTTTTTGAAGGATTGAAAATTGATGACTCAAAATTTTTTTCGAAAGGGTTCTAATGTAGGATGAGTAAAATATATATCAAACTAGTAGTTAGAACCCATAAAATTTATAAAATCTAACGACTAATATTTGTTTAGGTTGCTGGAATTTTCGGTTTAATATGGATAGACTTTTAGGTTTAATATGGCTAAAATTATAGGTTTGGTATAGCCAAAATTTTCAGATTTTGGTCATTAGGAATTTGGGTTAACAGTGTAAAAATTTAATAAAGAAGATAAGTAATGGAGGGTAGAGAACTATAAATCACCTATAGAGAGCTTAAAAATCTAAGATCATCACACCTTATAATTAAAACTTAAGTTTATAAAGAAAATTTTGGGTGTTATTTATTGAAGAGTTAAATACACATATATAAAAAAGGTTATTAAAACTCTTATTCTAAAAGTAAAGTGATTCTTACCTAAAATATCCAAAATGGAACTGAATCCTACTATAATAAGGATTCTTTGTTCTTTTATAAACTTAAGTAAATATATCTAGGATAATAACTAGGATAATGTATATAGCTTGTTGTTACTTCCTATCTAATAAGGAAACCATAGTCTAAAGTAAAATTTGAGCCTTATTGCCTTTATTGTCACTTTAACTACCATTTTTCATTACATCAAATTAAAGTTTGCAATTGAATGACATCTTTTATTTCTTTTTATAATCATTACACTCTTTTGAATTAGTTATCCCTAAATCATCTAAAGTCATCCCCAATGTAGAATGTGACAAATATTGATCATATGATCCTAGATTCAATTTTTAAAACTATAGAAAATGATCTTTTATTTTCACTTAACATGAAACCATTAATATCCACAACACATATGGCTATACATTTTTTCATTAAGAGCATCCTTAATTTCTTTTTTAAGATAAGGAATTTTTGGAATTCTTATAGATGCAATAGGAGAATGTATGCTATTATACATATGTTAAATAGTTCAGTTTACAATATTAAAAATTGGACTAATAAGGGTGTATGTAATAATAATAATATATTTTTAAATTAAAATAATGTGTTACTAAGATAAAGGCTGTCCAAATATACTAAATGAAAAAGCAAAAGAGTAAGGCATTATAATAGGGGCTTATATCCCTTCAAAATCTAGATAAATCAATGACCAATAAGGAAGAGACAACATCATAGGTTTAATTTAAGTTTGATATGATGAGATAGGTTGAACTACCCAGCCTTTGTGGGTGAGATTTCCCTTATCCACATAAACATCTTCAGTTTTAGAGCCTAGATTTCTATAATGGAGTTATGAAGAATCTAAAGTTCTCTTATATCAAATTGAGTAGATTGTGTAGCCAAATGCTATCAGTAATAGGTGATTATCATCCTTAGACTTGAAGTTAAGATTACAGATCGAATTTATTATAATTTCCTAGTCAATAACACCACAATGAGCTTCCCAAAAATGTTGAATGTAAATCAAGACTTCCTTAGGGAAATAACAGTAGAAATATAGATATGAGAGTGATTCTAAATGCTGATAGCAGAAGTAGTAGTTTAAGTCCAGGTTTAGAATTCCATGAAGTTTGTTCTTTGTTTTAGAGAATGGCTAGCCATAAAATAAAGGATACTTTGGGAATTTGGTATTTATTCCAAACTAAATTGCTCTAAGTCAAACTGAGTAAAGAGAAAATAAACAATTGCTGACAAGATTTGTTAGCGAAGAAGCTTGAGGGTGTAACAACCAAATGAATTTATCTTTAGTCTTAAAACAAGGCTTGTAAGGTGGGAGGAACACTTTAAAGTTTAACTAACTCTTCTAGGAAAAAGCCATTAATTGTCTTTGATTACAAATTTTAACTTAGCATTGTCAGGTAATCAATGCTTGATACTTAAATAAGGGGGATGAAGATATAAAAGACTTACCTCACACTAATTATCATACCAAAGAGAGGAGGCTTCACCATTCCCCATTCAAATTTATATTCCACTAAATTTATATGCTCCTATTAGAATTTATATTCCACTAAAAACATGTTAATAGATATGGTTATCTACCACAGACTTGACCATGTTCCAAGTTGTGGATCTCATTGTCTAATTCCAAAACATGCCATGGGCTCACTATGCATGTATCCCTAAATTATGGATTATATTGCTTCTCTAGCTTGTTTCTTCTGTAATGATATCTATGCCACACCAATATGCCCATGTCTTTACACCGTATCTTCTTCTTTAATTTCCATAACTAAAGATTCCCTAGAATAAGAGCATGGCCATATATATATATTCCTTTCTGCAAATTAGAGGTAAAGAAATATGCTAAAGATATGGGTGTGTTGATATCGTAAAGTTGGTTTTATAGAAGATATATTATAAGCCATATTTATGTTACATTATGTGTTTTAAGTGTGTAGAGAAAAAGAAGGACTATGATATATGGATATAGGCATGGTTGAACTTGTTTTATATTCTAGAAAAAGATAGTGAGATTGATGACTTAGGACACAATCGTGGGCCAGGCTATGTCAAAAGTTACCCTTTTTTAGAAATATTTTTTGGGAGAATTCAAACTTTAGGAGGATTCTACATGTTAAAAATCAAAGTTAAGCTAGGTAGTATCTAGTAATGGGCCAAGTCGTGTTAAATTATATCAGCTAGAGTTTGAAATTAACTATATTTATATAAACTTGGTATATATAACATAAATATGTAATCTTCATCAAGTGGAGAGTTTTAATTAATCAATATAAAATCAACAACTCTCAAGGACGTAGATACACCCAAATTAATTGAACTATGTTAAAAATCTTGCTATTGGTTTTTATTGTTCTTTCTTTCATGTGAATCTATTCTTATTGCTACACTTCATTTCTGACAAAATGGTATCAGAGGATAGTAGAGGAAATAATGACTTCATTTGTAAGATTTAAAGTGGGGAAGTTAAACTAAATTAAGAACTTTAGACTATGGTAACAAAAAGTAAATGATTTATTGGCACGATAATTCTTACTGAAGGGGATGCATGAGAATAAGTAGGAAGACATAGATGAGTTAGATTAGGAGGAGTTGTAGGTGTGACTAGTTGAAACCATTCAATTATGCTTGGCAAATAAGGTCATGTACCACGTTGCAGAGATTGTATCTCTTGGGGATATATGGAAGAATCTAAAGAGTCAATACATGTCAAAATCTCTCACAAATAATTTATATTTGAATTAGAGACTATATAGGTTGAAGATGTAAGAGGGAACGAATCCGGATCAATGTATCAATATATTTAACCAAATAGACAATGATGTGTTAAGGCTTAAGGTTACTATTATAGATGAGGATTAAGTAATGATTTTGCTTTATTCTTTGCTTTTTCTAAATATCTAGTACATTAGGTAAGAGGATAGTTGGTGTGAAGGATTTCATAGCTCCGTTATTAGCTTATAACTAATATAGACTAAATATTGGTGAAAGCTCTCAAGTTAAAGGGTTTTATATAAGGGAAAACTAATACTACAGAAGAAAGTAGGGGATATAGCTTGTCTAAGTGAAGTTATGTGTTAAAATCCAAGGATGGAAAGACATTTCAATGCTATAAGTTCAAGAAAACTGGACATATTAGGATGCATTGTACAAACAAGAAAAATTAAAGGGAAGAAAGAAAAATTAATGATTCATCAAGGTTTGCTAATATAGTGTGAAGTAGGGACTGTAATTGTTGCTATAAAGATATGATCTGTATTTTAAAAGTCAATTATTAGACTCATGAATTCTGGATATAGGATGCATACATCAATATGACACCAAATAAAGATTAGTTTATATTATACATTAAGAAACTTCAGGATTGTTTGGTTAAGGATGATATAGTGTGCAAAGTCATCAAAATATGATAGTTAAAGCATAACAAGTTAGGATTAAAAAGTTTGGTGGCATTTGTGTTAAGTGAAGTTTGATATATACCAAATTTGATGAATAATTTGATCTATTTGGTTATTTTATATGTGAATACTTTTGGATCTAAAATCTATAGGGACAACATTAAGGTGGTAAAGGGTGTGCGATTATGATCACAAGATTAAAATTAACTAAAACAATCTACAAACTAATAGTAAACATAATTATAGGTGGAAAAACTACAAAAATTAAGTCAAAGGAAGATAGTACAATGTTATTAAAACATATAAAGATTCATCTTCTTAAGTGATAAATGACAAAACTTCATAAGAAAGAGCTTATTGAAGTGTGAAAAACTTAAGAAGGTATATTTTTATAAGTTTTATATGCTTGATAAGGTATATGTTAGGAAAAATATATGGAAATGACATGCTAAAATTAGGAAAGGGTATGATTAATGTGATACAAATAGAACTATAATATCCTAGAACATGCTAACGTGGTTAGAAATTATAGCTCAGGAGATAAAACAATGTCAAAAAATGCATTAATATAGTATGGTTAATAATATAGTGAAAGGACCATTTGGCCACCAAGGAGATATAATTAGGAAGATTTATTAACAAATGCTCTTATCACTAGTGATGGGGATCCAACAATTTATGAATGAGTTTTATAATGAAGGGTGTAAGTTTCATAAGATAGGAATTAATTGCATGTAATTATATCTTATTGGAAAAGGTTCACATTTTAAAGAATGTTGTTAATATGTTGACTAAGTATGTCACCAAGGAGAAGTTTAAGTACATTTCTTGATTAATGTATAAGTATGATATACATGGTTTCAACCTAGCTTACGAAAGGTATATATGCCAAGGCAGAGATCATTATGCATGACTTATATACACAAGTACAATCTAAAAATATTTTGAGAAGAATATGAGCATTTTCTTGGAAGTCTTTAAGTAAACATAGTCTATGATATATGCATGGCCTGTGACATATTTCTTTTATAGAAATCATAGGTAAATACATGAGCATGTTGAGGTGAAAGAGGTGATTTTGTAAAATACATAATCTAGGATATGTTCATGTTATAAACTATGTTCAAGTGTGTGGAGAAGTAGGAGGATCCATAAACTAGGGATAAGAGAATGACTAAATCTGTGTCATATTCTCGAAAAGATAGTGAGATTCATAACTATAAGCCAGTTTGTTTTAGCAAAATCAACTTGATTAAAAACACGTTTTTGGTAAATTTTAAACACGAAGAGGATTCCATGACTTGTTAAAATCATGGGTAATTTTGGTAAAAGGGCAACTGTGTTAAAATCTACCAGTTATAATTTATAATTCTCTATACTTATGTAAACCTAGTCTATATAAAGGAAATCTATAATCTTTATCAAGTGAAGAGTTTTGATTAATCAATCGAAAATTAGCCACTATGGGATCTCAAGGACGTAGTCATACCAAATTATCTAAACATTATTAAAAATCTTCTTGTTAGTTCTTGTTGTTTCTTTCTTTCATACAAATATATCCTTACTACATACACCTTATTTCTTAATAAATACCCTACATCTCCTCTTTAAGATAAGTGATATTTGGAGTTCTCATAGAGATAATAGGAGATTGTCTACCATTATGTCCATGACAAATACTTCAATATATAATTTTAAAGATAAGACCAGTTTATATATCACTTTGTTCTAAAAAGTAAGCATTAACATGCAACTTCTTAAATATCTTAAAAGGTATAATACTCCTTGAATGAAGTTCTTGATATTTTTCCTTTGGGAAATGGTTTTGATGAATCCTTTCCATCACCATATCCCTTTTATTGAATTTCATTAATCAATGACATTTATCAATATGTTATTTTAAGTTAATTTTTTTGTTATCTTTTGTTATACCTTATCCCAAATATCCTTTATATATTATACATAACCTTCAAGTTCAACACTAAATCTTATTGTTTTTAGTAAATGAATCAAATCAATAGGCTTCCTTAGTTGAATTCAAAAATTATCTCAAAAGGAATCTTACTAGTTTGCATATTTATGAAACTGTTATATACAAATTTTTCCACAAAATGAATTAAGGTGTGGAGGTATGTGTAAGAGAATTTAGGAGAGATGCTTCCTGTTAACCCCTTAGTGGCAAAAGTAGCAGTGGAAGCAAGTTAAAGAGACTTGAAAGAATTATTTTGTCCAGAATTTTGTTTGATTCATTTTTTACATTCAAAGATGTGATGTCCAGGCTTTTTGCAGTAGCTGCAAGATCCTTTATAAAACTTTTTACCTAAGTTGTGAATTGTAAGGACAACATTAGTATACAGGACTGATTTTTCAATATGAAGCATATTGAGATGAATTTTCTCTGAGATGCGTTCCTTAATGACAATGTTGAGATTGGGTAGAGTTCCTCTATGAAGAAGAGAGCAATGAATAGGTTCAAATTCATTCTTGAGAGTTATAAGAAAATTTCATAAATGTTGACGATCTTAATGATTTGCATAAAGCATAACAACATCAGGACTAGGACATATATGATCGCTAAGTGCTAGTTGATCCCAAAGTTCTTACAATTTAGACACATAACTATGTATTGTCTGTCTAGGTTGTTGTTGCGTGCGATGGAATCTCCTATACAGTTGAAATCGATGAACATCATTTGATACAGAGTAATGATTTTTCAAGAAATTTCCATAACTCTTAGGTTGTTTCAAACTGTCGAAAGTCAAGTTTGATGAATTTGACACATGTATTTCAGAACCATGTTAAGATTTGATGGTTCTATCCATCCTATGCTACTAATCGTTCAATGAATACGTCTATGTTTTTATCTTTCTTTTAAGCATGTTTAAGTATTTCTCTAGTAACAATACGGAAAAAGAGTCTTCTCTTAAGAAAACTACACATTTTCTTAGCCTAAAGATTATAGTTGGAGTCATCAAAGATGATATTAATATAGTTGGTAATGTATTTGGGAAGGTTATATGCATGCATAGTAAAATAACAACATAAAATAGGAGAAAACCAACTTATAGAAATAGAATTTGGTTATACTGATATTGAATTCAGAGAGCCGAAAAACCTTAAGAACTGGTCATATTTGTAGAGAACTCTAATTAAAATGTACTTAATCGAATGATCACAGTGACAGTCAACTTCTTTTCGAACTGAACCGAATTGATGATCTAAACCGAACAAAAGAAGAGATGACACGTTGATAAATAAGGAAATGACATATTTATAGATGACATGCAATAACTTGTGAAAACGTGGCAGCGAGCTAGAATTATGTGGCAGATGGCGTGGCATTGAGGTATTGGATGACACGATGATGGCATGTATCTCCTTTCAGTGACTAAATGATGTCATTTTTCTTGGGAGCAAAACAACGTTATTTAGGTTGTCTTCTTCCTCCAAAAACATGTACAACCAGAGTTTTGAAAACTAGTAGCATGTGGGCACGCGGAGTAGTGTCTAGAGGTGAATTTTACACCATTGTGATCTGCGCAAGACAAGAAGTAATATGGTATGTCAAATTGTTCTTGGAGTAGATTTAGGAAACTAGAATACGAAAGCAGAATGCTCGAGAGAAAGAACGGAGAAGGCTCTAGAATTTAAACTCCTTTTCTTGCAAAAAACTCTGACATTACATAGAAATAGGAAACTAAGAAAAAAGTAGAAATACTTTCTGTATTCTTGTGTGTATGTTTTGTGATGTACGTCAAACTATTTATACATTTTAGATGTCTCTAACAAATCAACAAATCAATTCGATAATATACAAACATTACCAATTTATTTTGAATATATAAAGAACTAAAACAGTACATGGAGAAAATGGTCATGTCCCTGACATTTCCATTCTTGCCATGTTAAACAGCCACAGCCATGGCGACATAAGAAACACAAGCTAATTAGCAATTCTATACACCTACTGGTAAGCCTGACTTGAAAGGAAATTGAAAGGAATCTAACCACAAAACTTACATGTTCTAAATGAGTTCTCTAATTATAGAAAAATAGAAGTAAACAAGAGATTATTAGCTCAATCAGCTTCTTGAATCCCACCAAGCACTACAGAACCAACGAACAAACCAGCAGCTCCCACCACAAGAGCCCCAGCTATCACAGCCTGCACCACCACCAGACCTGCCGAGTCGTCCGGAATCACCACTATCGCCGCCAAGGCCGCCACAAATATTGGAAGCGCAGCCGACGCAAGAGTGGACGGCGATACTGTCGCCAACTTCTCCAATAAACTCAAAAGCCCCAACTCCTCAGCCTTAGAGAACAAGCCCAGCTTCTCTATCGATGAAAGCGTGACTCCCAACTCCTCGGCCTTGGACAAAAGACCGGCTTTTTCCACATTGCTAAGGACTTTCCGTTTCTCTAGCTTCTTAAAGACATCGAACTCCACTTCTTCGCTTGCCTCGTAGAAGATTCCCGCACCGTACCATGATTTCTTCCACCCTTGATCGTATTTGTTTACCTAAAGAAACCAAAAAAAAAAAAAAAAATTTCAGAACCATACGAAACAATACACTCCTTTAATTCAACTCTCTTAAAACATAGGATATTTATATAAGAGGTGATCGCCTTTTTCTTGGGGGCCATGGCAACGATCGTTAAGGGCAGTCTTGGAGAAAACAGTCGGTGAAGATGAGGGTTATTGGAGGAGAGGAATTGATTTTGGTGGCTCCGAAGAGTAACCGGCCAAGAAGTTGGTGGAGCGACCGCCATGGATGAGGACACTGAGCTATCTCCGGAGAACAGGACTTGGTTTGTTTACTCTCTTTGGTGATGCCAATCGACACGTGGGATGGTCCGTGTAATCTCAAGTTCTCTCCGAGCACCAATCATATTGGTGATAGCTTTATCCTACAAGTTTCACAATTTTAATTGAAATGAGTTAAGGTGCTCCAATTACTGAATATGGCATCTAACTAACAATTAAATCCTATTTTGTTGTAAATGTATGCGAATGAATTCTACAAGGTAAGGTGGTAAAAATTGGTGCATCTTAAACTCTTAGAATCACCAAATTTTAGGGAACATAGTCTTTTACACATTAAAAATGATATTACTCATTAAAATGACCCTCTTAAATAACTTTTTAGATAAATCTGATTTCTTCTATTTCTGTTAACCAGTTTCTAACTTTGAGCCAAATAATCTTATTTATATATTTATGTGAGACTCACATAAATATGTAGATAAAATTAACTAATATAAGATTAGAACATCATTTTGAGATTGGAAGATTTGGTTATGCATCCAGTCAAATGATGTCTTGTAATTTTAAGTTAATGAATTAAGCATAATTTAACTAAAATTAAGTTAATAAATAATAATAAATATTTTTAATTATAGTATTCGAGACTATAGCATCACATCGTGTTTTAATGACGATGTTATCTTGAATGCGCTCTTATCAGTATTAAGTGTTTCCTTGTTGGACCCAAATCCTTGTTGAACTATTTTTTTTTTGTGTATTTTGAGATGCCATAACCAGAAGAAAGAGCATTCTGATTTCTACTAGTGAATTTTTTTTGTGTTAAATGGTATTATGAATACATGGACTCGTCGCTGAATTGTATATAGCAATTTTTGTTTTTGTTTTTTCATTACTTGTTTCTTTACGTGAACGTATTTTCAATGTTTTAGTATTTCAGAATTCGTCCGACCAGAACATGCAAGTGCAGGGAAATTAACAATTTTATGTATACTTTATGACGTAGAAGTAGGCTGCCTTGGAGCAATACTAAATAGTTCGGAGAGAAAATTGCCGCGGTTCCTACTTTGCCTCACATTTTCCGTTTCCCACTATTTTCTATTTATAATTAATACTTAGAAGTAAAATCTCCAATCTGGGTGACTGGAGCTAAAAATTTGCATGCAATATGACTAAATGGTTTCCCTGTTTGTCTGCTTTAGGCTCTTTCTAGGGGCTGGCCGCAATCGAAATTCCTAGCTTGGACATCTTATTTGTGGCTCTGAAATCTGCCTCTCCACTGATGCCCAAGAGCAGCTTTTGCCATAGTTGGAACTGGATAAATGCACCAACTTTGGCCTCTGAGTTGATACGAGCCTTTATCAAAGAAAACGGGAACAGTGCATACTGCCCGCCGATTGTAAGCAAAGTTGTCGAATTTGTCGACAAAACTTGCTTCAACTCCGCTGCAATGGCAGTCCTTGAGAGGGGGTCGAACTCGTGGTAGAAGTAAGCCTTTAGACTTTCAAGTTTGTCATCCCTGCATTTATTGTTAATCGTCACGTTAAGGTAAACCTTCAAGGGTAGCCTCAAATGTTCATTGGGTTCTGCTTACAAGTTCAAAGAAGTGATAAAGAAGTTGCTATTGAAGCTTAAACCAGCACTGATATCGTCGAATGTCCTTGTTGATACGTCGAAGGCAAAGCCAGTTCTGACGGAAAAAGAAGTGCTTCCAATCACACTAGACAGGTTCACAACAGGATTATAAACAGTACCATTAAAAGATCCTTGCTCATGTGCCTTCACCCCAACTCCTGCCGTAATCCCAGAATTTTCTTGCAGGAATCGGAGTTCCACCTGTTCTTGCAATTACAGAATAAGTAATTTGGTGTCTTAAAATCATAATCTGATGCATTGTGAGTGGACAGTGGAGTACTTTTCAAGGGTATCGCTTACTAGTCTACCAGAAATTCTCTCACCTTGGCAGAATCAGGAATTGTGAATTTGAAGAGTGTTGTGAGTCCTGGCAAAATCTCTGGAGCTGTAAAAGCAGTGAAAACAAAAATGCAATTCATTCAAATCCACTGCTAAGTCTGCAGAAGACGGTCACGCCATTATTTCAAATCTATGCAGCGCCCGATATTTTCGTGTTTTGGGTCAAGTACGAAATACGAAGGAAAAGATCAGCACTAAAGAAGCGACATTCTTAAATTACTCGGTAACATTCCAATGGAAAAGCTAGAATGTGGAATCTTTGAATGTCAACTAAATGTAGCAAGTCTCTTTCAATTTACAGATGCTTTTTGTTGATAAATCTACAGACGTTTGAAATAACTTTTTATATCCAAATGCCAATCTTACAGTTAACATAAATGATCAAGATGATTTAACTTACATTCGCATGATAGATCAAAGTTCCACTTGACGTACTGGTAGCGAAAATAAGTTGGTGGTCGACTAGCATAGTCTTTGTAGAGCAGATCTATAAATAAAAGAGAAAAGATTATATGAAGAAAAGCAACAACGTAAGAAGAGAGTGTACGAGAGGCAAAGAGCAGAATGCACGACCTCTGGCTTTCTTGCCAAGATCAAAGTGTAAACCTGGAAACTTGCTCATTAATCTCAACAAATGAAAAGGCAATCTCAAAACTTTCTGGCTCTACCTGAGGGCAATAAAATACATTGGCAATTGGATAAAGGTCAAGAGGAAGCTTCCTGACGTACACCCGTAATTTGTATCAAATGAAATTTCCAAGAACCCTTCAACGTTGTTAGTTGGCTCATTAAATCCATACAAAAAAGATAATTACACATCATCAGCATTTAAAAAATGATACTTAAAAAATGTCAAAGGAAAGAGGTGGATGACAATATTGAACATTAGATGAACCTACCTACTCGACACTACAACAAAGTAGACATTTAGTTACGTCTTTTTTAGTGAAATTCCAAAAATCGTCACTATAATTGACCATATTGCGACGATTTTTAAATCGTCCTTAAAACTAACCCTTTAACGACTAATTACAAAAGCGTCACAAAAGGATCAACATTTTGTGACGAATTACAAAAATCGTCCTCAAATAGTAAACATTTAGTGACGAATGTCAAAAATCGTCACAAAATGGTCCACATTGGATGATGATTTTTGATGTTCGTCGATAAATGAAATTTTGGTTATACTTTTTAGAAATCGTCATCATAATTTAGTAAACATTTGGTTACTAATTTCCAAAATCATCACCAAAGGGCATAATTGGTGACGATTATGCAAAATCGTTGCTAAAAAGATGTGCGGTGACAAATTTGAGAAATCGACACCAAAGGTTCGTAGACATTTAGCTACGTGTTTTTAATGACTTTTTTCACATTGTTGCTAAAAGTTACCATTTGGTGACGAATTTTGAAAATCCTCACCACAAGGTCCAAATTTAGTGACGATTTCTCAAATTGTCACGAAATGGTCAACATTTAGTGACAATTTTTGAAAATCGTCACCCGCAAATTGTCACGAAAAGGCCCACATTATGTGACGATTTCTGAAAAATGTCACCAAAGGTTCCACAATAATTTGAAACATATTTAGTGACCATTTGCTAAAAACGTCATCAAAGGGTTCACATTTTCTAAAATTGTTAAACTAACATTTTTATAATCTATCATGGTTAAGATATGTTTTATTGGAGATTTGCTTTAAATGTTTACAACGTGTTGTTGAAAAAGCACACACAACATAATTTTAAGTGTTAAACAGTAGTATTAATTAATCATTAATAATTATTAACAGTGCAAAAATTAGTTATAAAAATTTTAATAATTGTATCAATATAATTATATGATATATGGAAGATTAACAATTCTTACAGTTATAGTACAAGAACAATAACTGTCTACACTCAATAGTACGCAACTTGACCCCTAACTAATAAAGAGGTTGTTTGATAAATTCTTATAGATATAAAAATAAATCAACTTAAAGCTGAGTCCAGTTGATTGCATTGATAAATGACAATGATATAATTATTTTTTTAGATTCTAAGTGACATGAGAGTTGGTAAAGTTGAATGAGTCCCTGATGTCTGGATTCCCGAGGAGGATGCTTGCACATTCGAAGGCACCAATTGGCATAGTGATAGTTCTTCCATCATGTGTTGGGTTTTTCACACCTTCTTACAACAACGTTTCCGCTATAGCTACACTTGTAGAAAATATAGTGAATGAGTCACTAGATTTAATATGAAAGACAAGTTCTTTAGATGAACTACCAGTACGAAACGGTTTACCTAAAACATAATCAGCATAAAATTTAAATATTGTCATATTAGTAAATTGTTAAACAAACTAAAATTGGAGTGACATGTATACGTGAATTGTTGGATCTCGAACTTTTCTTGAGAGTTAGAACTATTAAATGAAAAATTGTTGGTGATTAGTCATGAGTAAAAAAAATGAGAATTCTTGAATCAGAAATTTGTGGAGTTTATTTATGAATGTTTTAAATTACATATGGTTGCAGAAATTAGAATGGAAATATTAGGATTAAATTAAAGTTTGGTATAGTGTTTAAGAAGATTAAAGGAGTTAGTAGATAAAGACAAAAGAAGGGACAAATGGGCATTTCTTTAATTGATGAGGGGTAAAATTAGAAAGACAACAAAAATGTCGTCTTGAATTAAAAGAAGAAGAGAAGAACATCATGGAAGAAGAAAAAGAAGAGAAGAAAAACATGAGAGAAGAAAGAAGAGAAGAAAATCGTGGAAGCTAGTGAAGGAAGAAGAAGAAAATCATGGGAAGAAGATTTGTTCAAGGTAAGCTTCATTTTTCTTCTTGCCTTGTTAGAAAAACAAAAGGAGTTAGGAAGAGAATAGGTTTTGTGTTGGGAATGAAGGGAAAAAGAAGATGATTCAAGAGACCCATTTGATTTCTAGGGTTTCTAAACTAGGTTTTGGTCTTTCTAACCTAGACAATCTATGGGTAGGTTAGTTTAAGCTTGAATTTATCATTTGTGTGATTGTTAAAGCTTCAAGAATTTTATGGAATATTTTTTTGAATGAGAACTTGGTTTATTTTAGGAAACTAAGAAAACCTTATCCAAGGGTAAGAGGAAAGGCATAATTGAACTTAGATTTTGCAAGCCAATTAGGTGGGTAATGTGTTTATGATTATTGTGTAAATGGGCAATTTGCTTATATGTGTGTGTATATGCTTAATTGATTGGATTTAAATTGTGGTGAATGTGGAAAATGCATTATGATGTGTTTTATGTCATGCCTTGAAAAATGTATGACATTTTGATATAATCGAAAGAAGAAAGAGTATAAGAAACATGAGAATATGAATATGAATATGTGATTGATTGAATTGAGCAAAGGATTACTTGTGTTTAGGCACGAGAGAAACCATTTCATTAGTCATGTGCATGTTGACCTAAAAACCTTCTCCTGACTGCCCGCTTGTAGCATATGAGATCTGAAAAATAGACTCATTTTGTTCATAGTATAAACTTTGGTTTTTCCATTTCGTTCCACGAAACTTTTGACCTATTTGTTTGTGCATTTCCATTTTGATTTGTCAAGTTATGATGTAAGATTAAGTGTCATGCTTTGATTGTAACATCCCACTCTTGTGGGAAGGTTAAAATGGTAAATGTGAGTGATTAATGAAAGTTAGAAATGCATTCCCATGTTCATGCATATTATGTCATACATGTTGGCCCCTGAAATTTTTTTTTATTTAATTAAGCATGTCTAAATTATTTTGAGGTTTTAGCTCTTAAGAAAATGAAATTTTAATGAGGGATTGAGTTTAAATTAGAGTGGAGTAGGTTATTAGAAATTAAAAGAATAAGATGGAGTAAGGGCAATTTAGGAAGTTTACTTATGTTTTTAAGGTTTAAGGCTTTTCAAGGAGGGCTACTTTGGTCCATTTGAGCTAAATTAAAACAAAAAGAAAGTAATAAGGAGGCTTGTGGTCGTATATGTGAGGAGATGAGGACATATGGCAAGTATGAAGAATAGATATCAAAACTACGTAGTTTTGCTATAAGGCTTTAAGTTAAAACACAACTTTGTT
>JAOSBK010000006.1:33754783-33782982 GCA_027568895.1 Erythroxylum shatona | reverse complement strand
TAAAGTGATTTGCCAAATCCTAAGTGGGAGCTTAGGTAGAGGACGTAGGTCTTAGCACCGAACCTCTATAAAAACAGCGTTTGCCTTTCTTCTCTATACTCTTAATTTAATTTGGTTAAATTATATTTGTGTGTATTAATTCCGTGATTTTATTGTAGAATTTTACAAAGAATTTTAGAGATCTATTCAACCCCCCCTTCTAGATCGTTAACACTATTTGATGTTTGATGTCCCTATAAAGAAGTAAAAAAAAGATATGGGATTCAGTGATTATTAAGTACATGATTAAAGATATGAGAAAGCAAAAGTTTGTAAATGGAAAATTTTATCATTAGGAGATGATAGATGAAAAATACACCAAATATCAAATTAATAAGTGTTATAAGCTTATTAAGTATCTCAAAGTTGAAAATATTTTGCAAGAAGAATTTATTATAGACTTATTAATTAAAAAGCTACCTAAATCTTGAAATGACTTCAGATAATAACTAAAGCACAAGCATAAATAATCGTCATTATCAGATCTGAACGTACACATAATAATTGAAGAAATAAATCACAAAGAGCTTCAAGCAGCCAAAACAAAGGAGACCTCTTCAAAAGTCAACCTATGCTTCCACCAGGTGTCTCGTGTTGCTTCCACCAAGTGTCTCCTCCATTAGCTAATGTTTAATCTTTTCATGCACCAGCTGTCTTCAACGTTCCTTTAGCTGCTTGCATCCACCAGCTACTTCGTTATGTGTGGAGTGGAGAGTGTATAGTGATGGTGCAATGTGAGTGGAGAGAAGTGAGTGAGGGCTGTGCGTGAGTGCATGTTGAGTCAATCAAGTGTGTCCCTTACTAACGTTTTTTTAATCTCCACAATGGAATGTCCCCAGCTATTCCTTTATTCACGTCACCTTCTGCTCCTTTATTAACGCCACCAGCTGCTTGGTTAATTTATGCTCCTTTATTAACGCCACCAGCTGCTTGATTTTTTCTCTATGCTGCCGTCAATTCCTTTCTCTTTTTGTCTTTGTCTCACTGTATTGAATAAATTCCAGCCCTCATTCATACCTAACCCTCCTATTTTTCAACTCTTTTGCCGCAGCCATCTTCTTTTGTCTCTTATGTATTGAAAGTCTATCATCTCATGCTCTCTTTTATCTGCCGCCAGCTGCCTCCACTATATTTCTATCTTGTTTTAATATATATTTTAACTATTTCAGCTCACACATCCCTTAATCTGCCTCCATCACTACTTATTCTTTTTTTTCTCTCTTAAAAAATGTCTTCATAGCTATACTCTAGGTCTTTTCACGGTCCCACTCATGTTTTTAACCTATTCTCCACGATTTGGTGTAGCTGCTGCTCTCTTTTAAGTGAAGCGTACTTTGCATTTCCACAAATCATTCATGCTACTATCGTTTCCTTCATATGATATTGACATATTGCTGCTTCTCTTCTCTTGTTCTCTACATTGTCGTTTTGTCCTGGCCATCTTGTCCATTAAATCACATTCTTGTATGCAAAAACATGCACACATTAACATTTTCTAGAGCTTTTCTTGCATGATGCTTTTGAACCTTCCAAATTCAATATGTGCGTAAAATTAAAACAAATAACTTTTAATTAATGCAATTTAAATATTAAATGGACAAGAGTCTAGCAAATTATGTACCTAAAATCAATATAAAATGTCCATTAATAGAGATCAATGACGAAATTGTTCACCGTATCAATTAGGGTGGCTTAAATGGAGGGGCATAATATAAAGTTAATGTGATAAGAAGATAACACTTAAGCTTGAAGGTAAATTCTATTATTTAGCAATTAGACTGGCCATGCTCTATGAGGTGGAATGTTAACCCATTAAACAAATGTATAGTCATAAGTTAATGGTGGTAGAGATAAGGATGCTTTATTGGATGTGCAACCTTATAAAAAGAGATAACATCAAGAACGTAGCAATAAGATACAAGTTGGGTTGGCTAAATTGGTAGTAAGTTAGGGGAGATAAGGCTTCGGCGGTTCGAACATGTTAAGAGACATTCTGATGCCCCAGTGAGAAAATGTAAGAAGATTATATTTAGGGGCTGTAAGAGAAGAAGATAAAGACCTAAGAAGAATTGAGGTGAGTTGATTAGGCATAATATTGCCCTATTAGAACTTATCGAAGACTTGACCCTTAATAAAAAACTTTGGCTAACTAGAATATGATCTTATATAGAGATGTCTTTCCCTTTTCATAAGGAGGTCATTTTCTTAAGGTGAGTTGATTAGGCATAATATTGCCCTACTAAAGCTTATCGAGGACTTAACCCTCAATAAAAAACTTTGGTTAACTAGGATATGATCTTATATAAAGATGTCTTTCCCTTTCATAAGGAGGCCATTTTCTTTTCATTAGGTTTTTAAAATATTTTCCTTCCTTTTTCTTGGTTTCTTGTATCATAATTAAATACTTTTATTTGTAATAATTGCCACATTAGTTATTTTATTTATTTATTTCATATGTTTTTATTTCTTCTCTTTCAATTGGGTGTTAGTTTTACTTGCTTTCTTTCTTGTCTTTTTATTTATTTATTTACTTTTATCTGTAATTTGATTTTGAATTTCTTTATTTTATTTTATTTTTATATTTTCCTTTTATCTTTATTTTTTACTTTTACTTTGACTTTTTTGTTTATGAGTTACTTGTTTGTGTATTTAGCTATATTTTTTTTCTAATTTTCTTTTCTTTTCTCAATTCATTTTCAAAATAAAATTTCTTTCTTTCTTTTTTCATGTAGATCTATCAGAAATAACCTCTCTAATAGTTAAAGGTAAGGCTGCGTATTATTAGATCCCACATATTAGTAAGATTTCTACTAGAATGTTGTTATTATTGTTGTTGCTATTTACATAATAAAATTCCTTATAAAAGAAGTAAGACACCATATTATAGAGAAGTTACCCTCTTAATTTGAAATATTTAAAGGTGTAGAGGCATCTTACTATGATGTTGCCTAATCCTAAGAAATGAAAAATAGGTTTTAAAACTCCTAATTGCTTGTTTATTGGTAATGATGATAGTAATTTTGCTTATAAATTTCTTGTTTTGAAAAGTGATGTTCTTGATAGCAACATAATTATTTTTTTTGAACATATTTTTATACTTGCTAAGAGATCATCTTGTGTTCTTATTGTTGAAATTAATTGTGAAAACTCTAATGAGTTGTTAAGAAGAACCAAAAGACCAAGAAAAGAATTATCCTTTGGAAATTATTTTAACTCTTATTTTATTTAAAATGATCCTTTATCATTTTTCAATGCAATTTCTTCTTCTGATGATCTATTTTAAAAAGAATCTATTAAAAATGAGATTAACTCTATTTAACAAAATAAAACTTGAGATTTGATAGCTTTACCACTAGCTACTAAACTTATTAGTTACAAATGTAGTTTTAAAAGAAAATTTAATCATGACGGTATGACCGATAACTATTAAGCTTATTTGGTTGTAAAAGGGTTTACTAAAACATATAACGATGATTTTTTTTACATTTATGCACTTGTAACTAAAATTTTGTCAATTTATGTTTTGATTACTTTAGCTTATATCCATAAGTTATTTATTCGCCAAATAGATGTCAAAACTATATTTTTGAATAGTAATTTGAATGAAAAATTTATATTGTACAACCTAAAAGTTGTGTGTTGTACTCAAATTCTATTTTAATGTTATAAATTTATAGTTTACCATTTTTATCGTGGACATCTAGATTTGATGAGATCATAATAACTTATCCTTCTTTTTATCTCTTTACATTGCCAGTCCACTCCTTCACGTTTATATAAACATATATGTTGCATTTCTTTAAAGAGTAGGTGTTATCTGTTGCTCTGTTCTTCTTCTTCTTTATCATCATCATACTAAATTTGAAGTCTTGCAATAAAATGGGATCTATGGAGGTCTGATAATACACAGCTTTACCTCTACATAGTAGAGAGACTATTTCTAGTAGATCCACATGCAGATGTGATAGGAAAATAGTGATCAAGATTAAAAGAGAAAATAAGTAAAAAATGGCATGTAAAATAGTTAAGTAAATAAAATTACAATAAATACATAAGGATAATAATAATAATAATAATAATCATCATCATCATCATCATCATTATCATCATCATCATCATAATAATAATAATAATAATAATAATAATAATAATAATATAATAATAATAATAATAATAATAATAATAACAACAACAATAATACTATTACTGCTACTACTACTACTGCTACTACTACTGCTGCTACTACTATTACTACTATTACTATTACTACTACTACTATTACTACTACTACTACTACTAATAATAATAATAATAATAATAATAACAACAACAACAACAACAACAATAATGTCAATCGAAGGATGAGAGTGAGAGAGTCAAAAAAGAGGAAGAGCAACACAGAAAAACTTACTTGTTGTTACCTCGACAAGAGTTACCTCAAGAACCAACCTTTTTCGACGATGAGAGTAAAACAAGTAAAAACAATAGCTACAATAAGGGCTAGTAGAAGAGTGATTTTGAGAGCGGAACCCCATATGAAAACTCAAAGAAAGAAATGAACTAGAACACTTCATCCCTAAGATTCATTTAATATCAAAATCTAACAGAACTTTTATTGAACACTTAATAGGCAATACTCAAACAACCTTCAGATTTGATTTTTAGCTACAAACAACCATTTTGGATGCCCTTCCCATCTCACCATCTTCATTATTATGACAACATACATTCAATTAAGAAAATCACAACACATACGACTTAACACAAAACCCAGCAGAAAATAAGACCCAAATACAACAACATCACCATTAGAAGAGAAAGGAAATACATACCTTAACCAACGACGATGATGATGGCAGGCGATGGAAGAAAAAAATGATGATGGCGGACATAAAAAGAGAGAACAAAACACAAAATCCAGATCTAATGTCAAACATAGGTAATGACGCAAAATCCAGATCTAATTCCAAATTCACATGATGTAAAATCCAGATCTAATACCAAATTTATAGATATAACTTGGAGAAACCCTAGATCTAGAGAATCTCATGGTAATTTATCAAAAAAGAAAACAAACATGACTTATCAAAGACTACAGATCTGGAAAGAATCGGTCACCTGAATGCCAGCTAAGCTAGTATCGCTCTAAACTTGGCTTTTGCAATATAGACTCCCTTGTAGATCTACATGCTATGCAAATGCTAAATGAAGACTATTTCTACTACTTGTATAACTATTTGATTGAACCTAACCAGCCTAAATAGAGTACACCAACCCAATGCACTCGAAATGATTGACAGAATCACTTCCCTCTATTGACTCAAAAATTACAGAATTCACTTCCCTCTACTTCTCTACCTGTAAGACAATGGAGTAGGCCTTATTAATGCTAGGTAGAGGATCCATGCTTAAAATTTAGTTTCTGATGTTGTTATAACCTTCATTCAAACCCATCAAAAATTGTATAAGTTGATTAAGGGAGACTATATTAGCTAGACCTTTCCTAGTATTACAAATACATTGTTCTATCACCCCACATGTACAACGTGGGATAGGCATAAGACATACAAGTTCATCCCAGAGTTTTCTTAGCTTAGTGAAATACTTAGCTACGGATAAAGTCCCTTGAGAGATGGAACTGATCTCTCTCTATAATTGATAAACCAATGGCACATTAGACTCCCCGAATCTCTCCTCTAACTCTACCCACAACTCTTTAGCGGGGTTTGTGTAAACAAAAGCTTCATCAATTTCTACTATTTAAAATCCACGATCTCACCATACAATCCACCCTATTCCACTGAACAAATGAACCGAGATTGGGTTTTGGGTAACTCCCATCTACAAACCCTAATTTTATTTTCGCTCTGGCGATTTTAACATACCTACTCCAATTTAAGATAATTTCTGTTGGGTTAAAACTTTCTAAATTGTTACTACTTCTTTTAGTAAAAAAAAAAAGGGACTGAGGCTGAATAAAAGATATAATAATTATTTGTCATAATTTTATTGGATTCAAATTCAATATTAATAAGTTAGTATTTTTCTTAGGTGATTTGAAATTATTCAAATAAAAAAAAACACAGGCAAACTATAACTTGTATTTGCAATTTAGCTTAATTAATTCAATTTGCCGTCAGATTGGAGCTTCCGAGACAGCAAAATCCCAATTGAAAACGCCAGCACGGCCGTGACCACGATCTGGTTTTTTTTTAACAGCTCTATTGCTCTTTCTAGTGGAGATGGAGTCGCCTTTCGTTTCTTCAATATGTCACCGCTCAAATCCAAACCACCACCACTGCACGACGGGCCAGTCTCGTTATGTCCCTTGTTATTATCCATATTATTGTCTTCAGCTTCTTCATGTTTACCGTTGGTTTGAAAAGGTTCTATAGTCTCTTCTTTTTCTTCCTTTTCTTCTGGTTTCATCTTCGGAACAGTGATAACGAGAATTTCCCTGTCAAAATTTCCATTGATTGCACCCATATCTGAACTGAGCGGCGCTTTGAAGGTTTTCTCAAAGGACTCGTACTTGTTATAGTTGATTTGCCTTTCCCCGCTCACCGTTATCCGGCCGGAGGAATCGTCAACTTGGAGCTTCACCTCCTCCTTCCTGTATTCTTGATAACATCATCATAAGACCAAAATCAATAAAACTATCAATTTGTATACTGAGATTGTTCTCTTCCATAATACATGATAGATAATCAGAATATGACGGACCAAAACAATATATGCCAAAAGAATGTGCTTTTTACTGAATGGCAAGTGGCAATGATCAGGGGGGAAAAAATTGTCATGCTAATGAAGCATTAAAGATTTGGAATGCTAACAAGTAATACCTGGAAGATCAACGAGGAGATAATAAGCATTCAAGTCCTCGGTCCAAGCACAAGAAGGTACAAACTCTTGGGATGGACGAGCAGAGCTTCTCTCCCCAATCCTTGCACTATTACTTGCCATTGATTACTAATCACCTAAAAATGATGTAAACTTTAAGAAGGAACAGGGCTTGTCAGGAATCTGAACAATAATCCTCTTATAAAAAAGAGACCCCGGTATTACGCAGCCATGAGATGTTTACGTTCAAACGGCTTTTCTTGTTAAATCATGCACTCTCATATTCCAATCTTTCCCTGCTCAATCCTGAATTTAGTCATTTTAATTTGTCACGAAAAGTAAAGGCAGGATCCTTTGCTTTCCTTGTGCAAAACCCCTCCTTTTCTTCAAACTTGGAATACACACTTATACAAATGTATCATATATGTTTTACAAGGACACTGACAAATGTCGATAGACAGAATTTAATATCGGTCGGCTGAAAAATAATTGACTTAGAATGCCTATGCCGGTTGCCAATCAAACTCATTTTATTCCGAAACCAATGAACTCGGCAAAGTCCCAGAAACTGTCTGAAAGTTGGGATCATCTGCCTTCATTAATATTGATATAATACAATCAGCGCAAAACTGGCAATCCTTCTTATTTCAGAATCAGTTCAGCTAAGAATGTTTTGGAGTCAAAGTCGTTCTGTGTAATTAGCCTTCTGAAGAAAAACCTGCGGAAACTAATGATCGTGGTCTTCTATTGCATTACCGCATGAGATACAAGTGCCATCCACATTCCCGCTCCACTAACTATTGGTATGTAATCTGTTTTTAATGGCCAACCATGTAATGAATGTAGCTTTCGGACAGATGGAATTTTTCCAAAGAAAATGAAACCAGGGAACCGTAGGCTGAGGAGCAGGGAAAAGCTTGTGGCAGGATTGTGATAGGTCCCGATCAGGAAAATATCTAAGAAGTTTTCTCCTTTGGGCGAGAATCACAGTTGATAATATTGTTGAATTCAAAAATCTCCTCTTTTATTTATACTTGTAGTAGTCTACATATAAAAGTTTTCAACTACTCTACCTAAAATAATGAAGCTTACTTTAAATGTGTAAAAAAGAATTTAAACATTTGAAAGGATAAGTGAATGAATAACGTTAGCAAATATAGTGGAGGTGTTGATAGTTTCCTAGCTCCTCCCTAGCTGCACATTTCTTTTGCAGTTAGGATCTTCAAACCTTGTCATTGCCTCCCCCCATTTTTTAGAACCTTGCCCTCAAGGTTCGGGATGTTATTTGCCCATGTAGTTTCGTCTTCATCACCTTCCAGTAATAATAGTTGGGTTTGTGACATCGGTGGCCCGGAGTGAACCGCTCATCTTAGTTGAAGCATAATCCTTGTGTTTGACACTTCTGCATTTCATCCCAGGAGATTCGTTTAGCAGATGCAGTTGGCAAAGTTGTGAGTTGTAATGACAAAGTTGCTAGCGCTTGGTATGGTTGAGTGATCACATCTCGTTCGAATCGGTTAGAGCAGCGTTGTCGATTCAATTGATCCCCTCTCATGCGGGTCAATATAATCACTTCCTTCAAAGACTTGAGTTGGAACATTATAATTTCGTATGCTATTTCAGATTTAAGTCCACCGATAACATTCCCACCAAGGCCCTTTGTGTCCACCCTTGCACTCAGTTACCCAATCGCTCAAATTCTTTTTGGTACTCACGTAATGAACCCTTTTGTTTTATTCTAGACAAGGCTTCATCAAAATGTTCACTTTCAGTCGACTTGAACCGGAGCCAAAACTTCTCTTCAAACATTGTCCAAGTGATTTCTTTCTCTTCTTCTTTGCAGACTTGGCGTAGCCATTGCCATCATTGGTTGGCTTCGCCTTTTAGGTGATAAGACGCTAACCTCACCTTTTGATCTGTAGTGGCATTTTGGTGTTCAAAAAACTACTCCACGCGGTTAAACCACTCTGTTGGGCCATTGCTGCTATAGGAAGGAAACTCAAGCTTTGCTAACTTAGAGCAAAAAGGTTGGCGGCCCCCCTCAATTCTCTCTACTTCCTCTTCACATGACGATCGACCGTAACCAGCCCGACCAGAAGCATTGCTGTTGGAACCTTCTAAGTTGGAGGCAATGGTGTGAGTAAGTCACTTGAGATTCTCTTCGATGATACGGAGTTCGTTGGCCATCCCGAGCTCCATCCGACTAAAGCTGTCTTGTAACACGTCAAGGCTTACTTCCAAGTTCTCAATACGTCATTTGTTGGAGGCCATTTTGATTTAGCTCTGATACCAATTGATAGGTCCCGATTAGAAGCTAGAAAATATTTAAGAAGTTTTTTCCTTTGGACGAGAATCACCACAGATAACATTACTGAATTAAAAAATCTTCCCTTTCATTCATACTTCTGGTAGTTTAAATATAAAAGTTTCTATCTGCTCTACCTAAAAGTTTCCCTCCTTAGAAAAATCAGCTTGCCAAAAATTAGATGTCTTTAGATAATATTTGTGAATCCATTTTGTCTTAAAAGAGCAGTGTGATTTGTATATAACCACCATAACTTTTTGCACACATTAAGACATTTTGTATTACTGAAATGGAAATAATTCCTAAGCCTCCTTAACTTTAAGAAAGAGTTACCTCAATCTATTTAACTCTAGCCCTCTTGGAGCTACCCATTATACTTGACCAAAGAAAGGATTTCACCGCTCTATCCATCTACTTAATAGCTATTTTTGGCAAAGTGACACAAGCAGTCCAATGAATATGGAAGCTATTAAGAATCGCTATAATGGGAGTAAGTCAGGCTGTATAGGATAGAAAATGATTCTGCCAGGTCAAGATTCTTGATTTCAACTTTTCAATAATAGGTAGACAATTTTGGAGTTTAGGCTTGGAGAAGATAATTGGGACGGCTAGGTATCTAAAAGGGACTAGACAATTCTCTTGATGTCATTAGGTTATGCACATCCTTAGAAACATGCAGACTACTCTTTTTCATACTAATGGTAAGTCCCAAACAGCTTGTGAATAGATTTAACAGATGCATGATTCTTTAAAGAGATGGGATATTAGCTCCACAAAGTAGCAATAAATCGTCCACATACATCAAATGGTTAGATTAAATTCCTTGCATCGATAATAATTGTGAAAATCAACATTTCTATTAATTAACTTAGAAAGAAGTCGAGATAGTCCATCCATAACAAAAGTAATGAGATCAGGGAATAAAGGATCTACTTGTCGAATACCTTTGCTTGGTTTGAAAGGGATAGTTGGAATGCCATTAACGAGAATGCTCAAAGAAGGTGAAGTGATACAATCCATAATCCAGTGAACAAATTTGTTAGGTAGTTAAAGAGCTTCTAGGCATAATTGAATAAAACTCTAGCTGACCGAATCAAATGCCTTCTAAATATCGATTTTGAGTAAGCATCTTTTTATACTCTTGCCATAGTTGTAGTCCTCAAGTATATCTTGTAAGAGCAAAACATTTTCACTCATATATCTATCCAGAAGGAAAGATCCTTGAGTAGGATAGATGAGAGCAAAGATAACTTTTTTCAATATCTTAGCAAGAAATTTAGAGATTACCTTATATATGGTAGTGCAACGGGAAATGGGGCAGAAGTCATCCATGGTACAAGGATTGGGCCTCTTAGATACCAAGCAAATAAAGGTGGGGTTGATTTCCTAAAGTAACTTAGAAGATAAAAGGACTCTAACACAGCTTCGGTAAATAACTGCCTAGTGATATCCTAAGTCTTCTGGAAAAATAAAGTAGTAAACCCATTTGGGCTAGGAGATTTAGAAGGATGAAGACTGAAAAGAATCACTTAATGTCATCCCTTATGTAAGGTAAAATCAAGGATTCTTCGACATCTTGAGCTATGTCACCGTTAAAGAGTTGTAAAGCATTGGAACTAGGTAGTTTAGCATTATCTATTCCTATAAGATCAAGGTAATAAATTCAAGCAACATAGAGCAAACTAGATAATTCAATATGTTCTTGTCCACTATTATCCAACAACTTAGATATCTTGTTGGTATTTCTGTGGGCTAAGAGTGAGGAATGAAAAATTTTTGTATTAGAATCTCTTTCCTTATACCAAGTAAGTCTTGCCTTTTGTTTCAAGATAGAAGTATGGAATTGAAGAGCTAGCTGGAAATCCTGAAGATACTAGATTTCAGCTTGCCCAAAGCTGTGTTATTGGGAAAATCATAACAAGATTGTTGTGTTTCTATAAGCTTTGCCTTGAGGGTTTATAAGAATCTGTGAACCTTAGTATCCAACAAATTCGGACTGCATCATAGAAACTGACTAGATTAATGACAACATTGTAGAATCTGAATAGGGCTCCAATACGTTTACTGATGGTAAGTTATTACACATGTATGTTTGATCAAATATTAAAATTTCACCAAAATGGATAAAGGAATTAGGGAATTGATCTTGTTAGAGGGGTTTAATAAAAGTTAGGTCCAGTTCTTTCCAAATGAGCAAATCAAAATGTTGTTTATTTGACTTGGTAAGTAATCGACCTAAGAAAGTGAGATCAACTAAATCAACCTTCATCATAAAATTTGACGAACTCTTTAGTTAGCCCAAAATGGTACCTTCTCCCTTCTTAAATATCCAAAGAATTTAGAGCACAATTGAAATCACCAATGATAATCCACGTAGCTTGCATCCTGAGTTGGATATTTAACAAATTGGACCATAAGAGCAACCTCTGAAAGCCAACGTTAGAGGCATAGATCAAAGTGACAACAAAAGAAGTTTTTGAATTTATCAAGTGACAAAGAAGGTGCAAATGTTGATTATATTCCTCAAGAAGTTGAATAAGTTTTATTTATTTATATTTTTCAGGATTTTGTAGTTGCTAATTTTTTGCTTAAGTTTGTTTATAATATCTCTCACTTATGGTTGAGGGAAAATAGTGAATTTGTTTTTCTGTTGCTACTGTAAATACCTATTTAAAAGCTAGTTGATTCAATAAAGAATAATAATGACATAAATCATTAATTACAGTTTTAGTCCATTAATTGTTTCTAGTGGTACATATTTCTTTCTCTTTCTTTATACTATTTACCTTGCATTTCAACATTACGGTATTAGAGCTAGGTTGAATAGCCACCAACAACAACGTAGTAAGTGTCACTCAGTTGTAGATCCCTATTTTTAAAGGGAAAAATTATCTATTCTAGAGCATTAAGATGAAGACCCTATTCAAATCACAAGACCTTTGGGAGTTGGTTGAAAGTGGATACCCAGAAATTGATGATGAGGATAAGTTGTGAGAGAACAGAAAGAAGGACTCTAAAGCATTATTTTTTATACAGAAAGCAGTAAATGAGAGTATTTTCTCTTGATTGCAACAGTGAATACAACAAAAACAGCTTGAAATGTATTGAAAACAAAATATTAAGGTGATTAAGAGGTACTAGCCATTAAACTTCAAACCTTTAAACGTGAATTTGAGAATTTGCAAATGAAACATGGGAAATTTGTGCAAGATTTTCTATATAAAGTCTCAAATATTGTTAATCAAATGAGAACTTTTGTTGAGCAATGTCTTGAGACAATAGTTGTGGCTAGAGTATTAAGGAGTTTAACTCTAAAGTTTGATCATGTAGGGACTACAGTAAAGGAATCTAAAGATTTGTCTATTTTGTCATTTAATGAACTAATGAGTTCTTTGCAGGTGCATGAGGTAAGAATGAATATATCGGTCGAGCAATGTGAAGGAAAAAATTTTCAGGTGAAGGGAGAGGCTTCTTTTCAAGCAAAAACATTACTAGCATCTAGGTATAGAGGCTGTGGTAGAGGAGGATATCAAGGCTGAGGTGGTCATGGACGATAACAAAGACAGTCCATCCAATGTTATAATTGTAAATGCTTTGGTTGTATGGCATCAAACTATTAGGAAAATGAGAAGCAAGAAAACTATGCTGAGCAAGAACCGGAAGAGGAGGAATTGAGATTGTTTATGGCAAAGACTGTTGATGTGCAGATCTCTAACAACATTTGGTTATGTGATAGTGGTTATTCTATTCATATGACAGGAGACCGATCACTGTTTAAAGAACTTGATGAGTCATATAAAGTTATAGTGAGACTTGGAGATGATAAGAAAATGCAAGTTGAGAGAAAAGGAATTATGGAAGTTAACAAGAGGCATGCTAATGTAAAACTTCTTTATAATGTTTACATTATCTCTAGTATATCGAAGAACCTTTTGAGTGTGGGCTAGTTGCTTAATGTTGGTTTTTCTGTTATGTTTGATGATGCTAAATGTGTGATTGGACATAAAAAATCAGGGTAAGTAATAGTTGATGTGCCTATGACACATAACAAATTGTTTCCACTTGATTTGTCTATAATTACAAATTATGCACTTGTAGTAAAAGAAACAAATAAGTCAAGAATGTGGCATATAAGATATCAGAACCTGCATAAAAAGGGGTTAAGATTGCTCTTTCAAAAGGAAATGGTATAAGGGCTGCCTAAGATTGAATCCTTGAGTTTGTGTGAAGATTGCATTTATGGTAAACAAAGTAAAAGAACATTTCTTGTAGGAAAGTCTTGGGGTCATCTTGTTTCTTAGAGCTTGTACAAGCTGACTTATGTGGTCCTATAAAAACTAAATCCCTTAGTGGTAGTCGATATTTCTTACTGTTCATAAATGATTTCAGTCGTATGAGTTGGGATTACTTCCTACAAGTCAAATTTGTAACATTAGAGATGTTCAACAAGTTCAAGGAACTTACTGAGAAGCAAAGTACAAATCAGTTAAAGATTTTATATATTGACTAAGGTAGTAAATTTTTGTCGCATGATTTTAATATGTTTTGTGAAGAGAAGGGTATACATAGGGAGTTAACAGCACCATACATACCAGAACAAAATGGCATAGCATAGTGCATTAATCATACAGTAGTAGAGATGGCAAGGAGCATGCTACAAGCTAAGAATCTTCCTAATAAATTTTAGGGAGAAGTTGTTGTTACAACAATATATTTGCTGAATTTATCACCAATAAGAGTTGCAATGGATCAGAATCCATATGAAGCTTGGTTAAGTAGGAAGCCCTCAGTAAGCCATTTGAGATTTTTGGTTCCATTACCTACAACTTCATTGATTCACAAAAATGTAGCAAACTTGATGAAAAATCTATCAAATGTATTTTTGTTGGCTATTTTTCTAATTCCAAAGCATACAAGTTATATAATCCTATTAATTGTAAAGTAATCATTAGTAGGAATGTTGTCTTTGGTGAAGAGGCAGGTTAGATTTGGCATGAAAATCAAGAAGGTGTTTAGCTTGAGGAAGATGAGGCACTAACAACCACATCTCAATAGCAATAAGCTTCACCAAACTCTTTTACCTTTTCTTTCAAAATCACCTGATTCAACATCTTCTGATGAGACGCCTCTAAGAAAATTAAGATCATTAAGAGAAATCTGTGCAACCACACAAGCTATGTTTGTTGGTGATCCAACTACATTTAAAGAAGCAATATAGAAAGAAGAATGGAGTAATGCAATAAAGGAAGAGCTTGCAACAATTTAAAGAAACAAAACATAGGAATTTGTGGATCTTTCTAAAGGCAAGAAAGCCCTCGAAGTAAAATGAGTTTTTAAGACAAAATACCATGCAAATGGAACTATAGAAAAGCATAAAGCTCGCCTTATAGTAAAAGGATAATCACAACAGTAAGGAGTGGATTACGAAGAGACATTCTCTCCTGTTGCTCGCTTTGAGACAATAAGAACTATCATAGCATTGATAGCTCAAGTAAATTGACATATTTATCAATTTAACGTAAAATCTGCATTTTTAAATAGAGATTTAGAAGAAGAGGTCTATATTGCACAACTAGAAGGATTTGTTGATCCTGGAAAAGAAAAACAAGTATATAAGTTAAAGAAAGCTCTTTATGGCTTAAAGCAAGATCCCTGAGTATGGTATAACATAATTGACTCATATTTTCTAAAAAATGACTTTGAGAGAAGTAAGAATTAACCTACATTATACATAAAAAGGCAAGGTACTAATTTTCTTCTTGTCTGTCTTTATATTGATGACATGATATATATGAGATCTTCTACTTCTCTCATTAACGAGTTTCAAATTTGCATGAAGAAAGAGTTTGAAATGATATACTTAGGTTTGTTACATTATTTTCTTAGCATAGAAGTGAATCAGGTTGAAGATGGAGTGTTTATCTCTAAAAGGAAATATGTTGTTGATCTACTTGAGAGATTCAATATGCTTAACTCTATTGTTACTGCCACACCTATGAACTTAAATGAGAGGTTGCAAATTGCTGATAGCATTAAACTAGCAAATGGGAAAAAAAATCAAAAGTCTTGATGGTGGATTAATTTATTTAACCCACACCCGGCCAAATATTTCTTTTTCAATTTGAGTTATTTTAAGGTTTGTGCATGCTCCTACAAAATATCATCATGGTGTTGCAAAAAGAGTCTTGTATCATTTGGTTGGAGCCATTGATTATGGAATCTGGTATAGTAAATTATCTAATTTTAAGCTGGTTGGATTCACTGACAGTGACTGGACTAGATGTATAGAGGATAAACGAAGCACTTTAGGCTTAGTTTTCAAGCTTGGATCAGTTGTAATATGTTAAGGTTCAAAGCTAGTGCAGCTTTGTCATCCTCCGTAGTAGAATATATTGCTGCAATTTCGACATCTTGTCAAGAAATTTGGCTTAGAAGATTGCTAGCTGACCTTGGTCAAGAACAAAAATAAGGCAACCGAAATTTTTTGTGATATTATATCAATAATTGCTATGTCAAAAAATACAACTCATTATGGAAGAACAAAACATATTAACACTTGAGAACATTTTATTAAATATCTTGCTTTAGATAGAGCAATTTCTTTGAAGCCTTGTATTTCAAATAAATAGGTTGCCAACATATTTACAAAATCGCTTCCCAAGGATAAGCGTGAGGCCCTTAGAGTTTGAATCAAGGGAGGGATTTGTTAAAGACTGATTCAAAATTCAATTTATTTGTTTTTATTTATTCAGATTTTTCAAGATTCTATAGTTGCTATTCACTCAAGTTTGTTCCTAATATCTGTCACTCGTGGTTGAGGGAAAATAGTAAATTTGTTTATCTGTTGATGCTGTAAATGCCTATTTAAAGGCTAGTTGATTCAATAAAAAATAGCACTAATTCATTAATCGCAGTTTCAATCCATTCATTATTTCCAACGGTACATATTTCTTTCTCTTTCTTTGTGCTATTTACCTTGCGTTTCAGCAACTAATCACTCTTGACATGTTTGTCAGTAGAAATCACCGAACCAGAACGCTTTTTAATTGATCAGTATAATCTTCCACAGAAGCCCCTGACTATTGCATGAACATCTTCAGTTTACTCTCCCTAGATGCTTAACAGTTTGCCTTGACGGGACCTCAAGTTTAAGCAACTTGGTAAACTGCAACATCAATCAAGTTCGTTAATAGACTATTCACTACCTATCAATAGTTGCAAATGATCAAAAGAGGTTTTACTCTTCCTGCACACTCCACCAAGAGACATTAACATGAAGATATACTCTGAGACCTGAGACGTCTTGAGCTCTAGTTCATCCCATTCTGAAGAAGGATTGCTTCCTTCCACTATTCCTGTCCCTGCATAGATCAATGCTCCCAGGCCCTATACCAAAAAAGTGATCAGCAACATCATTTTCTACCGATATAACCTGAAGAATCAACTTATTCCCATGGTTACGGGCCTTTGTTTTTCTATATTGAATAAAACGGAACTTATGATTTTTTTTTTTAATATTTCATTTCTGTTCTGCTGTTCTAATATCTCAAATGCAAATGAAAAACTCACGCCAGCTTGACATTCAGAATCTGGGCTTACCTTTTCTACCAATGCTGATCTGATGCCAACAGCAAACTCACTCTCTCCTCCTCCAAACCAACCAACAGGTCCAGCATACATTCCTCGATCAAATACTTCTGAAAAACATGAATCAAAATACGCAGGTTATTCATTGGAAATATACTTGACCTCATCAGGCATTCCATTCACCAATATGTTTCGAAATGGAGATGTCAAGAACAACTCTATGGAAGTAGAACAAGTTCGATACAGAACATGCACACCAGTTTCAGAAATTAATAGGCGTGCTTCTTCCGTTGGAAATCCGCAAACTGCTGGAGTAGGGTGAAGCGAAGACAGGATATCAAACTGGAAAAGAAAGTGAGAAGTTTCGATAATAAATATTTATCTTCAGAACTTTATTGAACAAATCTACCGCTGAAATCTATTATCAGAATTGAATATTTTACCTCGTCGTCTTCACTTCTTAAACTTCCTGCTAATCGCGCATATAAATGTTGAACTCTTGGGAATTTCCTTATCGCTTTGTTTGGTTCAATTACTACCCCCTTGCACACAGCCTGCAAAGCAGAATAGATGATATTCATTAGGATGCAAAGTTATTAGATATAAACGTAAACTTCAATACCAACAAAAGGAAATGCCCAGCTGAAGCATGTCATTTGCACAGAAGCAGTTAATAAGAGGATATCTGAGAGTGTACACGAGATCTATGTTAGAATTTATAATGGATCTACGGGCCCATTCGAGAAGGAAAGTTATACCACATATAAATCTAAGTGAGGTTCCATCCTAAAACCAATTGGTGATAGGTGGAGTAGCCCATTAGACTTATATGCTAGTCTTCTTTCCTCTCTTTTTCCAATGTGGAACAAACTTCTACTTTATATTTCAACACACACCCCTCACGTGTGGGTCGAACACGTGACATAATCTATCATTTCGAGGGGTTAACAACTAACATAAGAGCAACCTGCTCTGATACCATGTTAGAATTTATAATGGACCTACGGGCCCATTCGAGAAGGAAAGTTAGACCACATATAAATCTAAGTGAGGTTTCATCTTAAAATCAATTGGTGATAGGTGGAGTAGCCCACTAGACTTATATGCTAGTCTTCTTTACTCTCTTTCTCCAATGTGGGACAAACTTACACTTTATATTTCAACAATCTATCTATGTACCCTTTGCAACATTGCAATGAACAAGGCAAGTGTGGCAGTATAACTTGTGTCTTTTCAGCTCTAAGCAACAGAGATAGAGAGAAAGGGGAGAGGGAGAGTTCTCAAGAGACATGTATGAGCCAATAGTGGTTGCCTAATTGCTCTCTTCCACTTCCATTTTATAGATCCTCTTTAACACACAACCATGTCCCCATCACATTTAAGGGAACAACATGGAATTTAAGGATTTAAGTATTGGGAAATTAACTTACCTCTAACTTTCTCTTTATGCTATCCCGTACTATTGTAAATTCAAGATGGTCTTTGGGACTGACAGAAATATTATAAGACATCACAACAAAAGAACCCATCAGGTGTTTGATTTCAGAGCTTATTTGATAAGAGGACTCTGCAAAAGTATACCTGGAAAGTAAATCAAGTTCAATTTGAAGATCTAGAGCAGTTGATCCACCTCTAGCTCGGGTTCCAGCCAAGGCCTCACTGCTGATTCCAAGACGTTTTCTGTGAAATAGTTGCTCTGGCTATTCATGAAGTTTGTACAAGTCAAAATACTAGAACATAGAATTGTGTTTAGCATTGGATAGAAACTTTTTGATCGTTGAAACCTAAATAAATAAATTAATCATCATAAACAGAATGATCAAAAATAAAACTCATTGCGAACAGTTTAATTCATCTTTGTTTATAGAAGGCATAAAAATTGATTCTGTTTATCAATAACTTCATGTTCCAAACCTACCGTATTCCCTATAAATGCTGGGGCATTGGGAGGCTGTAGACAGAATTGGTAAGCGTTTTCTCCTTCAACCTGCGAGTAGATCTTGAGCTTTCAGCTATTACTAGTTTTTAAGCTGTAAAGCTTGTGTAATAAGACTTAATATATGATTACCTGCAGACAGGCCAACCATGTTACAGGATCAATATCGTTAGCAGTTACAACTTTGCTGCTACGAGCAAGCACGACCTAAATTAAGAAGTTGAATTGTTCAGTCGAAGTGAAAATCTGAAGAGAATACGCCTATGAACTACCTCTGTTAGAGTTCATTCAAACACCTTAATGAGTGGAGAGCAACTGTTGATTATCTGCAAAGCTCTCTGAACGCCAAATTCCCAGTATGTCTTGGTAGGAATATGAACATTGCCAAGAATGAATGCGCTTGTAACCTCTTTGCTCAACTCTACAACAGTTGAAGAGACCTGCATTGTAAAGGACAAGCATAAACAAAAAGTTCCAAAGATGCAACTTCCGATATTCATAGGAGAACTAGAGTACAAACCCGATCCATTGTAGTCTGAAGTGAATTAATGGCTTGATCCCATGTCCAAGAAAGGTCGATATCCCATGCTACAGTTGCAGCAAGCATCGAACTCCCTTCAAGCTCATCAAACTCAACCTGTCATTTTAGCATCTAACAGCAAGTCATTTAAAAACTGCAAGAAGCATGATTTATGTCATGGCGGTCATATGAAACTCCTCGTAGGAGGAAGACAGTTCCTGTACCTGAGGGATAACGAAGTAAAAGGAACCAAAGGCCTTCCATTCTGATGATATGTCAGCCTTAGCATCAAAACGTATAGCCCCATATGCACGAACCAAAGGACATTTGGCCGATAAGAACCTTCAGTTGCAAGAACATAAGCATATCATTCCAGTTTCGAAGTTGCCTTTTTTTCTATCTTCCTCTAGTATGAATTAATTCATGTTACAAGTTTTCTTTAATTCAATGGAAGTTGATAACATAAGAAGTGAATGAAAATTATGAAGCGGTTGATTTTAGTTGACTACCTTTTGATGGATTTCCAGTCGTTGTAAGAGAATGGATGGACATGCCTAAAGAGTACTGCTGCTCCAACACCGGACATGCTGACCAAGTGACGGCCAGTGGGGTTATGAACATTGCCATTGCCATTGGCGAAATCCACCAAAAGATCATCGTCATCAAGGCTTGGCTTTCGGCCTGAAAAGAAGCACCGTGGAAGGAGCTGTTGCTGTGCATGTAGCCAACTTATCGCTTCTATTTGTTCTACAATTGGCACCTGAATTCAATCACGAATTATAAAGTTGGTAGCTATACCCCATACATTTCGCAGTGAAATACAGGGAAAGTTTAAGTTTGCTATACACTTGCGACTTTTCGCTGAGTCTGCTAAGTGCTAAGCTCTTAATTTAAGCCTACCATACACTTTACACATTCACAATGTTTTACTAGCAATCAAACTTATTAAATCATCTTTAAAAATGAAGGTGCAAATTAGAATCTAGATGATTAATTAAATCCAAATTTTATAAGGTTAGACATTTTTTATTGATTTTACATCATACAACATTACTTAATTCTCTAACTTTTAGCTATAGCTCAAATTATTTAAAGTATTTTTCTTTTCACCCATTTGAAGTATATGATTTAAATTTTTTATATTATATATAGAAGAAATAAAATATAGGATTTTAATCTTCAAAAAGCATGTTTAAGATATAATAATGTTTTCCTAAATTTTATTAAAATAATTTAGTAGAAAAAGAGAGAAATTCATATAAATGATTTGTTTTAGTTTTGTTTATAATATTAAAATACATTGAATAATTATTGATAAGAATCATATATCGTTTTATATGTATTCTAAAATTATACAATCTTAAAAAAATATTACTTACTAAATAAATTTATTTAACCAATATAATTCATTTTCTCACTAAATTTAAGAGTTATTTCAATTACAAAAAAAATGTATTAAATTCTTATAAAATAATTATACTTAATATATAAATAGCAGTCCTTAATATAAAGATTTGCGCTTAAAGTAAAACAACATTTCTTCCATCTTTATTTTTCCAGGATTCATGGTCTCGAACCCTTCAATTTTCTCATCGTCTTTTCTTTTTTATTTTCATTTGATCACTGCTAATATCAGCATCTCTCCACTTCAGGAAAAATGGAGTTGGCTTGCCAAATGCCATGCCATGCCATGCCATTTCCAAGCCCCAAGATAGGGCCTGGTCTGCAGATAAGGAAGAGAGATGTTTCGTGCGCACACAACACAATGCCTGCCAACCACGTGGCAGAAACCCCGTTTCTCTCGACCATTAGCCGATTTTAGATGTAAAAAGTAGGTTACTGGTGCTGCAAAACACTAGTGCAAGAACAACTTTACCTCTAGGCGAACAATCCCAGAAGTAGAAAGTGGAGGCTTAGCTTTCAAATCACAAATGGCCAAACTGAGAGCTTCCATAGCCAACGCAGGGTTAGGAACTGCGTCAAATGTACGGGTTTCGATGGTGCCGATTGGGAGTTTGGAGTTTCCTCCTTGGCAACCATTCATGCAAAGCGAACATGAATGATATCTCTGGATATACATGTTAAAAATCGAGTAATTAAGCGTAAACACGAAGAAATTAAATTTAAGAAGCATATAAAAACAGGTACCATGTCAGGTCGATAAAGAGGAACGTAAATAAGCACTTACTTTGCGGATATGATGAACTAGATTTCTGTAGGAATACTGATGGGAAGAGATGTTAAAATATTTACCCCATTCTGAATCCACTGAACGAACAAAAATGAATTGCCTAGCTAGAGCAGTAGCTTCCATGAGAAAGAGAATGGTGGAGAATAACGGATGAACACACGCCTGTATCCACTGCAGCGGCCAATTAAATGTGCTCTGTTTTTTATAAATGATATCATCATCATCGTCATCATCATTATCATCACGCAGTTCGAAATTTTGCAATGAAATAGAGTTTAGGGAGGTCCGATAGCACGCAACCTTGCCTCTACATAGTAGAGAGGCTGTTTCCGGTAGACTCACATATAAATGAGACAATATAAAAATGATACAGAGAGATAGAATTAAGAAAATAGAATAACAATACAAGAAAAAAGATAATACGAAAATCAATAAAAGGATAAAAGTAGTGGATTAATAATAACAATAACAATAACAATAATAATAATAATAATAACAATAATAATAGTGAAAATATTGATAAAAGAGAAGGTAAAGATAAAAATAATTAAAAAAATATCATTAAAAAATACTACTAATAGAATCGATAAAAAAAATCAAACCAGTACTCGATAACAGTGATAGTATCTTCAACAGTAGTGAACAATTCAGGTATGAAAGACAGAAACGTAAATGGGAAGGTAACGTAGGAAAACAATTAGAATACTCAATGCCCATGCAAGTACTTTGGACTAATAGGAAAAGGAAAAAACAACCAACCACATGAAAAAATTATGTAAATAAAACTATAAGAAATACATAAATAAATAAGATATAACGAAGAGATATACCTGATAATGGCTAGATCCACAAATACCTGCTAAGCTGTCGGCTGAAATTAAAGAGTAGTTATTCCAAAAGATCCCACGTGTCTCTTAGAATTTAGAACATGTCCATATTTAGTGTGCATCTAGCAATAAATTCTCAGCGGCACTTTACACGAGCCTAAGAAATCTAAGGGAGAAGATTTGCGTGCAACTATCTATCGGCCTTTTACGAGTGGTTCAAGAAGGAAAAGAAAGATCTGATCTTTATCTTTTATCTTTCATTCCACTTGTCCCAACAGCTGCCGGAGATGGCACAACCCTACTAACTATCATCTCCTGTCAGCTCTCTTCTGGAGCCAACCCGCCACCGTTTCTCTTTATGCAAATCAAAAACAAACTGACTAAGAAAAAAGAGTTTAGTAAGTCCATTCCTGAGGTAGTCTCATTACAACTTCTGCTCGTAACCCTTTTCTCTGGTGTGCTAGAAGACCCTCATTTTTGCATTCAAAACATAATTTGCATTGAGTTCTTTATAAATTAAGTTAATTATGATTATACGACCATAGTTATAAATGGAACTGCATAACAATGCAAGCTTAAGATCAAAGAGGACTAAAAGAAATAAATATCGCATGTAGTTTATTTAGAAAAATCTCTTATTTTTAAAATCCTTAAAATTTTTAATTAAGAAACTTCTTTACCTTTGAACTTCGGTTGAAAAATTATGATAGACATATATGTACCGTAAATATTAAATATGAATTAATTAATTATTACTACTTTTTTCATTCAACTGAAATTAATTAAATTTAAATTAAATTAATAATTTAAAATAATTATAATAAATTATTCATTTTATCAAATTTAATTAGTTCATTTTAAGTTTAACAGCTGAGTTGAATTATTATATAAACAGCATTTGATTGGAACAATTATAATGTTCTATCGTGTATATTTTAATATTATTTTTAATTAAAATTTAAGAGAGATTTTTCTAAAAAAGAAAAAATATAAAGAGTTTTTTCAAAATATATTTAAACTAAAACTAAACAATAATATATTTATATTTACTAATTGTTTAAAGATCTAAACTGGAAAAAAAAAGTTCAGAAAATTGTAACACTTGTGACTTTTAAAAAGTTAAAGACCTGTCTCTGAAAAAACATCTTGGTTGTAGATCAATATTTTCAACTCTCAGTGGTTTAATCTCTAAACAACTGGAAAACATGGAAAACACTCTCAACTCCACTCGTACAGACGTTCATGCTGCTAAGAAAGTAAGGATCAAGGAGAGGGAAGAAGACCGCCCCCCCTCCTACAGACCCCTCCGCTAAGTTACAACGCCGTGATTTTAGGCCCCTCCGACTCTGGCATTGGTGAAAAAGACCTGGAATGGCCAGAAGATGAAATCATTGAGCTGGATGAAGGGGATATTGCCATCATTCAAGGCAAATACAGTCTAGGAATCGAACTTTCAAACACATTTAAAGGAAAATTAGACCAAGCCTAGGCTACTGCGGTGGTCATCAAATTGTTGGGCAGAAAGCTAAGCTTCACTGTGCTCAAATCAAGGCTCATTGCATTATGGAAACCTAAAGGGCCACTGAAATTAGTTGATCTGGACAATGATTTCTACCTGATCAACTTTAAGGAAGAAAAAGACTATATCCGCACCCTCACCCAAGGACCGGGGGTAATCGCTGGGCAAGCTCTATCTGTCCAACCTTGGTATCCTTCCTTCCGCCCTTCCACAGGTAAGATCACCTATGTGGAGGCCTGGGTGTGATTCCCCGAGCTCTTTGTCGCTCGCTACCACCCTTCCATTCTCACTGCTCTAGGAAACCTGGTAGGAAAAACAGTTAAAATCGATAGTATCACACATCTCACTCACCGCGGGAAGTTTGCTAGGGTAGTAGTGGACCTGGACCTCAGCTCTCCACTTCGGGCGTATGTGGAATTGGATGGGGAATCAATAAAAGTAGCTTATGAAGATCTTCCTCCTATCTGCTTCATATGTGGACTGGTCGGCTATGGCTCTAAGACCTGTCCTACACAGACCCACGCTCCACTAGAACCCACGAACCCAGCTGCTGGCCAGACAACGCGCAACCCACCTAACGCTAGTGTCGCAGCGCCTACCGGAGAAGCCCTCCACTAGACCTTCGGACCCTGGATGCAGATCCAGCACCGAACACGACGACCCCTGCCACCACCCAACTCGCTTCGTGATTCTCACCCCGCCGCTGGCGATGACGGCCACCCGTGGTCGTGCTTCTCGGCTCTATCTTCCACTCATCCAATGGTGTCAATGACCCATCAATCACCCAATGGCTCTCTGATCAAGAGCAAAGGGAAATCCAAATCCCTAGCCCTGCAGTCTTCCAATGCACAACGCAATGTTCGTGTGTCGTTTAACCATCCGACTAAGCCTTCTACCTCCCATGTCCAGACGACGTCGTCTGCAGCGCCCCAGCCCCTTTGCTGGATCAAGCCCATTCCAGCGCAGATCTGTCCTCCCAGGCCCTCCCACTGGGTCAACCCAATCCTAGCCCCGTCTAGGCTACAGCCCATGCTGGGCCACATTCTGCCCCACTGCTAGGCCAAGCTACCGCCCCTCCCCCCCTTAGCCCATCCACGACACATGAGGCCATCACGATTTCTACCCATAATGAAATTATAATCCATGACCTGACAATTAAATTACCTATTCTGACGAAATTGGAATGTCGGGCAATGGAGGCCGAGCCCACTGACAATGGTAGTACAGAGGAGTCGACCGATACCACCCCAATCTTCTTGTTACCCCAGTTGCATCCTCCGGACCTGGGGCATGAAGCCAACTCTGCACATGGAACACACCTCGATCCTGATACCCAGATGGAGGACTCTCCCCCGCTTCAAAGGGCTTGCCAGGCTTTGGAGTCCACTGAACTTGCGGTCCCCTCATGGGTTGATTCCTTCGCTTGTCCATTATGTCGATTTTTATCTGGAACTGTCAAGGGGTTGGAGGGCGGATCTTCAAGCCTATTCTCAAAACTCATATCCGTACCCACAAACCGATCCTGGTAATCCTAGTCAAGCCCCTGATCAATGGCCCCCGGGCTCAAAAGGTCATTTGAAGCTTGGGCTTCGGTCAGTCCTTCCGAGTGGAAGTGGAAGGCTACTCCGGGGGAATATGGCTTCTCTGGAAAGACGATATTGAGGTTCGGATCTTGCTAGCCCACCGCCAATTTGTCCACACTACCATTCACTGGGCTCAAATGATCTTTGTCTTCACGACCATCTATGCTAGCTCCACCTACTTGTTACAAAAATTTCCGTGGCACTATCTGCGCCAAATAGCTGGGATCACTCACAACCTTTGGCTTTTAGGGGGCGACTTCAATGCTAAACTGGAGAGTAGAGACAAACGAAGGGGTTCCCGCTCCCAACCTATTGTCAATACGCCATTCCGCATCTGCATTTACCATTGTAACCTTTTGGATCTTGATTTTTCAAGCCCTAGATTCATTTGGCGACGTGGTCAAATTTCAGCCCGCCTCGACCGTGCTTTTTGTTCGAATTCTTGGCATGATTTATTCCCCCATGCTACTGTCAACCACCTTCCCTTCCTGAAGTCGGATCATCGGCCTATTCTCATTGCCTTTCACATTCCAAGGCCTAATCCTCCGCCCGATCGTCCCTTCCAATTTCAGATTGCCTGGCTTAGTTTTAACCAATTTGTGGTTGAAAACTGGACCCTGCCTCGTTAGGATTTTAGTGATGCTCTCCATCGCTTCTCTGAGCAATTATAGTCGTGGAACCTTACCACCTTTGGTAATATTTTCCACAAGAGGAAGCGCCTCATGGCCCGCTTAGAA
Source organism: Erythroxylum shatona (assembly GCA_027568895.1). NCBI lineage: Eukaryota > Viridiplantae > Streptophyta > Magnoliopsida > Malpighiales > Erythroxylaceae > Erythroxylum > Erythroxylum shatona. Next base: position 33,756,898 of record JAOSBK010000006.1, on the reverse strand, counting down.
GGCATTCAACAACATCTGGATGATTCTGACTCGAGCTATCTGCAAGCTTTAGAGGACGAGCTCCGAGTTGATTTAGAACAGGTTCTATATCAAGAAGAACTCTACTGGCATCAGCGCTCCAGGAGTCAATGGTTACTGCACGGTGATCGCAACACCAATTATTTTCATGCGTTCACGTGATACAAACAACGACAAAGGTGGGTTACTTCCCTTCAAGATGAGAATGGGACAATTCTTTCCCACCGAGCGGCTCTCCGGGGGTTAGCGCAGCAATACCTTGAGAATCTTTATCGGAACAATACACAACCGGTCCCTCACTGGGACATTCATGGGCACGCCCCCCCCCCCCCCGGCCCAGCACCACCAAGAGGAGTTGTGCAGGCCTCTAAGACCTGATGAAATCAAGGCTGCGTTCTTTAGTATGGCTCCCAACAAGGCTCTAGGATTTGATGGATACATAGCTCTCTTCTACCAATCCCAATGGGATACTGTTGGTCCCTCTGTGTCCACATTTCTGCATCGCATTTTTCACCACGATATTTGGGAAGAGGCTCTCAATTACATCATCATGGTTCTTATTCCTAAGACTCCGTCCCCCTCCTTGATCAAGCAGTTTCGTCCCATCACCTTATGCACAGTGTTTGACAAAGCCATTACTAAGATTATCGTGCATCGACTCAAGCCGTTCCTGGATGAGCTCGTAGCCCCCACCCAATGTAGCTTTGTCCCTAGGCATATGATTATGGATAACATCATTATCACCCAGGAAGTTATCCATACCATGAAACGACAAACGGGTCAAAAAGGGTTTATGGCGTTAAAAGTGGATCTGGAGAAAGCGTATGATAGGCTCTAGTGGGCTTTCATCTAAGATACTCTTATCGACGTTGGCATTCCGGCTCAGTTGATCAGTCTCATTATGAAGTGTGTCTCCAGTGTCTCCCTCCAAGTTCAATGGGATGGAGAACTCAGTACTGCTTTTCCCATATCACGCGATATACGATAGGGTGATCCTCTTTCTCTGTACCTATTTATTCTGTGTATAGAGCGTTTAGGGCACGCCATCTCGCGCGAGGTTGCCCACGGTCGTTGGCTCCCTATTCGACTAAGCAGATAGGGCCACCTCTCTCTCACTTATTTTTTGTCGACGACCTTATTCTTTTTTCCGAAGCCTCCCCTGAGCAGGTGACTGTCATTCGGGACGTTCTGCAAGCTTTTTGTATGGCCTCCGGTCAACGCATCAGTCAAGACAAATCCAGATGTTTTTTCTCCAAGAATGTCTCTTCGCAGATGACGTAGCGTTTAAGTAGAGGCATAGACTTTCCTAAAACTTGTGACCTCGGTCGTTACCTTAGGATCCCTCTTCTGCATGACCAGGTTAGTCAGCGAACTTACTAACACATTCTCGATACGGTGCACTGCAGGCTAGCAGGTTGGACGGTCAACCTGTTATCCCTGGCTGGCCGCCTTACCTTAGCCCAATTTATTATTGCGACTCTTCCCAGCTACACCATACAAACAGTCCGGTTACCATGCCGGCTCTGTGACGAGATAGAAAAGCTTATGCGTCAATTTGTCTGGGGTTCTTCACCTGAGTCCAAAAAGATGCACCTTGTCAATTGGGAGGATGTCTGCAAGCCTAAAGAATTGGGCGGCCTCGGACTCAGGCGAATTCGCGAAACCAATGATGCTTTTCTCTTGAAGTTAGGATGGATGTTGATAACGAAGCCTAACTCCTTATAGGTGTAAGTCATTACTGCCAAATACCGCGTGGATGTTCACACTCTTCCCTCCTCGCTCGACGCCCCTGGCGGTTCTATGATCTGACGGAGTATTAAGGCTACATGGCATCAAGTTTTACAAGGCATTCAATGGATGATTGGCGATGGTCGTACAATTCATTTCTGGCTCAACCCTTGGCTCTCGGACATCGGCCCATTTAGATCCTATGCTATACTCCCGATCCTTGAGTCCATTTATCAGCTCAGTTTAAATCACTTTGCAGACTCTGAGGGTAACTAGCTTTGGGACAAGTTCCAATCCTACCTCCCACATCATATCTGCCAGATGATAGCTGGTACGTTCTCCCCCCCCCCCCCCCCCCCCCCCCCCCCC
>JAOSBK010000006.1:33741629-33754683 GCA_027568895.1 Erythroxylum shatona | reverse complement strand
TGATGGTCACTCATTGAGTTCACAAAACTCACCCAAAATTTGCAAATATTTTTCAGGATCAAAAGAATACCCCGTTAAGTAAATGGGAGTATCCCTACAGCATACAAGTAAGGAATAGAGGTCGGGATCAGTTCGCGTCTGTATTGTATTTCTTTCTTTTTGTATGGAATTGTATATTCTGCAACTTTTGTATTATTCCGAAAGTTTTGTAAAAAGGCATATATGATTTATGTTGTAATGTAAAGACTTTATGACTAAAGTGTTTTGTTTTTGTGAAAGAGCCCAAATGGCTATTGAAAATTCTATTAATTGTATTATGATTGAAAAAGTTTGAGAATAAAGCGGGCCTGATTTGATTATGGATTTCCACATATTATGTTTGATTGTATTCAAAAAAATTATATTGAATTTTGACTGATTTAGTGCTCTAGTACGCCATCCTTGCAGGGCACGGACTCGGATATCACCTATAGATATCGGGTATGTGTCTGGTGGGAGTGGGGTGCCACACTTCTCTTCCTCTAGTTGGCCCACTTGTCAAGTATGTTCCAAACTAGGGCATACAGTGTTGGTCTACTATCATAGATTTAACCACACCTACCAAGCCCCCTCTCCAACCTCTTTTCCTCTTCAAGCTTATGTCACCTCTATCTCAACACCTTCCAATCTCCTTGGGTACCCTGACTTTGGAGCTACAAACCATATGTCCAATGACTTCTCCAACCTCAACATTTCTGCCACCCCCTATAATGGCCCAGATTCTGTTCAAATTGGTGACGACACAACTCTCCTAATTCATAATACTAGTATTGCCGCTCTCCACCCCAATCATAATACCTTTCGCTTAATTTACCTCCTTCATGTTCCTTCTATCACTAAAAATTTCATTTTAGTTTCCCAATTCTGTCGTGATAACTTTGTATTCTTTGAATTCCATATTGATCACTTTCTTATGAAGGATCTCAAATCCCATGAACTTCTTCTCTGAGGTCTCACCAATAATGGACTCTACCTTCTTCCTTCTACTTCTCCTCAAACCTTCATTGGTAAATGTACGTCATATACATAATGGAATCACCGATTGGGGCATTCCATTTTACGAATAGTTTAACGAATCCTCTCCTCTCAAATCTTTACCAGTTCTTAGCCTAAAGTCTCTCAACCTCTGTTCCAGATACAGAACTGCTAAAAATCATAAATTGCCTTACCCTTCTTCATCATTGTCAACCAAATATTCTCAACCTTTTCATTTGGTTTTTAGCGATGTTTGGGGACCTTCCCTTGTTTTATCCTGTTTTGGTTACCGATATTGTGTAACTTATGTGGATGACTACACCAAATATACATGGATATTTCCTTTACGTGCCAAATCTGATGCTTTATCTACATTCTTACTCTTTCACAAACAAATTGAAAATTTCTTTCAAACTCAAATTAAACATTTTCAATTTGATTGGGGATGTGAATACCGCTCTCTTCACCAAGTGTTCAAACATTTGGGAATTTATCATTGAATAACTTGCCCCTATTCTCATCCTCAAAATGGTACAGTTGAAAGCAAGCACTGATATATAGTTGAAACTGGTCTTGCTAAGCTCCACCATGCCTCTCTGACTCAACGATTTTGGGCTCGTGCCTTTACTACTACAGTTTACCTTATAAATTGTCTCCCCTTTCTCACTCTTAATAGTCACTCAACCTTCCAATTACTATTTCATAAATCTCCAAACTACTCCTTTCTCAAGGTCTTTGGGTCTGCCTGTTGGCCTCATACCAAAAACAAGCTCCAACCAAGGTCTGAACTTTGCATTTTCTTAGGTTATAGTTCTAACTTTTAAGGCTACCTCTACTACTCTCTTGCAACTGGAAAAATCTACACGTCTGGCAATGTTCATTTTGATTAATCTTACTTCCCTTACTCATCCCTCCCTACCCTAAGTCTGCCTTCATCCTCCGCTATTTTGCCTATCAACCTTAACCTTAACACTTCTCTCTTGCCTATCAACATTCTACCTCTGGTCCAACCCCTTCAAACCCAAACCCGAAAATAACTCCAAGCCTACCACTCAGCCCAATTTACTATCCTATCGCCTCTCCTAGCCCGACCCACTCACCCTACCAGCTATATCTTAGCCCACAATTTTCCCCATCTCAAAGGTCGAATGCTTCCACATCTACTAAATCACCTTTTGCTTCAATTTGTAGCCCACATCCTCCTTTTACTCAGCCCATTAACTCCCCATCTTCTCCCACCCACACCACCATTCCCCCTCCTCTGTCCACAACCTCCCTTCATCCAATGGTGACCAAATCCAAACACAACATTTTCACTCCCAAATAATATCACGATGGTATTGTCAAATGTCCTCCTCCTTAGGCTCACTCTCATACTCTAGAGTCTTCAAAATTCATTCTGACTTCTATTACCACATCTCTATGCCATCCTTAGTGGCGTTATGCACTACATAGTGAACTTCTGGCATTTCTCAACAATCAAACATAGGAGCTTATCCCTTCCTCTCCTTCTCAGAACTTAGTTGGTTACAAGTACATATTGCATATCAAATAACTTCTCAGTTGTAGTATTGCTAGTCACAAAGCCAGACTGGTCGCTAAAGGCTTTCATCAACAACTGAGTCTCGATTATATTGAGACGTTCTCTTCAATGATCAAATCTATCATAGTCCAATTAATTTTATCAATTGCTCTCTCCCACAATTGGGTTCTCAAACAGATTGACATCTAAAAGCCTTTCTCCAAGGCCTTCTCATTGAGGGTGTCTATATGGCTCAACCTCCTGACTTCGTGCATCCTAACTTCCTCAACCATGTCTGCCACCTTAAGAAAGCCATCTATGGCCTTAAATAGGCTCCATAGGCCTGGTATACTCGTCTCTCCTCCAAACTTCTGTAATTGGGATTCTCTCCCTCAAAGACAGATACATCCCTGTTTAACTTTCATCACAATGATGACAACATCTATATTTTAATTTATGTTGATGATATAATCCTTATTGGTTCTAGTTTCTTTGTTGTCACCAGTCCCATCTCTATGCTTGGTGTGTCATTTCCTATCAAAGATCTTGGCCCTTTATCCTACTTCTTGGGCGTTAAAGTTTATTCCTCTGCCTCTGGCCTTATTCTTTCTCAGCAAAGGTACATTCTGGATCTACTCAATCATACAAACATGCTATATGCTAAATCGATTCATACTCCTCTAGCTCCTTCTATTGAGTGCTTCTTTCGATCTTGATTTTGAGAATCCTACACTGTATGGAAATGTAGTAGGCAGCCTTAAATATCTTTCCTTCACCAAACTTGATATATCCTTTGTTGTCAATAGTGTCTGTCAATATATGCATGCTCCAAAAGATGCCCATTGGCAGGCTATGAAATGTGTACTCTGCTATCTAAAGCACACCTTCAATTTTGGTCTTCATCTTTAGAAATCCTCCTCCACCCACCTCTATTCATTCCTTTTTTGATGCTGACTAGCCAAGGTGCTCTGATGATCGCAAGTCTACTGATGGTTTTTGTATCTTTTTAGGTCACAGTCTCATCTCCTAGATTTCTAAGAAACAAGCTAGTATTGCTCATTCAAACACAAAGGCAGAATACAAATCCCTTTCTTTGACTACCTCTAAGGTTATTTGGCTTCAACATTTACTTCAGGAACTTGGCATTTGTCTCACCACTTCCCCAACCTTATATTGTGACAACATTGGTGTTACTTATCTTGCCGCCAACCCTGTTATTCATTCTCGCACCAAACCCATGGAGAATGACTACCATTTTGTTAAGGACAGAGTTAACACCAAGCTCCTCTCCATCTCCATTGTTTCCAGCAAAGATCAACTTGCAGGCATTCTTACTAAACCATTAGAGGCCCCTCGATTTTAGTCCTTAAGGTTGAGGCTCACTACCAACAGTTTTTTGTTGAGCTCGCAGGAGGATGTCAAGACACACCCTTACAAACCATAGATCGCATAACACCCAGTCTTTCTCTCCAACAACTTTTTATTGTTATATTCAACAGACAAGATCAAATCCATGGCTTTACTTTTTTTATAAAAAGGTGTATAGTGCCTATGTAAAAGTCAGAAAACAAATCAATAAAAATCTCTTTGATTACTATTGTTTTCTCATTACTTTGACATCGATTAGTATTGATTCAAAAAATTATTGGGCAAGATGAAATGATGCTTTATAAATAGTTTACAAATGTCATTAATTGAATCAATAGCAAATGTTGGAAAACTAATGTGATTGGACTCAAAATTGAGTAGACATTAATTTGATGCTCTATGTCTAGTTGGAACATTGTATGATAAAAGGATTGAATTATACGGAAAAAATCATGCATGAAAAAGTTAATCAAAATCACTTTGATATTCCTAAATATTTAAATGGTCGTGATGTATTACTAGACATCGATTTTGAATTAAAGATAAATTAAAGGAGTTCAATATATCTAATCCTAAATATAATTTGGGGTTATAATATGTATCCATTGCTAACATATTTGGATTCTAATGGATTTCACATAAAGAACGAGTTGATGAATACAAATATATTTTAATCAAGTTGGACTTGCTGTAAAGTTTACGAAAATTTATGATTAAATATGATATATTTAATAAATAAGGATCAATATAAGATATTGAATCTTATTTAAGAATAATTGATATTTAATTAGAATTGTTTGTAATTCTAACAATTTTATTAGAAATTATCATTTAATTTTAGTTAAATTACTAAAATGTTTAAAACTTATTATAAATAGGTTTAAGATCTAATCGAATTAACACTTCTAACTTAACTCTCTCCATAAAAGTCACATAATTCTCTCAACCTGTTCTATAGATACCATTAGAGGTCAGACATTTCTACATCTACGATGGTTGAGATGAGCTAGTTTTAAAAATGGATCGACAGGTACAACAGTAAAAGTATCAAGCTTCGTAATAAGATACAAATTAAGATTAACATTTTATTGTGATTTATGTGTTAATATTTTTATAAAAATTAAAGTGATCTTAATTTTTAGAAAATTAAAATAAGAAAAAGTTTCATAATTATTCTGTTGTGGTTGGGATTGGATCTCTTCCTAATTTCCTAATATGATATTAATGTATGCTTAGTTTGTACAATTACAAATATCAGCGGGTGTTTTATAATGTAAGACGTTATATGATATTGATGTATGCTTCTTAATGTTTGTACTATTCTTTGTCATTCACTATTTTTCATTGTCTCAGCTAGCTGTGGCAATGCCATATTAACCATTTTTATCAATTGATTACAGGTCCATCTACTAATAGCCAACAATGCAATTTGTTAATAAGGTGAACCATGATTAACGCCTAAATAATATCCACGCAATTTCAAAGAGACTGATTTGGTTTATCGAAGGCTTTGTCATGGTTACACACAATGATTGCCAACTAAGTCATCGATAAGTTATTTTTTTCTTTATCCTAATAAATGAATAATATGTTATTTGCTAATAATTATAGGATGATAATTTAATTCCAAAGGATCCAAACAATAAACAATAATAAGGTGAAAATATAGAGTGAGATAACATACTATAGTACAACTAAATATGTAACTACACAAAATCAATTATAATACATTTACAAATTCATCTACTCTAAAATATTTTACAGACATCTATGCCCTTCATTGAAGTACACATGTATATCTACCTAGGTAACCACCTCTTGATGTGTAATTTAATCTAATTAAATTTATTAAGTATATTTAATCTATTTAGTTATCACTAATGTTTGGCATACTCTAGTTCTTTAGCACTAAAGTATTTATTCTTCTAATACACATATTCGACTTTATCTGTTAATCTTTTATATAATCTATAAGATTGAATCTATAGTGGTTAATCATAAAGTCAATATTAAGAACAAAGAGAACAAATTGAGTAAATGAATAATCAAAATATGTATAAACAATTGAAGATTCCTTATAAGCTATATACCTAACCCTAACTAAGACTTCAAGCCAAGGTATAACCCACATGTTGTCATTATTTTAATATTTTAAAATCACAAGTACGTGTATAATTGTAGTTAGCACTAACAAGTATGGGTCAATCTCATAAGGACTACAGGTACTAGTAATGACCTTTTTTATTATCTAACTGTCAAATAAGGTGAAGATTTAATTCAAAACTAAACTAAACTAGAATTCAACACAATAATGAACTAGAATGCAAATAACACAACAATTAAATAATATAAAATAACTAGCACCTAGGTAATGAATCCCCCAAGATCTTTTTAAGTATGAACCCTTTATTATACAATTCAATTACTGATTATTAGACTGTGAAAATTCCTATCTTAAGTTAATATCTTTCTTAATACTACTAACAACTAATACTTAGTTGATTAATTGAAACCATGTTCTAGTTAAAACCCCTAAGGTTGCATTACTCAATTCATGAATTTCTTTATTAGGTTTGATCATAACCCAAAGGATTTATGTCAACATATCTCTAGGTTTGCATGTAACTCATTCTAGTTATGGTAGATCTATTTGTATAAGAGGACTTTTCAATCTCAATCATATGAGATTAAACATTGAACCAATATCCCAAATATATTAATTCAATAATAGAAATGCATAATTAAATCCTAATGAATCAATCAATCATATTACATTGAATAAATGATCAAATCACACTATCCATCCCTACTTAGGGCTTATCACGCCTACATACTAACAAACTTGGTTCCTAAATATAGAAAATGAAACAAACATCAAACATTCAAAAGAAGCATTCAAAAGAAAAGAATCCATGATATATGTATGGTCATCCTTGCAAAATATAAATGAAAAGGGATAAAAAGATTAAAAAATAACAATAAAAATAAAATAAAATTGATATCACAATAATAAATTTTAAACAAAACAAAAAATACAAATAAGAAAAGAGAAAAAAGAAAACTAATTAAAGATCCAGACTGCCTCTGTAGTAGTCAATCTATTAGTGAGTCAGGTATGTCGGTTGTCGAAGGGTCCTCAAGTCTCTGAACATCATATAGCTACAGAGCTGAAAATGATACAATCGCTCTATATGGTGAAGGTGATATGGACATCCAAAGGTGCAATATGACCTCCTCCATCCATATATCATAGGTCTCCCGTCTATCCATCTGCTTTGTCAAGTTAGCTGGTTCATTTTTATAGTATGTTGGACTGCTAAGATCTGCCCCAAGTACTTCTCTAGTGCAGCTAGTCCCTAATTCCAAGTGGTATTGACATATTAGATGATCTTACATTAGTTGAAAAATCTAAATTCTCCTTATGCTCCATTCCTTCCATTTGTGATAGTCATAAGTCCTGTCTTAGTGGTTACTATACTATATTAAGGTGACCCTGGGTGCAATCTTACCTCTCTTAAGCATCTAATCAACTCATCAAAGTTGTGTAAAACATTAATGTCATTTGATATGCTTTGTCTTTTAATTACCCTTTTAACACTAGCATGTTAAGTTCATTGACCCTCATATCCTTTTTCTCTTTGATCTTTCTCCTAATATATTTGTAGTCCCCATTTTTTCCCAATACCTTATCGTTATAAAACTCAAAGAGGTGATTATAAATTGTATGTCTATCTTACTTATAATGATGTATGTAGATATCTTCTCTTAGCTTTTTAGTGGATGATGGGTCGAATTAATAAAGACAATTTATCCTTAAGCTATCTAGATGCTAGGCTTTATTTTAATTTCATCCCAATTTAGGAATTTCAATAAGATTCTTTAATTTCTCGTAAAATATTTGCATTACAAAAAAGAGTATTATTTAGAAATTCATGATATTTAAAGTTTATAGTAACGTTCATTTTGCATTATGCTACAAGAGAAATCACTCTATTTCACTCTCAATACAAGGACCAAAGATTGTTTTTATTGGAAAAAATGAAATGATTAAAGCCATCACTAGGAGATAAATGGTCCTTAATCTACAATTACGCAATTGGCAGAGAAGGGAGTAAGGTCCTATATACAAATACAAGTCCTTTTCTATTAATTGATTCAAGAAAAAAGGTATCTTAGCTTAAACAAAAATAAAATAGATGTAAAAGTTATACTATGACAAAATGAAGTTTAAATAGAGAGAAAGGGATCTATTTGATATATCAATTATTTAAATTTAGCAATAAATAGTTACGTTCAAATTCGTTATAGATTTTAGCCAATCTCTTCTTGAAAACACTGTATCCATTTTCTTAATCATTTAAGAAAATAAAGAATCTCATAGTAGAGCACTAATTTGAGTTCTATATACATATAATTGACTAATTGTTTTTCTCTTCAATTGGCAATAAAAAGAAGGAAAATTTTGTACAATAGCCAACCTTTATCTAGAACCACCAACACAAATGTGTTGACATGGCAAATGAATTAAGGTCAGGTTCATAATTCAAAATTCGTACATAAATTGACTAATGAACATGCAGACATTGAAAGAGACTAAAATTCTATATGGAGTATAGATCAAGATGCAAATATATATAGTTGAGTACAAATGTTACTTATATACGTTGTAGCACCCCACCCTCGCAAGACACATACCCGACATCTTGAGTGATGTCCGAGTGCTAATCCCGTAAAGGTGGCATGCTAGAACAGTCACAAATACATTGAAAACTCAACACAAAAATTTCACATTTATTATATGCATATGCAGAATTTAGTAATCAAATTCGGGTCCATACTTTTATTTCATAAAACTCTAAATCACAATTACTATTACACTTTAATCAATCTCTCTTGCAAAACATTTCCAATTGAAAAGTTATACACAACATAAATATTCAAATACTCAAGATACAACAATTTTGAAATACTCAATTCGGTATAAAAATAAAGAAATACAATGTAGACGCAAACTGATCCGATCTCTACCTCTCACTTGAATGCAGTGGCTATAATCCTTTTTGCTCAACAGGCAACTCTTCCGAGCCTAAAAAATATTGCAAAATTTGGGTAAGTTTTGCGAATTTAGTGAGTGACCATTCTCGATGGCTCACTCATCACATAACATATACAAATCACATAATTCACATCGTTACATTAATAATCGTATTGAATCACATACACTTGATCAATCATTTCACATTTTACATTTATTTCAAAACATTATAATCATTCATATCATGCATATGCAGGTACATGATACTCACTTTCAATTTGTTACTTTGTTGAGATAAAGTGCCTAAACTATCATGTATCTATTGTAGATTCCAAGTTCATTGATAATTGTCCCGTATCCGTTGGGATACTGGACTCATTTTACATAGTGAGCCTTTGGCTCTTATACACTTTCTGAGCTTTAAGCTCTTTTTTCACAATCTGAGCTTTAAGTTCTTTTTCACATTCTGAGCTTTAAGCTCTTTTTAGGTGACGACTTTGGTCATAACTGCCTTTATGTTTCATGCATTCGTGTAATGGAATACATTACATTCACATATTTTTAGTCAGTCACATGATCTCACTTACACATTCTCATATACATTCTCATCAGACCTTGGTCTGGCATTCAGAGATCACTTGTTTCTTCCAATTCACATTCAATAAGCACTTCTATTATTATTCATTCATTTATCAAACTCCTTAGACATTCAATGTCTGGAATCAAAACAATCATTCAGAACAATCACATTCTCGCTTCATTCATAATCACACAATTCATAATATAAACAAACAAGTAATAAAGTAAGACCATCTAAGTCTATTCATAGTACGCTTTAGATTAGCATTAGCTTCCATGATTTGGAAACATATGAATGTGGATGTTTATCCTGCACATCCAAATTTTGCAATATACACATTGCACACACACACATTAATAACTTTGCACAATTATAAGCATTTATTTATGTGTGTATATGGACTATGTACAATGCATGCTCAATGACAATCCGGGCATATTATCAAATTTCATATCTTATGCTCATTTTGATTTTGATAATTCAATCACTCATCATTTCTTTTCTAGCCTTATTTTCTCTCATAATATCTAATTCTCATTCACTTTTGATACCTACTGTTCGTCTCCTTTGAATCACAACTACATTCATATTATTGACTTACTATACACCCATGAGGGGTTTTTAAGTACTTAGACTCTTGAAATAACTACCAAAGGTAGTTATATAAAGACAAATATGAAAACAACTCTGTGTGTATTTTTCCTTCTGTCTTTTTTCTTCCCTCAAGTTTACGCAAAAGAGAAGAACAATTCTGCAGTAAATTAGAAGTAGAAAGTTCTATAACTATTGGAATCATAACACGAATTCAAATATGTGATTTTTTGTTTTATATGCATATGAATGACCCTGTTTAACATGATCTTTATGATTATGTTTTATCATGTTTGTTTTCTTACATTGGTATCAAAGCCTAGTTAAATTTTTGTTTATGTTATATGCATGCGTAAATCAGTGTTTTGTGATATGCTATTAATACTGACGTCTATTTTATGCCTATGGTTTTATTCATTCTGCTTCTATATTCCAAAAGCCTTGAAATGTCGGTTTTTCATTTTGTCTCTTCTTTCATGAGAGTTTGGGAAGATGATTGTTTACAATGAAAAATAAGTGGTCTTCAAAAGTGAACACTGGTTATTAGGAAAACGTTAAGAACAACAGAGTTTTTTCTTTCTTATTTTTTTTGAATGGTCTTCAAATAAAAAGACAACGTTGCTATTTTTTGTTTCTTCGATTTAAGATGCTTTCATTTTTTCCGAAGCCAGAAGAGTTGTTTGTTCTCTTTAGGTTTAAAAAAACGAAAACTACACGCAGACAAGAGGAGGAAGAAGACGTCTTTCACAAAGTATGTGTTTTTTTTCACAAATAATGTGTGAAGAAAACCAGAGGTGTGGTTTTTCATAAGCATGTGGTTTTTTAATTCATAAACAACTTTATTTGTCTTGTCATAAGAAGACCAGAGACATGGTTTTCATATAAGTATGTGGTTTATTTGTCTTGTCATATGGGACCAGAAGCATGTGGTGTTATTTTCACAAGTACATGTGTTTTATTCTCACAAAGGAGATGTGGTTTATTTTTTCAAACCACGTGAGTACGTATATATATATAAACCATTCGTGTTAAATGGGTTATGGCTATCTAAGAGTGTATTGTTATACATATAAAAGAAGACAATAGACATTTTTGTCTTATTATTAATGTACATGGTTAAAGAAGATTAAGTCTTCATAAATAGATTTTTGGATATATGTTTTAAAATAAATATAACATAAAAATTAGAAATATGTTTTCTAATGGACGCAAACTAATTAAGTTAGTTAAATTAGTTAATAATTAATATAAAATATTAAAAATTATTATTAGTTTTAAAAAATAAACTAATTTGTTTAGTTAAAATAAATTTATAAATAAGTTTCTAAAATCAAAAAAATTAGAAATTAGTTTATAATTAAACCAAGATAATTGATTAGTTCAATTATAAGTTAAATTAGAAATAATTTGCTAATTGATTAGATATTAAAAGCATATTTTGATTAGATCAATAAATTGTTGATAAACAAATATAATAAAAACAATAAATTAAATTATTTGCATATATGAGCATAAGTTCGGTATGTGTTAGACAAAATAATTTGTTATTTTGTATACTCTTCTGATTGCTGAAAATTTGTTTTTCAAGAAAATGTCTCTTATTAAGGAAATTTGCCAATCACTTTTTGGGGTGATGCATTGCTAACAACCCAATATGTACTTAATCGTGTGCTCACGAAATCAATTACTAGCATACCATATAAGTTATGGACTGGTAGGAGACTTGATATGTCAAGTCTCAGACCTTGGGAGTATGCAGCCTATGTTTATGATCTCTCTCATAAACATGGGAAATTAGGCCCAAGAGACATAAAAAGTATTTTTATTAGATACTCAGAACACTCAAAAGGATGCATGTTCATTAGTGAACAAGGTAATGGAGGTGTAATTGAATTTGAATCATGAGATGCAACATTCTTAGAGAATGATTTTTCCAAGCAAGGTGAAATAAGTAAAGACCTATTATTATATAAGTCGCTTGATCAGAATGATTCTGTTATGAAGAATCAAGATGGGGAACTTTAACCAAGTGGGAGCAATTCCACAAAAAAGTTCTCTATGATGAATGATCCGAGTGGGAGCAATTAGATCAATCATGAATTTGTTTATGATGAACTTCAGTTAAGATAAAGTAATTGAGGAATAATTCCCCAACATCGTTTTAAGATTGAATGAGAAATTAATATGATTGTTCCGCAAGAGGAAGAAGAGCCAAGGAATATAAATGAGGCTCTTACTGGCCCTGCTAAAGAAGAATGGATGAAAGCAATGATAGAAGAAGTGGCTTCTTTAAGTTAAAATCAAGTATGGGACTTGGTTGACCTCCCTGAAGGGTGTAAAGCAACTAGGAACAAATGGGTCTCAAAATTAAGTGAAAAGCTGATAACAATATCGAAAGATATAAGGCACGTCTTGTAGCAAAAGATACACATAACAGGAGGGAATTGATTATGAAGAAACTTTTTCACCTGTTGTGAAGTTTTCTTCAATCCATCTTATTTTGGCTATAGTAGCCAGTATGAATCTTGAATTACATCAATGAAGACCATTGTATGTATGTTAAGAGATCTAAAGATAAATTTGTGATTTTATCTTTATACGTTCATGATATATTGATTGCTTGTAATGACTGTGTGTTTCTTACACAAATCAAAGATTAGTTATCATCTGAATTTGAAATGAAATACATGGGTGAAGCGGCATACATTCTTGGATTCAAGATTTTAATAGATCGTTCAAATAGATTGTTATCGCTTTCACAAGAGATGTACATTCAAAGAATTCTTGAATGATTCCGTATGCAAGATTGCAAACCAATTGATAATCCTATTGCTAAAAATGAAGGCCTTAGTAAGAGAAATTGCCCGTCAACGCCACAAGAAAGGGAACAAATGAAGAATGTTCCCTACTCTAGTGCAGTTGGAAGTCTTATGTACGCAATGAT
>JAOSBK010000006.1:33719470-33731497 GCA_027568895.1 Erythroxylum shatona | reverse complement strand
ATGCTTGACTTTGGTCAATTGCCAATGGCTATAAATATATTAGCCACTGAGCTGTGTAGCTCACCCCATGCTTCCCTGCTCAGGTTCAGAAAGAGAAGATTAGCAATCCTTGCAGGGCATTGGAACTCCAAGATAGTTAAAAACTTTTGTAATTAAGTTAGCTCAGGAACTTTTTATATTTTGGAATCATTTTAAGCATAAGCATTCAATTGTATCATGTGTAGTTTGTATTTTGTCTTTTAGATTAAGGCAAAAAGGGGTGGTTTTTGAAATGTAAAGATATTATGAAAACAAACATTGTGTTCTGTAATGGGCCCAAGTGATCACCGAAACTCTGATGTGTTCAGTAATATTTGCATCTTGGTGACTGAAATGGTTTTAAATAATTCAGGCCAATTTTGATTATCAATTTTTTTCCGTATATGCGTTATTGTTAAAAAAAATTTGCAATGACTTTCGACTGTTAAATGTCTCCGAATGCTGGGCTCTGAAAGCGGGGTCCAGCAGATAAGCTCCCTCTACCATCTTTTCACTTTCTTTGTTTCTCATTGCTCTTTTTTGCTCCTGAGCCTACAAAGCATTAATCAATTCTGATAAAGTTATTTGACTGATATCTCTTGAATCTTCAAGAGATGAAATTTTAGACTCAAATCTTTCAGGCAAACTTATAAGTATTTTCTCTACAATATTGCTATAAGGTAAATCTTCTCCCAGCAGTTGAATTTTGTTCACCACATTTATCAACCGATCAGAATATTCTTGTATGGTCTCCGTTTCTTTCATGCACAAAGTCCCAAAATCTCTTTTGAGATTTAAGATTTGCATCCTTCTTGTTCTTTCATTTCCTTGATATAATTCTTTCAATATATCCCAAGCTTCCTTAACTGTTTCACAAGTCATTATTCTTGTGAAAATTACTTTTGAGACCGCAGAATGAATTATAGATAAAGCTTTTGGAGCTTTTGTTTCTTCTTCTTCTTGAGCCCTTATCTGATTGAGTATTGGATTGTTTCCCAGAGGTGGTAATTCCCTTTCATTTTCTACCAACTGCCACAAGCTAAGATCTCTTAAATGAGCTTTCATCTTAATAGCCCATACTAGATAATTTTCACCATTGAAACTTGGAGGTGAGATAAATCTTGAATTGCTAGCAACCATGACAACTCTATCTTTGTATTTTCTCACTCAATCTCACAGTCCCTCAAGGATCTAAAGTTCTGATACCATGTTGGGATTTTGAAGAAAAAAAGATGAATAAGATGGGATAAGATAAAGATTAAACAATACGGAACACTCCCATCATTTCTTATTATTAAACTTGGTTGCCTTATATAGGCAAAATACAAAAAATTAAAATCTATTCTAATATAAGATCTATTCTAAAATAATCTAAGACCTATTATAAAGGAATTTTAACAAGATGAGAATACACAAGTCAAAGATCTCTCTTTGGAATTTAAACGACTCTCAGATTCATTAGACACTACATCCTAGCATCATGTGTTAAGCCACGAAGATCAAATCGTGTGCCTATGCAGAATCTAAGATTTATGGACTGATTGCATGGAGATTTTTCTTCTATTGTTAGTAAGAATGAGTCAAGTCTGTTAGCTATTATTTTGCTTTAAATAAGTGCCCACTAATTTAGTGTGCAGGTTGTTAGACTTACACGTTGCTAGTTTCAAGTAAACACGTTAGGAAGAGTCGGTTATTTCATTTGTATTTAAATTCAAGAGTTATGCAGTAAGGAAGCAGCTTATTCCATAACGAAATACTTGTAGTTTGTTCTCACCCTAAGTAGAATATTTTCATATAAACTTTAGTAGCCTGATTGGGACCTATCATTGGTATCAGAGCTATAACTACCAACAAAGAATGTATTGAACTTTTGGAGTCTGGTCTTGGTGTACTCCAACATGATGTTGCCCGAATGGAAGTCGGATTGAACGATAAACTGAAACACTTAGAAGAATCTGTGACCAAAATGGCAATCGAGAATCCTCTAATCCTACTCTTTCTGAACCTACCAATCAAACACCAAATCACCCTTTACCATCCTAAACCAATTTGCAGGAGATACATCTCAGGCCCAAACTGATGGGGGTTGACAACTATTTTTTTCAAAATTGGCAAAATTAGAATTTCCAAGTTTTTCCGACGATGATCCAACGGAATGGTTTTCTAAGGTGGATCAATTTGTTGCATTCCAAGGCACCAATGAAGCTCAAAAGGTCTTACTAGCATCTTTTCATCTTAAAGTTGAAACAGACCAGTGGTGGCAATGGCTTAAGAAAGCTTACAAAGAAGAGAGGATGGACATCACGTGGACAATTTTTATGGAAGAATTATGGGCACGATTTGGATCAACAGAAGGAGAAGACTTTGATGAAGCTTTATTAAGGGTGCAGCAGGTAGGTTTCTTACGAGACTATCCAAAAGAATTTGAGAGGTTAGGGAACTGGGTACAAGGATGGACGCAAAAGGCATTGGTGGGAACGTTTATAGGGGGTCTGAAATCAGAAATTGCGGATGGTATTTGAATGTTCAAACCCAAGTCACTAAAAGAAGCAATTAGTCTAGCACGAATGCGGGATGAGCAGTTAACTCGTCAACAGAAATTGACAAAGCCATTTCAATCAAATCACAACCAAATCAGTTAGTTCTCCCCAATAAAGACAACTCCAACCTCAACCATAAAGCACCTTACTTGGGATGAAATGTAGAAGCAGCGAGCTCAAGGTCTCTGCTTCAATTGTAGTGAAAATTTTGTTGTAGGCTACAAGTATCGCAGACCTCAGTTATTGTTGTTAGAAGGAGACTCTTATCTTGAGCATGATAATGACAAAGAGTCTCTAGTCGTGGAAGTGAATCAACATGAAATATCACTTCATGCACTTAATAGGTGGTCAGCTTCATGAACTATGAGAATCACAACCACAATTGGGAATCAGGACATTTTTGTCCTTATTGACAGTGGTTGCACGCATAATTTCATCAGCGAAAAGATAGCTTCATCCCTGCAACTCCCTGTAATACCAAAGGGTGGCTAATGGGGTTCCATTAACATGTCAAGGAAGATACGAACAAGTCTATGTACTACTTCAAGGTATTCCTTTCTTCCTTACACTTTATGCTTTGCCACTAACAGGCTTCGACCTAGTGCTAAGCATTCAATGGTTGAAGCAATTGGGCACAGTGGTGTGTAATTGGAAGAAAATGGTGATGGAATTTCAATGGATCCATCAACCTTAAAAACTTCAAGGGATAGATGTTCAAAGCATCCAAACTATGTCCATGCAAGCTCTCTCAAAGGAATTACGGTAGGGAAATTCAATGTTTGCTATTTATCTCATGATGCTACAAAATGAAACTCATCCGGATAGGCAATAGGTATTGGATGAATTCACGGACATCTTTCAAGAGCCAAACCGACTTCCTCCATCAAGAGAAATCGACCACCATATTTCGCTCAAGGAAGGCACTGAGCCTGTTAATGTGTGACCTTACCGGTATGCCTATTTTCAGAAAACTGAAATTGAAAAACAAGTTAATGACATGTTGAAATCGGAACTTATTAGGTCAAGTACTAGTCCTTTCTCTTCTCCTGTTCTATTAGTTAGAAAGAAAGATGGCACTTGGCATTTTTGCACAGATTATAGGGCCCTTAATGCGGTAACCATTAAAGACCGATTCCCAATTCCTCCCATAGATGACATGGTAGATGAACTACATGGGGCAACTTTTCACTAGATAAGATTTAATTGCAGGGTATCATCAGGTCCAAGTCCAACCTTTTGATATCCATAAAACCGCTTTCCGTACTCATAATTTTGCTAATTTTGAAAAAAATCTGGAGTTCCATATACATGGCGCAATGGCTTAGTTTGTTACAAGAACTGCCTAATGGTCCCTCTTGATTCAATCTTATTAAGCTGCTCTTACAGGAATTTCATAATTCACCAATCGGTGGCCATTTTGGAGTGTTGCGAACTTATAAACGATTAGCCCAACAATTCTATTGGCCATCGATGGATCGGATAATTCAAGAATATGTTGCTGCTTGTGATATTTGCCAAAAAGTGAAAGCCGACACGCTCTCACCAACTGGTCTCTTACAACCATTGCCCATTCCTTGTCAAGTTTGGGATGCATTACAATGGACTTCATTGAAGGGCTTCCTCAATCCTATGGTAAAAACACAATTCTTGTTGTAGTGGATTGTCTCAGTAAGTCTGCTCATTTTATGGCTTTAGCCCATCCCTTTACTGCAAAAATAGTGGTTGAACAATTTAGATTCTGTAATCAAATTACATGGCATGCCAAGGTCTATCATTAGTGATAGAGACCCAATTTTTATCAATAATTTTTGGAGAGAGTTTTTTATGCTGTCAGGTACCAACTTGCAAATGAGTTCTTCATAACATCCACAAACTGATGGCCAATCGATGCCTTGAACAATACCTTCGCTACTTTACTCATCAACAGCCCCGCAAATGGTGTTCCTTGCTCCCATGGGCTGAATTTTGGTATAATACAACTTACCATGCATCAACAGGAATGACACCTTTCCAAGCATTATATGGCCGCCTACCCCCAAAAATTCCATGTCAAATTGGCACATCTCCTATTCATAAAGTGGACTAGCGACTTGCTTCGAGGGATGAAATATTGCATCAACTTAAAATCAATCTTAGTTCAGCTCGTAACCGTATGCAACAACTTGCAAATTCTAAAAGAAGAGATGTTCATTTCAACGAAGGTGATTGAGTTTTCCTGAAACTTCAGCCTTACCGTCAACATACTATCTTTCCACGAGAACATCAAAAGTTGTCTAACTGTTTCTACGGTCAGTTCCAAGTTAAGCAAAAAATTGGTCAGGTAGCATATAAACTCAAACTGCCAGAAGGATCTCGTATTCATCCAGTGTTTCACGTTTCAGTCCTTAAAAAGAAATTAGGAGACAACACCACATCTACTCCGAAATTGCCACCAATTTTTGATAGAGAAATGATCATTGAACTAGAGGGCATATTGGACAGTAGGTGGATTAAGAAGGGTTCTCGCTTTGTCAAAGAAAGTCTTGACAAATGGAAGCATCTTTCAATTGATGATGTAGCCTAGGAAAACACTCAAGAGCTACGTGACAAGTTCTTAAACTTGAACCTTGAGGACAAGGTTCCGTTGGAAGAGGAGGGTAATGTTAAGCCATGAAGATCAAATTATGTGCCTATGAAGAATCCAAGATTTATGGACTGATTGCATGGAGATTTTTTTTTTCTGTTGTTAGTAAGAATGATTCAAGTCTGTTACCTATTATTTTGCTTTAAATAAGTGCCCACTAATTTAATTTGCAGGTTGTTAGACTTACACGTTGCTAGTTTCAAGTAAACACGTTAGGAGGAGTCGGTTATTTCATTTGTATTTAAATTCAAGAGTTATGCAGTAAAGAAGCAACTTATTCCATAATGAAATACTTGTGGTTTGTTCTCACCCTAAGCAAAATATTTTTATATAAACTTTAGTAGTCTGATTGGGACCTATCATCATGTCAAGCGAACGGACAGACTAGAGTCCTTTTTTCATCGTTTGGAAATTTTGGAGATCTCTTTGGATCATTACCTGAGCTTTGGACGCAGTGACTCAGAACATGGACCATCTTCATCAATCGTAGTCTATTGCCTCTTATAGTACAAATGATAACTATAACATATTGCCTTCATCGAAGCAACCTTTCCAGATTCATCAGATTAAACTAGACTTTCCATGGCTTGATGGCATTGATCCTCTAAAATGGATTTTTTTGTAGAATAGTTTTTCTCATATTATGAACCACAAGAATGTCCTAATCGCCATTTTATGTTGTTGATGACAAATACTGATGAAAAGGAATCTTCGACATCTGAAGACCCCGCTGATCCAAAGGATTCTTAAGACATTGTTATTACTCTTGTTCTTCATCTTTCATTCATGCCTATCAGGGTTTATCGGGAGTTGCCACCGTTCGATTAGACGAATCTATTGATGGCACGAATGTGCAAGTTTTATTAGATGGTGAAAGTTATAACAATTTTTTCACTCCTCGTCTTACCTATCATTTGAAGTTACCAATTAAACTAACCCTTTGCATTCTGAGTTCTTTTTAGTAACGAGCATTACTTAGAAAGTTAAGGACTTCTTCGTGCTCTTCCACCCTTTATTCAAGGCCACTCTATTGTGTTCCCTACATATGTAGTGCAAATTGCTAGCTTAGTGTTAGGATGTAACTTGATTTAGTGCAATTGAAAAGTTTAAGTTATATTGTAATGTAGTAGGTATAGATTACTTATATTAGGAGTAATTCATCATGTACTGTCAAGTCCAAGCATCATTGTATTTTTGAATTTGAAGAAAATGTATTTTGCATACTCAAGCTATATATGTTCAGAATACAATGAAAGAACAAGCTCTCTTTTGATCCAATTCATCTTCTTATTCGAATTTACATGTTCTGTACATGTTCAACTGCAAATGTTTACATGGTATTAGAGCATTCTTGATCTTCTAAGGGGCTTATGATTTAAAAAACTAGAAACTTCCATCACCTCTCTCATTCTTGTAAGCTTTCACACAAAATACATAACCAATGACTTCCACACCTTCAAACACTGCACCTCCTGTTTTCAATGGCCAAAATTATCAAAATTGGGCTATGAAGATAAAGACATATTTAAAGTCATTCGATCTTTGGGATTATGCAGATGGTAAGGAAGTGAATCCTCTTCCTACCAATCCCACAGTGAATCAGATTAAGCATCATGCTGAAGAAACAACCAAGAATTTCGTGCTCTTTCTTGCATTCATTCAGCTGTGGATGATGTGATCTTTACAAGGATCATAGATTGTTAATCTACCACAGAAGCTTGGGAAAGGCTGAAGCAAGAATTCCAAGGCAGTGACAAGACAAGGAAGATGCAAATACTCAACCTAAGGAAAGAGTTTTAGATGCACAGAATGAAGGAGTCGGATAGAATCAAAGATTATATTGACAGAGTTATGAAGATTGTCAATGAGATTAGGCTATTGGGGGAACATGTTGAAGAGAAAAGAATTGTGGAGAAGGTTATGGTGACACTTCCTGAGAGATTTGAATCAAAAATGTCATCTTTGGAAGACAATTAGGACATGGATAAAATCACTATCACAGAACTTGCAAATACATTGCAAGCTGTGGAACAAAGGAAGGCATTTCGAGAAGAGGAGAGTCAAAATGAAGGAGCATATGCAGTTGCTCACAAGTTCAAGTCTTCTGGTCACAAAAAATTCTCACATAATAAGAAGGGAAAGAAGAAAGGTGAATTGAATAAAGGAAGGTTTTAAAAGGACAAGTTTCCTCCTTGTCCTCACTGTCAAAAGACAAATCATACATTAGATTTTTGTTGGTTTAGACCAAATGTACAATGCAAGGCTTGTTAAAAATTTGGTCACATAGAGAAGGTTTGCAAGTCTCACCAAAAGAAGCAAGCTCGTGCTCAGCCTACAAAAGTTGCTGAAACTTTAGAGGAGCATGAAGAAGAGCTATTTGTTGCTGTGGAGGAGATATATGTAGCTGGTCATTCCTCTACAATTTGGCTTGTTGACAGTGGATGCACAAACCACATGACAGCTGATTCCTCTATTTTCTAGGATCTTGATCGAAGATTTGCATGCAAGGTGAAACTTGGAGATGGCAGATTGGTGAATGCTCAAGGAAAAGGTACAATTCTTGTCCAAACTCCTTCTGGAACAAGAAACATTTCAGATTTTTTATAGATACCTGAAATTGATATGAATTTACTAAGTGTTAGTCAACTACTTGAGAAGGATTACAAACTATCTTTTGAAAACAAAATGTGCATCATTAGAGACTCATCAGGAACAGAAATCTTGACTGTTACAATGAAGAGGAGGAATTTTCCTATCAAGTAGCCTGATGCAGCAGCTAGAATACATGTATATGTTGAAGACAACACTTATCTTTGGCACAAAATACTTGGACACACCAACTTCAACTCATTGAAGCAACTCAAGGAATCAGAACTTGTACAAGATCTGAATTCTATAAGTGACTATTTTGGTGTGTGTGGAATCTGTTAAATGGGAAAATTAAGCAAGTCTCCATTTCCCTTGAATCAAGCTTTAAGAGCAAATAACAAACTCCAACTGGTGCATTCGGATGTGTGTGGCCCAATGAGTGTTGCCACAATCAACTCCAACAGGTACTTCCTTCTATTCATAGATGATTTCTTAAGGTATTGTTGAGTTTATTTTCTTAAACAGAAAAGTGAAGTGCTGGAATGCTTTACAAAGTTTAAAGCATTAGCTGAAAATCAATGTGGCTTGTCCATCAAGACCTTAAGGACAGACAACGGGACTAAATACACATCTAATGCCTTCAAGAAATTTCTTCAAGCTGCTGGAGTTCTCCATCAGCTAATTGTTATCTACTCCCCTCAGCAAAATGGTATTTGTGAAAGGAAAAATAGCACAATCATGAACATGGCTCGATGCTTGCTGCTGGAGAAAAATTTCCCAAAAACCTTATGGGATGAAGCAATTAACACTGCTATATATCTTCAAAATAGACTTCCTACCAAAGCTGTTGAAGGAAAAACACCTTTTGAGGCATGGTTTGGAACTAAACCTTCGATTGCTCATCTCATAATTTTTGGTAGTGTATGCTACTATCACGTTCCTGAAGCTAAGAGAGACAAGCTTGATAAAAGTGTTGAGATTGGAATTCATGTTCGCTATAGTAATTCTTCTAAGGGTTACAAAATCCTAAATCCTCTTACCAATCGAGTTCATGTAAGCAGAAGTGTGAAATTTGATGAAATTAATGTTTGGGATTGGACAAAACAATCAATCACTTCCTCTCCACAAAATGCACGTGATGAAGATGTTGTAGAGCAGCAGAATGAAGTTGATGAAGATTCAGAAGATGAACCTGTTATCAGAGGAACTAGAACACTCGATGACATTTATGCAACATGTAATGTAGCTTTGTATGAACCTTCTAACATCAATGAAGCATTGATTGTGAAAATTGGAGAGCTGCAGTGGAGGAGGAGCTTCAAATGATCAACAAAAATGGAACTTGGATGTTAGTTCCTAAACCTGCTGACAAGGAAGTAATTGATCTGAAATGGATTTTCAAAGTTAAACTCAATCTGGATGAGACAATCAACAAGTTTAAAGCAAGATTGGTTATCAAGGGGTTTTCTCAAAGGCATGGGATTGATTTCAATGAAACCTTTGCTCCAGTTGCAAGGTTTGATACCATCAGAATGCTTCTCTCCATTGCTGCCCATCTAAAATGGCAAGTTTTCGAACTAGATGTCAAGTCTGCCTTCCTAAATGGCATACTTAAAGAAGAAATTTTTGTGGAATAGCCTGAGGGATTTGTAACTAATCCTGACAAGGTTTACTTGTTAAAGAAGGCCTTGTATGGACTCAAGCAAGCTCCAAGGGCATGGTATACAGGGATTGATGAGTATCTCTTGAATTTTGGATTTCAAAAAAGTTGTAATGAAGTCACATTGTATGTTAAACTTTCTGGAACTGAAACGTTGGTGGTTTCAGTATATGTTGATGATCTTTTAATAACTGGAAATAACCTGAAGTCCATAAAGGATTTTAAGACTAAAATGGAGCATGTATTCAAGATGAATGACCTAGGAACAATGTCCTATTTTCTGGTAATGGAGATTAAGCAAGGCAGACATGGGATCTTCATTTCTTAAGAAAAATATGCTCGAGGGTTGCTAAAGAAATTCAGTTTGGGAAAGTACATATTTGTTAGCACTCCAGGAGTTTAAGGAACTAAGCTAATTCCTGAGGATGGATCTGAATTGACTGATGCTACTCTTTATAGAAGTGCAATTGGTTCCTTATTATACTTATCAATTACAAGACCTGATATTATGTTTATCACAAGTATGCTATCTAAGTTTATGAATTGTCCTAAATTGCATTTCAGGGCTGTTAAAAGGGTTTTGAGGTATTTGCATGGCACTCTCGACTATGGACTACACTATAAACCAATTGGTTGTGTGAAGTTGATTGGTTTTACTTATAGTGATTGGGCTGGATCACTCACAAATATGAAGAGCACATCAGGGTATTGCTTTTCTCTTGGATCAGCCATGATTTGTTGAAGCACAAAGAAGCAAGGATCTATTGCTCAATCCACTACTAAAGCTGAATATGTTGCTGCCTCATCTGTTGTGAATCAATGTGTGTGGTTAAGAAAGGTTTTGCTTGATTTGAATTTCAAGATGGAGAAGGCTACTGAAATTTTTTGTGACAACAAATCTGCTGTGGCTATGGTGAAAAATCCTATTTTTTCATGGAAAGACCAAGCATATCAAGATCAAATATCATGCCATTCGAGAAGTTGAGAAGGAAAACCAAGTGAAGTTGCTGCATTGCTCGTCAGAGGAACAAGTTGCTGACATTTTTACCAAGAATTTGCAAAAATTTTGATTTAAGTTTCTTAAGGAGAAGATTGGAGTTTTCAACAGTACTTGCATCAAGGAGGAGTGTTAGGATGTAACTTGATTTAATGATATTGAAAAGTTTAAGTTGTATTGTAATGTAGTAGGTATAGATTACTTGCATTAGGAGTAATTCATTATGTACTGTCAAGTCCAAGCATCATTGTATTTTTGAATTTGAAGAAAATGTATTATGCACGCTCAAGTTATATATGTTCATAATACAATGAAAGAAAAGCTCTCTTTTAATCCAATTCATCTTTTTATTCGAATTTACATGTTCTTTACATGTTCAGCTACAAATGTTTACACTTAGATATTGTTCTCGAAGCATCTTGGCTTGCTACTCTAGGTCTTGATATTGCAAACTACTGTTCTTCCATTATCAAATTTTACCTTATTAGTAAATTTATTATTTTACAGGGTCACGAGTCTTCCACTCCAACAACTCTTATGTTTACAAAGTTATGCAGTTGCAGGCTATGCATGTTGTATAAGAATTATACACATTATAGGTAATCCCTGTTGATGTTCTCTCTCCAGATGGGGTTTTCATTCCATTCAATATATCAAATGACTTGGTCGCTATATGACTCAAGTATTGTTCTATTTTCTCCATTCCTCATGGTCTTCCTCCATCTCATGGCCATGTTAATACCATTCATTTAGAACAAGGAACTACACCAGTCAAGATTTGACCTTATTGGTATACTTATAACCAAAAGGCATAAATAGAAAGATTAGTGAACTAAATGCTTCGGGATGGAATTATTCAACCTAATAAAAGTCCATTCTCACCACCGACCCTCCTGGTTAAAAAGAAAGATAGCAACTGGCAGTTTTGGGTTAATTATAGGGCTTTAAATGATGTGACCATTAAGGATTCCTTTCCAATGCTTGTAGTTGATGGACTCTTAGATGAGTTACTTGGCTCTTCAGTTTACTCTTAACTAGTCTTACATTCTTCATCATCAAGTTTTAGTTCTTCCTAAAGATCATAAGAAGACAGCATTCCAAACTCACCATAGGCACTATGAATGGTTAGTTATACCATTCAAACTCACAAATGCTCCTACCACTTTTCAAACTTTTATCAATGATTTATTTCGTCCATTTTTGAGACAGTTTTTCCTCTTTTTTTGATGAAATACTTTTCTATAGTCCATCATGGTCTTCTCATCTTAAAAACTTGGCAATTATGCTAGAAAAATTATTTCAACATCAACTTTTTGCTAAACTTTCCAAATATTCCTTTTGACAAACTCGAATTGAATATTTGGGTCATGTAGTTTCAGGTGCAGGTGTTGAAATGGATGCTTCTAAAGTTCAAGTTGTTATGAATTGGCCTATTCCTTCGACTATTTCACAATTCATAGGGTTCCTGTTGGACCCCGAACTTTCCTTGAAATTTTGACGTGTCAAGTGACATGAAAATGAGAAAATTAGAATGAATAAATAAAAAGAAAATTTTGAATGTGAATAGTTAGATGAGATTAAGATAGGCGAAAAATGCTTT
>JAOSBK010000006.1:33683125-33706693 GCA_027568895.1 Erythroxylum shatona | reverse complement strand
TTATTATTATTATTATTATTATTATTATTATTATTATTATTATTATTATTATTATTATTATTATTATCATCATTATTGTATATATAATTCTTATTATTTCTATTTATTGTTGTTGTTATTATTATCAGCGAAAGGCATGAGGTAGGAGGTATGCTTTTAAATCGAGCAATTGGAATCAATGCAAGTGGGTCGGTGTGTCAAGCATGCAGGGATAAAAAAGGAGATGACAGAATGAGAATAGGTTCTTGGAACACTGTGAACTTAACGGGAAAGTACTTGGAATTAGTGGAGATTTTAGATAAGAATAAGATACAAATAGCCTGCGTTTAAGAGACTAAGTGGTCAGGAGCTAAAGTGAAGGAGATAGGGGGTTTCAAACTATGGTATTTGGGAAGTACACGGAAGGAAAATGGGATTGGTATCTTAGTGGTTAAGGAATTTATAAACCTAGCAGTGAGGATTACTAGGGTCAATGATAGGATTATGGTGGCAAAATTTGTTTTTGACAATGTGGTTCTCGATGTCGTATGTGTGTATGCACCTTGAGTTGGTTCAGACATATAACAAAAACGTCTGTTTTGGGAGGCGCTGGATGAGGTGCTTCTACAATTTTTTCATACGGAGCAGATCATCCTAGGAGGTGATTTTAATGGGCATATAGGGGTGTTTCAGACAAATATACAGAAACTCATGGGGACTTCAAATATGGCACTAGAAATGATAATAGGATTGCTTTATTGGACATGGCCGTAACGTAAGAGTTAGTTATAGAAAATTCCTTGTTTAAGAAAAACGAAGTGCACTTGGTGACATTTCAGGATAGCACGTCCGAGACGCAAATTGATTATCTCCTTGTTAGGAAACGTGCCAGATCATAGTGCAAAGATTGCAAAGTACTTCCAGCCACATACATGTCGACTCAACATAAATTGCTAGTTTTGGATATAGGAATTAAGGGATGGAGCTCACAATTTTTTACCAAGCATTGTCGTAAAATTAGATGGTGGAGGCTAAAAAGGGACAAGGTGGAACAATTTAGGACTTAGGTTAGGTTTGATTCAACATGGTCTGTGTGTGGGGAAGCTAATCAGATGTGGGAGGGTGTAGACTCCGTAGTGCAGGAAGTTTCCACAAAACTCCTAGGGGTATCCAAAGGGGTATCCAAAGGCAGGAGGAGGGCGTGCAATCTTGGTGGTGGTCGGGCGTGGTCTAGGGGATAGTAAAGGCAAAAAAGAGAGCTTTTAAAAATCTTTTTGGCAAGTACAATAGTGGCAGAGCGGGATATTAATAGAGTAAGGTATAGACTGGCAAAATAAAAGGCAAAGAAAACAATCTCAGAGGCGAGAGGAGAAGCGTATGAGACTATTTATAGGGATTTAGATACATTAAAGGGAGCACAAAAGATTTCCAAACTAGCACGAGATAGGGCATGTAGAATGAATGATTTCAACCAAGTCTGCTATATAGGTGATGAAGTAAGACAGGTACTCACAGAGGCCCAAGTCATCAAAAGGAGATGACAGAGATACTTTTATGGCCTGTATAATGAAGATATAGTGGACAATATAGAGTTAGGCGAACCTTCTGTGTCAAGGCATATTTTTAACAGGTACTCATAGGAAAAGGTCACGAGGGTTGAAATTACAAA
Organism: Erythroxylum shatona; assembly: GCA_027568895.1. NCBI lineage: Eukaryota > Viridiplantae > Streptophyta > Magnoliopsida > Malpighiales > Erythroxylaceae > Erythroxylum > Erythroxylum shatona. The sequence continues at coordinate 33,705,045 of JAOSBK010000006.1, read as the reverse complement.
AGTTTTGAGATAGATGGGGAGCAGAAGGGCGGTAGGGCCAGATGAGATCCCTATAGAGGTATGAAAGTGGATAGGAGTTGTCGGTATTAAGTAGTTAGTTCAACTCTTTAATGTGATCCTAGAGTCAGACAAAATGTTGGATGAATAGACATTGAGTAGGTTGATCCCCTTATATAAGGCCAAAGGGGACATCCAACAATTTCACAACTATAAAGGCATCAAATTATTAAGTCACACCATGAAAGTGTAGGAGAAGGTAATTGAAAAGAGAATCCAGAGAGTTGCTTCTGTATAGGCCAACCAATTTGGATTTATGCCTAGTAGGTCTATGACAGAAGCAATACATCTACTCTATAAACTTATGGAAAGCTACAGGGAAAAAAAACAGGATTTACATATAGTTTTTATTGATTTGGAGAAGGCATATGACAGGTTCCTAGAGAACTCTTATGGAAGTGCTTGGAAGCAAAGGGCATTCCTATGACATATATTAACGTAACTAGGGATATGTATGAAGGGGCATTGACTAGCGTAAGGACAATAGGCAGTGACATGGCAGTGTTCTATTAGTGTTGAACTACACCAAGGCTCTGCTTTAAGCCCTATTTTGTTCACATTAGTATTAGATGAACTTAACAAACATATTTATGGAGAGGTACCTTAGTATATGTTATTTGCTGACGATATTATCCAGGTAGATGAGACCAAGGAGGGGGTTAATTTCAAGCTAGAATTTTGCCAGGTGAAAAGATATATCTAGCACTAGGCCAATGATTTGAGCAATACGTCCTAAGTTCGTTTTTTTAAGCGTGGAAACCCCAGGACCAAAAGTCGTAGGATTGATTCTCATAATAATAAATAAAATAAAAAATATGCCGAAAGAGATAAATTATAATCGAAAGGTTTTAGAATGAGCAAGTCAAAGATAAAGTATTTAAAATGCAATTTTTTGGGAAGCCAGATGATACATAAGGCAGCGGTAGCAATTGGTACTGACGTCATACCACAGAGATCGAGTTTTAAGTATCTCGAGTCCATCTTTCAGAGTGATGGTAATATCAATATCGATTTAGTACATCATGTTAGATCTGGATGGGCCAAATGGAGAAGCACATCAGGGGTTTTATATGATAAAAAGATTCCTTTAAAACTCAAAGGAAAGTTTTATAAAACAGTGATCTGTCCAACCATGTTATATAAGGCAGAGTATTGGCCAGCCAAATGTAGACATACAAGACAGTTGTTGGTAGCAAAAATGTGTATGTTTCGGCGGATATGTGATATTACCAAAAGAGACAAGGTCTGGAATTGTGTGGTAAGAGATAGTCTACAGGTAGATAATATTGCCGACAAGTTGAGAGCGACCAAACTTAAGTAGTTTGGCCATGTGCGCAAGAGACCCTCTGATGCTCCGGTGCGAAGTTGTAAGAGAATAACCCTTAGTGAATACAAAAGTTTAAAAGGGAGGCCTTACAAGAACATAAGGGAAGTGATCAAGAAGGATATGTCAGAGTTGGTCCTTATTGAGGTAGTGGCTAGAAATAGAAAATAAAGACATGATTGGATAAGGGTAAAGGATTAACCTTTAAAGTTCACCAAAACAGTATAGTAGTTATTAGGAGATGTTTACTTACGATGCATAGATTTTCACGTAGGAAGTCCAACTTAATGTCCTTTTTCCTTTTTAAGTGTAAGTCTTGGACAAGACTTATTGGCATACAACTTGGCTTCTTAGGACAGGTATATGGGGAAAGTAGAATTTTCATATCTTCAAGGTCTCTGAGCAAGGACTCCTAACCTAATTAGAGATAAGAAGAGTCGGACTGTGCAGCTTATCAGGTACTCGCAAATCTGGACTCTATCAGGTATATCCTTTTATTTTTATTTTCCTTTATTTATTTATTTTTTGTAATTTTCTTAGATAATAATTTAGCGTGCTATTTTTACCTATTTTTTCTGTAACCTGCATCACTCATATATTGTCTCATCTACATGTAAGTTTACCGGAAACAGCTTCTCTACTATATAAGGATAAGGTTGCGTACTATCACATCTCTCCAGACTCCACTTAATTGCGAAACTTCAGATTGAGTGTGATGATGATGATAATGATGGCATATTTATTTTGCATAGATATTTTGACCTTACATTTTCTAAAAGAATCTTAGGCTTTACCACTACTTAACATTGGGATATTTTCAATTGAGCCACGCAAATACAGCACAAAGCTTTGCTTGGTTCTCATAAGTGGCTATAAGTCATTTTTTAGTCTGGTCCGATTCAATTAGGTTCATGTTTAGTTTACATGATTCGAAATTGATTGATTCTTGAGTTGAGCTTGGATCATAAACTACTCAAATCTAATTTGAATTATTATACCGCGGTTTTAAAATATAAAGTTATTATTTAGATTAAATGAAATGTTTATTTTTTAATAAAAAATAAACTCTTTTTATTCAAAAATGAGAAGAAATAGAAGCTTGGCATCTTTACTTCATAATTTTGGTATGGATTCCTTCCATATTAGCATAAAATTGTTAAATTAAAACTTGATTGGAGCATATCATGAAATTATATTTTTCCTTGTTATATTATTTTGACTGTTACACTTGTACGCTTTTTCTTCTCTCTTCCTATTCCTCATTTAGGCGTTGACGATTGGTTAGAATCCAGAGAAACAGAGACCATGTTAAAGGCTTTATATTCTTAACCAGGTCAAATAATTAACTTACTCGACAATATAAGAGCGCTTTACATTCTTAACCGGGTCAAATAATTAAGTTACTCGACAATATAAGAGCACGTCATATCCAAGTTATAACAATTAATAAAGAAAGTAGGTGTTATTTTAAACTTAAAATCACGACATGAGCCATCCAATTTTGAGGTTTTACTAGTGAAATGACACAACCAACATTGACTTAGTAGTAGATTAAGTCATTTAAAATGTGGACATTTGATCGTTTAACTGATGAGAGCTTGCATCACCAAGTAACATAGTCTACTTCAACTCGAATAGAAAATTGCCCTTTATTATCCTCGATTCAACTCACTGACTCCCAAAAATGGCTGTTTAGTTCAATATTGCGATTTCTGTAAATTTTGGAGAATGTAATAAAAATTTCCAACCTTTGAATATTTGAATTATTTGGTTGAAAATTAATAATCTTTCAAGTTATTGGAAAGACTTCGGGGTCCTTTTCTGAAATTCTTCAAATTTTTCTCTTTGTCAGCTTTGGTATGTTAAGATGTGAAATAAAGTAGGAATATATATATAATCGAATAAAACATGTAATACAATGAACATGGGATAAGATGCAGGTAACCTAATATGATTGCTTCTGTAAAAGGGATATGTATAACCCAAATCATATTACGTCAGTATTCTGTTTGACAAAAAGTCAAAGAAATGAGTTAGATAATTTCGAAGCTGATCACATCCATCTCCAATTACGTTATTTTAAGTTAACCATGAGCTCATAAGGTATGCCTTTTACTTCTTTTCTTTCTTGCATGTTTCTGGATATATATATATATATATATATATATATATATATATAGCCTGTGCAGGTGTATCTATGGTCAATGTAAATTTTCTATGTTTAAGAAAAACACAAGGCAAGCCAGGGAAGTAGAAAGAATAAATTTACAAGTGTGCAAGGTTAGACATTTGAAAGTTGATTTCCGTTAGATTACATACATCAGAATGAACTAACCTATAACTACTTAACAACATCTACGCAAGTTACATTGATAAAATATTTATTGTACATGATTACAAGCAAAGAATGTAGTAACGAAATTCAATCAAAGCATCGAGGGAATGAGGGTGTGCCTTAGTATGAGTTCTAAACATTCTTTTCAGAATTAAGACCCCATTTTTAATGTCAATTGTCTTTTAGGTGAAAATCCTTCTAAAATATAACTTGAAGAGGAGAAGATTTATTATGACTCATACGAAAAGAATTAAAAAAAAAAAAGCAAATATCCAAGCAAGTGCCAAGATAGCAATTATAAATACAGATGTCATGTTTTATATGTGCAAGAACCACATTGTCTAATTTTCAAAACACAAAAAAGTACCACAATGTCTAATTTCTATATATAGCATATCTGAGGTTGTCCTAATAATTTGTAGCGATATATTAGATTATAAATAAATGTATCAGTTTACTTCATCAACTTTTCCACGTATTCAGATGGTTCAAATTAAGAGAGATTGATACTTTTATGCACATGCATAAACATGTAATTGTGTACAATGTGTAGATAATCTACGATTAGTATTAGCCTAGGGAAAAAGATCGTGATACAGAATAGATGAGCAATGTTCAGACAAAGGAAAGGAGAAAGACGCGCAAAGAAGACTCCAGACACTCCAAGAAACTCCAGAAACTCTAAGGATGGTAGAAAATTCTAGAACATGGGCCTAATGGGTCATCGATACACTAACACCTAAGCCCATGTACAATCAGTACAACAAATTGTTACAGATTTATTTTTTGGACCTTCTCTGGATACTTCTACTCTATGCCTATAAACGTAAACGCTAAACCATCAATAAAGCTAGCTAGAAGAATGTTTCTTCCTTTTATAGTATAATTTTATCATGGTATCAGAGAATATCTTCTTTTTTTCCTCTTCTCAGCCGACAACACTATTTCACCTGACATAGACTTTAGGTAGTCATGTCTGGGTGATCTTATGCCAGTGTAGCTGACAACCAAACACAAATGCAAAGACCGGAAGACCACCCAACTTCGCCATATTACATTCACCCTAATGAAAATCCTTCTCTTATTTTGATGTCTTCTCTTCTAACCGGACCCAACTATCATTCATGGTCTAGGTTAACAAGAATGGCCCTGTTATCAAAAAATAAGCTAAAATTCATAGATGGCAGTATTGTTATGCTAGACAAAGAAGATCCTACTAATGTATATTGGGAAAGATGCAATACCATGGTTTTATCTTGGCTGATGCGCTCAGTAAATGAATCAATTGCTCAGAGTGTCATTTAGTTGGATTTAGTAGCTGATGTGTGGAAGGACTTACATGACATTTCTCACAAGCGGGTTTCTTCCGATTTTCAGATCTATAAGAAGAAATCAATGGTTTCAGACAGGGAAGCCTATCTATCTCTGATTATGACACTCATTTAAAAATGTTATGGGATGAATTTCATAATTTAAGACCATTGCCTAAATGCAAATGTCACCCTCAATGCTATTGTGATATGCTGAGCATCATTAAATCCTATCAAGAAAGTGATTATGTTATACGTTTCTTGAAAGGTTTAAATGAATCCTACTCCACTGTTAGGTCACAAATCATGCTGATTGAACCATTACCAGATATCAAAAAGGTTTTTTCCATGGTAGCTCAACATGAACGACAACTTCTTTCCACAATATCACAATTACCCAATTATGAATCTCAAGCATTTCTTGCTAAAACAGATACCCAAAAAACTTTTCAGTCAAACAAAAGACTACTATATACCTTTTGTGGTTATATGAGACACACAGAAGACAAATGTTACAGAAAGCATAGGTTTCCACCCAACTTTATGTCAGGCAATGGAAAACCGAATAACTATCAGTCAAGAGATAGCTTCAAATCTAAATCTAAATCTAAATCTATCAATAATGCAGAAACTCACCTTGAACTTATCACAGCTGCTAGAAATGCCACTTCAGACACACACAGAGAAGCATCTTCATCCCATTTCAACCTAACACTAGAAGAATACTATCAGTTGAAGGATTTACTGAACAAACACAAGGATGTCTCACACATCTTAGTCAGTATACCTCAGGTCAACACACTTACCAAAGATAACAAAGGTACATCTCTATCTGTTGAATCTTCCTTATGGTCCTCTACTTGGATTTTGGATTCCAGGACCATAGAGCAAATTGTCTGCAGCTTACATTTATTCACTGAATATACCATAGCCCAGAATCTAACAGTAAAGCTCCCCAATGGTCAACTTGTACCTGTCACACACATTGGATCAGTATATATCTCTTCTCTTATTCTAACGAATGTTCTCTATGTTCCTTTCTTTTCATTCAACCTAATTTCCATTAGTCAACTTACTTCATTTTCACATCGCCAACTGACTTTTACCAAACATTCATGTGTTATTCAGGAACTCAGCACTTTGAAGATGATTGGTTTTGCTAAGCATTCTAATGGACTCTATTATCTTACCCCTATGCCACAAGCATACTCTGTTACGCATGATTCACACAATCTTTGGCACAAACGCCTAAGACATCTTTCAAATGCAAGACTTAAACTGTTATCTAGCATAGACAATTCTGTTATTTTTCATAATGTTGTTGAATGTCAGACTTGTCATTTTTCAAAGCAAAAAAGGTTACCTTTTACTTTGAGGTCTTCTATTGCTTCCTCTTGCTTTGACATTGTACATGTTGACATTTGGGGCCTTACCACACACCTTCCATTCATGGCCATCGATTTTTCTTCACCATTATTGATGATCACAACCATATGACCTAGGTATATTTAATGGAACAGAAGTCAGAAACTAGAGAATTAATCAAGTATTTCTTTGCTTATGTGAAACGACAGTTCACAAAACAAATAGAATGCATAAGAAGTGACCAAGGAATTGAATTTTCAATGACTAATTTTTTTGCCAAGAATGGTGTTTTGCATGAAACCACCTGTATTGAGACACCTCAATAGAATGGAAGGGTTGAGCGAAAGCACGAACACATTCTCAGTGTGGCAAGAGTTCTCAAATTTCAAGCCAACCTTCCAAACAAATTCTGGTCAGAATGTGTTTTACTTGCAGTTTTTCTTATTAATTGGATTCCTACCCCTTTTTTATCAAACAAATCTCCCTATTCAATTCTATTCAGTAGCAATCCTATTCTCACACATTTAACAGTGTTCGGTTGTCTTTGCTTTGCTTTCACTAAGGAACCTAGTAGAGGGAAGTTAGATATCAGGGCAAGAAAGGCTGTTTTCTAGGTTTTTCTACCGGGACAAAAGGCTACAAACTTTTTAATCTAGACACCAAACAATTCTTCTTGTCAAGGGATGTCATTTTCTATGAAACTTCTTTCCCTTTTCAAGAACTTCCCTATCACAATTCTGCCCAACCAAGCCCAATCCTATCCTCCACTGAAGATTTCTCTATTTATGATGACCTACTAGCCCTATCTGCTTCTGAGTCATCTCCTTCATCTGAAACTACACCTCTCGATGTTCCACTATACAAACTCAAGCACCATCCTATTTAAATGACTATATTTGTTCTACATTGTCTCACACATCTCCTCACTCAATTTCCACATTCATTTCCTACAATAACCTATCCTCATCACATAGACATTTTTCTCTAGCTCTTACAACACTGAAAGAACCTACAACCTATAATGAAGCTATGCAATCCACTAAATGGTAAGAAGCAATGCATACAAAATTAAAGGCCTTAATTCAAAATGAAACTTGGGAGCTCACCCACTTACCTCCTGGAATGTCAGCAATCAACTGTAAATGGGTCCATTGGTACAAATTCAATTCGAATAGTCAGTTCACCGATGCAAAAGCAGACTTGTGGCAAAAGGCTTTACTCAATAAGCTAATGTGGACTACAACGAGATTTTTTGTCCCATGGTTAAGCATACTACCATTTGTCTGCTACTTGCTCTCACTGCATCTCAAGACTGGCACCTTCATCAACTTGACATTAACAACGCCTTCCTTCATGGTGATCTACATAAAGAAGTCTACATGAAGCCTCCCCCAGGACTTCCTTTACCTGATTCAACATTGGTCTGTAAGTTAAAGAAAAGTATATATAGGCTTAAACAAGCTAGAAGACGGTGGCATCAAAAACACGCCTCTGTTTTGCTTTCACATGGATTCCAGCAGTCTACCTCAAATTACTCCATGTTCACAAAAATAGAAGATCACATTTTAATCATACTTTTGATTTATGTCGATAATGTCCTATTAGCCTGTAAAGACTTAACTCTCATCAAAAATACCAAAAATTTTCTAGATCTCACCTTTCAGATCAAAGACCTCGGTGTTGCCAAGTACTTCCTCAGCTTGGAGCTGGCCAGATCGTCTCTTGGCATCAATCTCTCCCAAAGGAAGTACACCCTGGACTTGTTGACTGAAGCTGGCTTCTTGAACTGTAAACCCCTTTCTACTCCGATAGTTCCACTTACAAAATTGTTAGCTGATGAAGAAACCCACACAGACATCACTGGCTATCACCGGCTCATTGGGAAGCTTTTGTACCTGACCAGAGATTATCTTCGTCATTCAACTCCTCTCACAATTTCTGGACAACCACACACAAATGCATATGCAAGCAACTCAGAGGGTTTGACGATAACTTAAAAAAGCTCCCGGCCAAGGTATCCTTTTTCACCGTGATTCAAACATGCAGTTGTAGGCATTTTCTCATACGGACTGGGCCACTTGTCCTGACTCTCGGAAATCGGTCACCAGATTTTGCATCTTTTTGGGATCGTCTCTCATCTCCTAGAAATCTAAGAAGTAGGCCACTGTCTCCAGGAGTTCCTCCGAGGCCGAGTATCGAGCCCTTGCAACCACATCGTGTGAGCTTCAATGGTTGTTCTATTCGTTGCAAGATTTTGGTTTTCATCCTAAAACCCCCGCTTACCTCTACTGTGATAATCAATCCGCCCTCCATCTTGCAAAAAACCCTGTTTTTCATGAACCAATGAAGCACATTGAAATTGACTGCCACTTCGTTCATGAAAAACTTCAATCCAGACTCCTACACCTTCTCCTAGTCTCCTCTCACTGACAACTCACTGATATTTTTACTAAAGTCTTACCCAAACCCCAGTTTAACTCACTTCTCGCTAAGCTTAGAATCCAGAATGTCTTCCAGCTTACAGGGGGTGATACAGAATAGATGAGCAATGCGCAGATAGAGGAAAGGAGAAATACGCACAAAGAAGACTCCAGACAGTCCAAGGAACTCCAGAACATGGGCCTAATGGGTCATCGATACACTAACACCCAAGCCCATGTATAATCAGTACAACAAATTGTTACAGATTTATTTTTTGGACCTTCTCTGGATACTTCTACTCTATGCCTATAAATGTAAATACTAAACCATCAATAAAGCTGGCTAGAAGAATGTTTCTTCCTTTTACAATATAATTTTATCAAATCGAGAAAAGATCCCCTTCCACATTAATCAAGAAACAACTTCGTAAGTTAAAATATTATCGATTGCCATTACCAAGTTCGTGTTGTATACGTACTCTTGAGATAATTAACGATTGTCCTTAGATACTTTATATAATTACTACATTATTGATAGCAAAACTACGTTCAACTAAAATAAATTACAAACTAAAGAAATCACAAATTACATAAACAAATAAGTGACAGTAGAAAAAACATTAACATTATTTATCTTTTTAGTTATTTCTAACTCATGCTAGTATTATAATCATAAATATTGTTATATAATGTTACTATAAATACAGGCTTGAGCCAATACAAAGATTATTCCTTATACTTTACCTTCTAATTTAAGCTAGTATTATAATCATAAATATTGTTATATAACATTACTATAAATACAGGCTTGAATCAATACAAAGATTATTCCTTATATTTCATCTTAGCATCCCATAAAAACAAAATGAACAATTCTTCCAATCTACTTGTTCATGCCTTCAATATTTCTTCCTTAACTTTTACCCATTATTATTTCTCACTCAAGCATATAATACTAAAAATTAAAAAAACTATATTGCATGGAATTCATTCCTATGCTTAGTTATCAAAATTTGTTTAGCTTTATTAATAACACATCTGTTGCACCACCAACAACAATCACATCTCCTCTCTCTACATCACATGCAAATGCTTCATATGCTCCTTTATGACTTTTATTCTTCATTAGCAAAGAAATTTTTCCTTGTGTTAGTGGTCTCACTTCTTCATATGAAATATGACAAGCTTCAACAAATGCCTTTAGTTTCATTTCTCAAAACGGATTATCCCATTTACATAGTGTTAGACAAAATTCTTTCCCTAATAAAATTCAATCTTACTTTTAAGAATATTGGCCTTAATTATCAATTATAATTAATGCATTGTATCTACGACTGGATCATATTCCATTTCATGAATGTCATAGTTAACTAGTTGCTTATGAAATTCTTCTTGAAAAAATCACAAACTACTCAATTGCAAGTATGGTCTAAAAGTCCATAGTTTCTACACTAATCTTACCATCTCTATCTACACGAACAACTTATCTATGTTAATTTGATGGCAACACACGACAAAGCCCTTGTCCTAGTACTTAATCATATAATAGATAAATATCATCATCAATTTCTTACAAATTGCGTATCTTATATTCTCAAGCAAATTCATATGCTAATATTTTAAGTGCCAACTTTTCATATAGAGGTCTTCTTATATTTGGTTTCCAAACAAAATTGCAAACTTTCATATCACAACTTATTTGTCTATTTAAGGATAATGATCAGTTATATGCTGAAAATGGTCAAGGGTTATAAGTATATATATAACTGTTAAAAATATTATGTCCATTAAAAATTTTAACTTCCAGAATTCTTATTATTTGAAATTTTCCTTACTCATTTTAAAACTATGGATCATATAACTAAGGCTCTGTTTGGTTGAGGGGTTGGTAATGAAATGTGATGGAACATAACACACTTTCATCGTTTGATTGAGAGTTTCATAATAGAATGGAATGGAATGAGATGGAAGCGGAGAGTTTCATGTTATATTCCATTCCATCCTAAATAGTGAAAATAAGAAACATCCGATTCGGAGGTTTAGAATGAAACGTAAACTAATAAATACATACTACCTAATATACTATTAATAATTTTTTTAATACCAATTATTTCTTCTAATCCTAAACCACTTTTCTCAGACTCATTTATTACAGTCAACAAAAATTATATAATATTAATAATATTTTTATATTATTTCTCTTTACCCTAATAATAATATTTTATATTATTAATAATAAAATGTATATAATTAATAATAAAATAAAATTTTATTAATGAAAAATAGAAAATATATAATTATTATTTAATTGTTTGTATATATTTCTATATAAATAAATTATTTTAAATATAAATCACATATAATATAATATAATATACTTTATTAAATAATTAATAATAAATTGTGTATGATTAATAATAAAATAATAAAATTTTACTAAAATTTTTATTATTTTAAAATAGAAAATATATTAAAAATTATTTGTCACAGTTGTGAATTGAATCGTGACTTTTTAATTAGAAATGATTTCTATTTTAAAATCATAGCGTTAAACCTCCTGTAACAACCATTTTAATATCGGGGGTATAATAATCATTCATTATATATTATATTTCATTCCATCCATCTTCCAAACAACATTTCACTATATTATATTATGAAATCTTCCTTCCCTCCCAAACAACTTTTCATTATATTAAATTTCATTCCATTATAAACTGTTACGTTATGTTTCATTTCATTCTATTCCATTTCTTTAATTAACATTCAACCAAACAGGCCCTAAGAGAATCTTTTTTCAAGGACTAAGCGAAAATAAAGAATATGAATTAAAAACACGCATCCAAAGAAGCTATGCTAGTGGATTCACCTACTCTAATGAATTGGCATGCAGGTTTTGGACATACTCAACTTCATATATTAACTAAATTAATAAAGGAATTTAATTTACTTTAGTCTTTATCCACTTCTTCACCCTGTTCTTTTTGTTTCTTAGAAGAAATTTATTATACTTCCTCTTGTATCAGTTGAGCAAACTCAATCTTCTTTCATTTTATACATTTTGGTGTCTAGGTCAAGCTTTTATGTTATCAAGCCTACATAACATATGTATTTATTGCTCATTGATGACTTTACTAGGTTCACTTGGATTTTTTGAAGACTATTCTATGTTTCTTCTTCTTCAATTTCTTATAAACATTAATTTAATGCAAAAATATTATTTAGTTTTTGAATTTCTTATAAAGTGCATATCCTTATACTCATAAACAAAATAGTGTAACAAGAGAACAATTTGACTTGTAGTTGACACTTCTTATTTTATTTCAAAGAAGATAATTCTTGTATGCATCTCTATATAAATGGAAAACAAATAATGGGATATAGAATCTCTTTTCTTAGACCTTATAGCCCCATTAAAGTATGAAATAGGTTCATCATTAACTAATATAGCAAAAAAGGGTTACAAATGCATTTTTCAATCCAAAGGTTGAAATGAATTAGGAACTTTAAAGCCTTTAAAGAGTATAGGATGAATCTCTAACTTCCTAAAATTAACTTTCATAGAGTAACTCTTTAGTACCTTTTTACCTTGACAACTCTTAAAGAGTGTTTACCGTAATAGCAAGTTATCGCTAATGCTCCTTTCTTTGTTTAGGGCTCCTTGACTTATATTAATGAAGTTACAAAGGACCTCTTTTAGTCTGGTAGCTAGCATATTAGAAATGTTCTTATAGATTACATTGCAGTAAGAGATATGCCTACAATTAATTCAAAAGATAGGATTTGGTTTTTTAGGGATGAGAATCACATAAATTTTGTTCAACTTCCTAAGCATTTTACCACTAGTAAAGAATTTCAAATTTATTTTTGTGAATATATCCCCTATCAGTTTCCAAGTTCTCTAAAAACAATCATTCAATCTTTCTGCCCCCAGATCTTTGTCATGTTTCAAATTGAATATAGGTTTCTTGATATCCATAACACTAAATTGCTTTATTAGTTACTCCATTTGAACAAGTGATAGAGACTTAGGAATGAATATCTTGAGTTCCTACAAGAGCAAACCAACATGGTTGGAAGATCTAAGAAATTTCCTTAAAGGGTTTAATACTAAATCCTTAAGTTCAAATAGGTCAAGTGGTGTCTCCATCATTGTTCATCAGAGAACAAATTTTGTTGATATTCTTTCTCCATAGGATAACCTTACAGTAGGATTTAAAGTTTTTATGTCTTTCTTTCAACTAATTAACCCTAACTTTTTTTTTGAGTAAGAAATGGTGATTTTCTAAGGCTTTTCAATAAATATAAAGAGCTTTCCTTTCCCTACTTATAAGAGTTGCATCTTTGAGGAATAATTTAATATAACATTGTATAGAGCATAAGTCACCTCTATCGTAATAGCTACCACTATGTTCTTAATTTTATTAGCATATAGCTTCTTTAACTCAATTTCAAAATTCTGAAGCTTTCTTATGCACTTGTAAGATTCAAAATCCTACACCTTTAAGCGTAGCCCCTCCTTACTTTCTTGCTCAAATTCATCCATCTTTATTAGAAAATTATTGAATCTGAAGGGAATCTTAAGACTTTGATTCTTGATACCTAATGCAACCTCAATAGGGAATGGTTTAAATAAAGAGTATTATGGAAATATGCCTTACTATTATTGTACCTAGAGAGTTATTGAGGATTAACCAATGTATGATGAAGCTTTTTTTTTAATTAACTAGCTACCCTCTTGTCTATTACTCTAAGTGAGGTAACATCCTTCAATTTTGAGATCAACGAACTCAGTTGAGATCAAGAAATTTTAGAAGCTCTCATTCTTTTTTTATTGCTCAGCCTATGTCCTCTAATCTCTCAAGGAAGTAATATAGTGTGGAAATCCTCCCCGACTAACTATAATTTTTAAACAAACAAGCTCATAGATTCTAGATCACTCCATAGTGAGCTTCTTTGGAATTTGTGCTTTGTAGTATAGATAAATGTTATTTTCAAACATTCAAAATCCAAGTAAACATTTATAGAGATAAATTGGTCTAATAAGATCCATTAGAAATCTTTACTCTTTTTAAGTCATAACCAATAGTAATCCTACCATTATAATAATATTGGTGGCTTGATAGAACCCCTCACTTACCAAATAACCACTTATAGTTTTAGATTTTATTTTCCTTAAGTTTTCAAAATCTCAACTATATAAAAATTCTTAGATTGCATGTAATCTTAAATTTTTTGCTTTTCTTTAGGCAATCAATAGTCTTGGCATTCCATGCTCAGATCATGGAGTAAAGGTAAAGGCATAATGCCCTCTTTTTTCTTTAGCTTCCTACCTAGTTTTTTTTTTATGTTAGTATCCGTAGCATATTCTTTGCCTTGTTTAACCAAAGGACTTTCCTAGTTAGTTTTAAAAAATTTTGAGGTATCCACTTATTCACACCTTAAAGGCTCTTTTGTTATATTTTCTACAGAATTTTCTCCTTTATCCTTAATATATAGAAATATCCCATATCTCTATAGCCTCTTTAGGCCCAACCGAGTCAATAATAACTATATCAAGCACCTTTGGAATAGCTTTGTAGCCTAAGTAAGGTTAAAACAATTTGTTAGTCCCTAATAGTAGTTAAGAGGGGGATGAAGTGGATGTTTACAAATTTCAATAATTTTTCTAACTAATGTATTTAATTAATAATAATAAATATAAATAAGTATAAAGAAATTGCTTAATATAAATTAATCAAACAATTGAGCAAAAATTTAATGATGATGAGGGGAGAGAATGTATATCAATTTATCGTGGTTCGATAAACAATCCTTGCCTATGTCCATTCTCAAGACTCTTCTCAGAATTCCATTATAATTCTTCTTTTAAGGTGAAGAATAACCTTTGCACAATCTTTCTTAGTAAAAGGGAACCTTTCTTACAATATTCTTCCATGGTGAAGAGAAGCCTTAATTTCGTATAGAACGCTCATAATTATAATATCCAATACCTTAACAAAAGATTACAACTCAAAAACATCTCACTGATTCACTTGATAACTCAAAATGATTCACTCAAACAAATATAAGACAATAATATTCAAATGATTGAAAAGCTCTTTGAAATGTGTCTACAATACCTAAAACCTTCTTAATTATATAATCAATAATAAATCACTTATTTATAATGTTTTAGGAAGCCTATAAACCATTAGAGGCAAGAACTAGTACTTATAACAACTATATGTAATGCACTGGTTGAACAATATAATGTATTGGTTAACGAACATGCATTAAAAGCTCCAGATACACTAGCCATTAGAACATTATTCAACCAATAGGCAAATTGGTCAGAAAAAATGGTACATTGGTCAACCAGTATATCAACCAATGTTATAGCAAACTCATGATACATCAAATTTAATAACTTTAACATATAATGGTTGACTATTAACCTATATAGGTCTATTACTTACTCCAAAAATATGATTTTTTAACACCTTTAATCCTTAAACTCAATTTGATTAATGCAAATTTGAATTGTACACTTCCCAAAATGTTTCTAAAAAAATATCAAGGATTTTATATAAAAACTAAAAGCTTTAATGCCTCTTAATGAATGAAAAGACTCATGTAATGAAGTTAAATGAAATGTTTATACATCGTGAGCATTTTGGATCACAAAATTAACAAAGAAAAATTACAAATAATAATACAAAAAGTAAAATGACCTTGATAAGCCATAATCTTCTTTTGTTCTTAATTTGAACTTTATTCTGTTGGTTGCACACTTCAACTTCTCTTTTTCAACTTCATACACTTTCATCTTGAGTTTATGGCTTTATGGCTTTGAAAAAATTATAGGCTATAATTGTAATAAATAAAAGCATAATTGCAATATCCAACAATCAATTTCATTAAAGAATATATAATTTTGAAAGACCAAAAATTTTAAAAATACAACATACAAAAGTGCCCAAAATACATATATTGAACAAAATTAAAGATTTATCTACATAATTGAAAGGAAAACAAACTTAGCTGCTTTTAAAATTTAATTATGAAGTCATAATTTCAAAAAATAATTACTAATTAAGAAAATTTGAAAATCCCAAATATGAGATTCAAGAATCATAAATTTTCAATTTGATATAATCTAGTGAGATTCTTATATAATGAGGGATGATGTTTTCCAAGGAAAAAATGAATTATATGGGATTTTGGAGGATATAAACATAAAATATAAAAATAAAAGAAAAAAGGAAAAAAGATATTAAAAATAGGAGGATTGATTCAACCATATGCCTCAACTAGTCGACCAATGTTTATGTTTCATAAATAACTAAAAGTAAGCAAAGTGTGGAAAAAATTGGTTTGGATTTAAAATACGATATATTAGTCAACAGTAAAATATTGGTCAACATATGTTCGCTCTTTATTGACCAAAGATGGCAATTAAACGCTTCGCGAACTGTTTGGGAAAGAAGGGATTCTTAAAATTAGGGACATTGGTTGACCATTGAAGGATCCTGGTTGAGTAGTGTGGCTGTCTAGGCAACCAAACAAATAACCAAATGAAAAAAAAAACTCATTAGAAAGGCAGGAAACATTATTTTTGGTTACATTAGTCAACCATACTAAGATATTGATCGACCAATGTGTTTTAGAAAGCTATAAAACAACTTTAAAATTCAAATTTCAATATCAAAACACATAATGAGTCAAGGTAATATCAATTAAGAATTATCAAAAACCTTTTAAAAAAAGACTTCAAATATATAAAATCAGTCAAGAAATGAAAAAGGGATCTTTATCATATAGAATTTCCATCAAACAAACCCAATTCTTTACTAATTGTTTCATTATTCAAAGTTTTAACAAAATAATTTCCCAATTAATGTAAACTATAACTTAGTTTCCTTTTTTATAATGATATCCAAGTCTGGATCCTACAGTTTTCCTTTTAAAAATAATTATTAAACTCCTTATTTATAATTCAAACTCAAACAATCATCACCAACAATTTATATTCAAATTCACAAATAAATGCAAATTATCACATATTACTCATGAGAAATTTTCTTTTAAGTTTACAATCTATTGGAGGCTTCTCATCCTTCTCATCTCTCTTACTTAGTTTAACAATTGTATCTTTTGAAATATTTTTAGTGGCTAAATTCTCCACATCCTACAACAACATCTTCTAAACTTTCTTGGAGGCAAGAAGGTTAGATTCATCATGATAAAATGCATAAACTCCTTAATAAAACTTAATGCAATAACTATTATCTCTACTACATACTATTTGCTCTTTCTTTTTTAATAGTCTTAAAAACCAAGGTAATCAATATGTTTTAAGAACCCATATAATCTTGGTTCCTTGGTTGTGTGGTTCCTTCTTCTTTTCAATCCATACTTTGAAAGGTTTGCTTAACATTCTTTGTTTTAAAAAGCAAAATATATCAATATTTCTATAGTTAACACAAAGCTGACATACTATATTATATGAATAATGATGATACATATATACAATTTTATGTGTGAATGCATAATAAGGAAACTTCCTTTGGACATTAAAGCTTTTGAATGTTCATCTAAGGTAGTGAAATGTCCTATGATTCTATACATGATGCCTACTATGAATGAAAGCTTGATATATGTTTCTTTAAGGCCTAAAAGGGTGTGAGTGGGTTTGCATGTTATTATAGAAATTCAGCCTATTATTCCCTTGATCACTGGCTGCAAATCTCCTTTTATGGAATAGGCTATGGAATAAAGGGAGAGAGGAAGGCTGGATTGACCTTATCCATAGCATTGACACAATGGCTGGCCTTTAGTAAGATTCTAGAAGAAGATAACCAATATCTCTCTTAACTAAGACAACTCAATTGGAAAATAAAAGACCTTGTAATAAAAGGATGGATGAAATAAGGGAAGTTATGATCAAATTGTTGATTGTTGGGAACTTTCACTCTTCTATATTCAAAATATCAAATGATCTCTTATGAAGTCTTTATTGGTCTTATTCTTATTGTACGGCTTGTAAGCGCATTTGGATCTACGAAGGTAATCGCTCAGATGTTCCCCTAACCCAACCCAAACTAGAGGGAAGTTTGAACTCTATGTCTAGGTTATGAACCATATATAAAAGCATGATGCTTGCTCTTAGGTTGAGACCTAGTGGATGTGTTATATGCATTTATATGCTTATATGTAGATGCTCGATGCTCACTTTTTATTTTAGGTAATGGTAGATGCTCCATTCTCATTTGTTATTTTAGGCAATGGTTCTTCACTATATGGTCTTAGAATTACCTTCACTTTCATAGTAATATCCTATGCCATGCCTATCATTGGAATTCTTTTGAGCTCATAACATGTTTTTCAGTTTTTCACTCTCTTTAGTAAACTTTGACAAAGAGTCCTTAAGGAAATCTTCCTCCTTTTTCATTGTTGCATTCTCATGTCTTAATTCATCTATCATTATCTTCATCAATAATCACATTTTTGGATACTTTAACGCCATATAATTCACTTTTCATTCTCATTCATGCATACATCTAACTCCTTTTAAACTTCCTTGAGTTTGGAAGTTGATTTCTTCCTTTTCATACTCATAATTTCTAAATTTTCAACTAATTTGTCACAAGTCAAATTAACATCATTATCACAAAAGTTAGGGTTAGATGTTATCTCATTATCATCCATAGTGCTAAGGCACATATGAACTATGTCTTCTTTCGAATGCTCACTTTCGGATTCACTTATGTCATTCCAAGTTCATGTTTTAAGTGCTTTCTTCTTGTCTTTTTTCTTCTTCTTATAGTTTCTCTCAAATTTCTTATTATCTTTGGGTTGAGGAGATTGTGAATTTATCTAGTCAGGTGTTCTACATTCAAAGCAAGTAATATTATAGGATTTATGTTTTAAATTATTTTTACTATCCTTGATATCATTTCTTTTGGAAAATTTCTTCTTCAAGAACATCTTGAATTTTCTAGTGATTAAGTCAATGTCTTCTTCATCATTTTCACTAGTTGATGTCTTTTCCTCTTCATTTAATTCTTCTTTGAGGATCTAAATGTCAAATTCTTTATTTTTGGGAGGGTTGTTTCTTTTTGTGTCGTTTGAAGCCTCATTTTGTATGTGAGGATAGATCTAATAAGTTTGTCTAATAATAGTGTTGTTAGGTCCTTGTCTTCTCATATAGTCATCACTTTGGCTTCCTATGTAATATCCTAGTTCGATAATTGTACTATGTAATGTGTTGTACATATATTTTATAAAGTATGATCTATTTACGTTGTAGTAAAGTAACTTAAGCATTTAAATGTATTATTGAAGTTATAATAGACATCACAAATGGACCAGAGAAGGTTATGGATTCAACCAAAAATTTCTCGAAAAATTTTCAAAAACTTCAAAAAGCTACATGATGAATCTGAATAAACTTTAAAAGCCTCAAAATGTACTTTGAGGATTTAGGCAATAGTTTTCAATATAATCTGGATGATTTTTGGATAATAGTGAATCCGAGTGAATAGTATTTTTGAATGAATAGTGAATCTACTTGAATAGTGATTTTGGGGACCCAACCCTGAAAATTTGAAACATACCCAGGATAGGTATTAGAGTTTAATGATAGTAAAATGGTTCGAAAATAAGTTTGATCGGATGAATTTTGGAAGTTACAAAAGTTTTTAGTTAAAATAACCTTTTTGGAAACTAATGGGTATTGAGGATTTTAAACCCATTCAAAAAATTTAAGCATCCAATCAATAAGTATTGACCCTAACTCGAATATTTTATGGTCAATTTGATGATAAGACAATTGAGGAATATTTTGGAATTTAATTTGGTCAATTGGTGAATTAAATGCATTAAAGGGCAACTTGATCTTTTTGTATGCATTAAAGGGCAATTTGGTATTTTTACAAGAAGTTGGTGGAATGATGAGTCATTAGAAAAGAACCAATTAAATGGTGACAAGTGGCATTCGCAAAAGTGTAAATATGAAACATTTTGGTAAAGTTGTAATTATAAGATGTTATTAAGGATAAAGGTGTATTTATAATAGAAATGGGGGCAAATTTGTAATTCAACAAAGCCTTCATCCTCTTTAAACGTTGGTGGCTGGCCATTGATAAGAGAAATGTAGAGAAAGAGAGAAAAGAGAAGAGAGAAGAGAAAGGAGAAGAGAGAGGTGCAAATATGGCCATGGAGGAGTGATCCAAACCATCTTTCATGCTCTTCTACCTCTAATCAAGCATCTAATAAGATTTTACAGCTATCCAAGCGAAGAGGAGGAAGAAAATGGGTAGGCAAGCTTACTTATCTTGTTGAAATTTTTTTATTTTTTGGTTCATAGGTTAGATTTGGTTTTAATGGTGAAAATTACAACCTTTTGATGTAATATCAAGGTTTTATTACATTAGAAGTAATTGGGAGAAGAAAATCAGGAAAACCTAACGTGTAAAGCCTTGGTCAAACTTGGTCAAAGGTGAGATATATTGTTGAAATTGTTTTATTTTTTTCATTTGATGATTTAAGATTAATGAATAACACTCAGAAGTTAGTTTAATGATGAAAGAATGAAAGAAACATCATGGAAATGATTAGATGAGTTTTTGCCCAAGGTTAGGGTTTTTAATGTGTTATGATCAAAAATTCTAGTTTAATGTTTTAAGATGTTCATAGCATTATTTTGATGCTAACGAAGTAAATAAATGAAAAAATATTGATTTGGGATTAGTTTTGATTGAAATTGGGGCTAGTGTTCTTGATTTTGTAAAAAAAACTATTAATAAAATTTTATGGCTTAAATGTGTGTATGAAAATATCATAAGAGTGAACTTGGATTAGTTTCAAGTGTTAGAAATCAAATGAAATCGAATTGGAAGAGTTTAACGTATAATATGTTAAGTTTAACCTTAAGGGCATTTTTAGTATAAAAATACGGTTACGAAGTAATAACCATATGAATGTGATTAAAGACGTAGATTGTATGTGGAAAGTAATGAAGATGAAATGGTTTAAGGTATATTTAATTGAAAAATGTATTAAGGAGTTGAATGTATTGGTATTAGGTTTTCAAATCTAAAAAACCCAACTGAAGGGTTTCGAAGTGGTGAAAGGGAAACTAGCAAGTTGTGAGTGTATTTTAATTGTTTTATATGACTAAATTCTTTGCATAAGAATTGATGACATGTAAGTGTTCTTTAGATCGATTTTATGCAAATGGTTTTCATGAAATGAATATCTATGTTAAGTTTTATGTGAATGTTATTTTACAAGTGAATATTGCTAGCATAAGATTATGCTTTAGCAATATATGAGTTTTAACTTGAATGTTAATCTTTGTATGATTGGAAGCTACATTGAAATTATGCATTAAATTTAATGCTTATGAATCCTCCCATAATTGATTTCGAAAATAAGTTGAATTGAAAAAGTATGAGTTGCTTTTGCTTATGGTACATTGTTAGGCTTTATACATGTTATTATACCGGTATATTCATAGCAGTTAACCTACTATGGGTAAGCAATGTAGAACTAACTCTGTAAATAGTAGTTAACCAGTCACAAGTAAGCGATTCAAAACCAGCTCTGTAACTACTAGTTTATAGTGGTTAACCTGTTACAGGTAAGCGATGCAGAACCAACATTGTAAATATTGGTTAACCAATCGCGAGTAAACAATACAGAACTAGCTCCGTGACTTTATGTCTATTGTACCATATGATGAAGAAACTTGTGGTGGGTTATGTTAAGTAAAGAAAGTCATGAAAATAGTAATGTCTCTACCATTTATGTTAAAAGTGACTGAAGAGGTACTGCATCATACCAATGCTAGTGATTGGCTTATTTTTTAGTATTAAATTTTTCAAAAAACCTATTGTCACCACTATTTATTGATTAAGGAAAGTGGAAAATATTATATGACTAGCAGGTTAAGTCTGCGCAAATGCGCAGTGAAAATGCCCAGTGAATATATACGCAGGGCAAATTTTTACGTCATAGTTAAATAATAAATAATATCAAAATGTAATGAAATAAGCATTGGTTGGGAGAAGAAATAAGATGAAATGACTTTCTTTGAGATACGTTTAAAATAGTTTACATGTCTA
>JAOSBK010000006.1:33655644-33676118 GCA_027568895.1 Erythroxylum shatona | reverse complement strand
CACAGAAGAAAGCAAGAAAAGCTCGAGGTAGGTCTTGGCTCTTTCTTCTTCTTCTTCTTCTCTCTCACTACCTTAAACAAACAGAACCAAAAAGAAGATAATCGTAGAGCTAGGCACTCCTACATATACTCGATTCCCAAACACAATCACCCCTAAAATAATACAAAACACAGAAAGAAATTTAAAGCCAAACTGGATTTAAATTACACACATTTAAAGAGTCTGTTAATCTCGAAACGCTTGGGCTTCTTAGTGGAGGAAGAAGGAGCGGTGCTGCTAGAGGCCTAGGTGGAAAGAAGGCAGAGAGAAACCAGAGAAAAACATGGAAGAAAAATGTCGGAGAAGAAAGTGAAAAAAGAACGCGGGAGATTAACTTTTAAATATTAAGTAGATCAACCGCGACGTTTTATTCAACAAAACGTCGCGGTTTTTATTTTGTGACGTTTTAATTAAAAATGTCGCAAAAAATATTACAAATTTATGACGTTTTTATAAAACGTCGTAAAAAATTAGAACTTTTGTGGTGTTTTTTAAACGTCACAAAAAGTCTTTACAATCCGCGAATAAAACGTCGCGGACTGTATTAATTTCTTGTAGTGAAAAGATACTTAAATTAAAATGAAATCCAGGTTTAAAACAAAATCATTCAAAGATACTAATGGAGTTTTGTTTCTCTTTGAATTGGAAAATTCATATTTAGTTACGCATAGTTATTTCCTCCTCAAAAATAGATGAAATATATAATATGAGGATAAGTCTCCTAATTAGACTAAACTTTTTAAAGTGGGTTTGACTTCAGGCTTGATCTCTTCTTATTAATCGGTCATCTTTTACTCCATCTCAAATTTTGTAGCTCTGAGAAATGATGCTCCAATTTGATATTTCATGTCAAATTTTTTTCTAATTTTTATTTTTTAACTCCTAAAATAAAATAAATATCAATTTTACTAATTAAGCTATCACAAAACTTGTTACACTCATCCATTAGTTCTATAATGTGATAATGTGAACTTAATTTACATAGCTTCATGTGAAGACTAATCACATTAACTTAGAATCATTTTTGTTCTAGAGCAAGTCAACCTTGATAATATTCAAGTTTGATTTATAAACTTAAACACATAGTCATCATTTTGATAGCTTTATGATCTTCATGACTCATATTAATTAAATTACTTTGATATATATAGATCTTTTTATATATAGGAATAATTTACCATGGGAGACATCAAAATGATGATTCTTGAGCACTTTCTTGATTTATCTACCATGCTAATCAAATTACTAACATTTTTACGAAAACAATGGTTGATCATTGCTTAATCGTCATATAAACAAACTTCGACTTCTTGCATTGTCGTCATATGTGGGGGGTGTCATGATAATGAATACTCCTAACTATTTTATGTTGTGATCATGATTTTTTTTATCCTTATCTTCTTTATTTCTAATTCTTATCATAGATCATTACTCTATCTTATCTTTATGTTATTGATAATTCTTATTATAGGCTATTATTATAATTATAAATATTGTTGAAACATTGCTTAAAACGGAAGTGAATCCATAGAAATATTCTTCCTTATACTTTGCTTTAACACATGCCTTATTTGAAATTTGATGATACGTGCTTGAAACTTAAGAACAGACAGCTATAACTCTCTTTACTAGTTTATGATCTCTTTATTAAATCGTCCTTCTTTAGATAAGAAGATTCCTTTCACATAACAATAGTTTCATAAGGGATACTTACAAGTCAATCATACTTTAAAATACATATTATACTTAGCTTCTGTTTGGTTGGGTTTATACTAGTAGAGCTTTTTTTTTGTAGATCTTTTCTAAGAAAAGCTTTTATAATAAGCTAGTTAACTGTTTGGCTGTCATTTAAAAAAGAGTTTTTTTTAAAGAGCTTCATACAGTAGACTATTTAGCGACATAAAAATTAAAAACACTTTTTTAATTATATTTTATTTTGTAATAAAAATTAATTAAGCATAAAAATATTATTTAAAGTATATTAAAAATATGTAAAGCACAATATATTAATTATTACATAATTTTAAACTATATGAAATATAAATAAAAATATATCTAACTAAATCTTTTATATGGAATATAACATAAGTAAAATCAATATCAAAAATAAATATTAAAATATATAAAAATAGCTAGATAATAATATATAAATCCCAAAATAAATATTCAAGTTGAGTAAATAGTTAAACACATAATAAATTATTCATTTTATTGTAATACAAAAAGATTTGTAATATATTCTCTCGCATCATTCATTTCGTTATTTTGTGACTCGTCTAAATGATTTTCTTCAATGTCTTCATTTTCATTGATTTCTTCATTTGTAGGAAGTGATTCATCATCTTCATCATAAGAAGAAAACTCTTAATCCTTTTGAGTATTTACCTTATAAAATTATGAATATCCATTGAAGCAATTACAATTTTAACCTGCTTTGGAAAAGAAAAATTGGGCATTTGACATAAAATTTTCACCTATTTTTTCAAACGCCAAATGTTCTTTTGATTGTGGATCTTAAAGAAGAATGTGCATGATTGAATGTTTCTTTCTTTCCTCTTGGAAGACCGAATGTGCATGATTGAATATTTCTTTCTTTCCTCTTGGAAGACCAGCACGTCAAAAATTAGGAAGATGATAGCTCTTACCTTTGAATGGTCATAAATAACCTTACATGTGAGGATATCCTACATCTACCAAATAATATTTTCCTACATTCCAAATTAAAAGAATAAATATATAAAGAAGTAGTGAATTATTAAGAATAAATAAAATAAAATAAAAAGTATAAAGTTTTAATTCACAAACCTCTAGGTGGATGAGGGAAGTGTAATCTATCATTAGGCAAAAGCTCCATAAAAATTTGAGCATCATGTGTTGTGTCTTCCCAACTAACCTAAGCAAAAGTAAAACACATATCAAAATTACATGCAATCATTACATTTTGCATAGGAATGCCTTTTATACCAATATATTTTATTTTATTGGACCTTGAAACTACAACTAGTATATGTCTTCAATCAATTGCTCCAATGTAGTCTTTAAAATAAGGCCAATACCTTCTATCATCTTTGATTTTTCTTGGAATTTCTCTAAAATTTGGATCTTTTAATTTTATGAAATCAATCGACATACATGAAACGACCTCTAATACTATTTCAAACCATCTAGAAATTATTTCACTAAAATGTTGAAATCTTTCTTGAACCATTCTATTACAAAATCCATGACCTAAAGTGATAAAAAACACAGCTACAACCTCTTCTATTGTTACTTCTGTCACTTTCTTTAATCCATATGATTCATTTAACAATTTAGATAATTTCATAAAAACATCCTTTTCCATTCTATATAGTTGATGACGTCTATCTCTATAACTATTAAGCATTTCCATTACAAACATCCATCCAGTGTGAGGGGATGTTCTACATGGTTTTTTAATATAATATTTAATAAAATGGTCTATGAGTGGTGCTACTCCAGTTTGAACCATATGCAAAATTTCTTCTTCAATCTTTTCATTATATTCAGGATCATTATCAGAATCATTATCAGAAGATGACATTTGTGTGTATATATATATATATATATATATATATAATAAGGTAATATAACAATAATCATAACACAATAATAACAAAGTACAATTTAATTCATTATAACAAAATTAGCCAAATGGAAATTCAATACAACACATTACAATTAGTCCAATATTAGTAACCAAATATATGTCTAATTCATTACAAAAATCACAATCATTTCATTTGCTTAAGTCATTCGATTTGAAGATCAATATCCTTAAGCGCAACAAATATCTCTTTATTTTTTCTTCAAAAATATTTTGATAGCTAACATAAACAGTTCACCTCTCTTTTCTATTTTATTCATACTTCGTAAGATGTCCATCACCTCAAAAATGCTACAACTAGGTTAATCTCTGTTAATAGAGGTTATTGAAGTTCTACTCTCTACTACATCACATATACATTCTAAATGTTTACATAACCTTTATGTTGCCCCTATTTTAGTATCATATTTCTTTCTTTTTTTTCCCCTTTCCTTGTGTAGAAGTTCCTAGAGTTGGAGTTGATGAACCAATCTCATTATTAATATTTTCAATTTCTTCATTGACAATAAAGTCTTCTAAAAAATTATCAGCAAGATCGATATCAACTAGGCTTTCTCTAAATGTTACATAGGCATCATTTGGTACAAAACTTGAAGAATGTACCCAAGCTCCTTCCCTTGTAGTTGCAACATCTTGAAATAAAATGTTCAGTTGTTCAATATGTTTCAAAACTTTAGTTTGGAATTTGGCAGTCTCGAGATTTTCCTACAATAATATTATTTAAGTTATTAAACTATCAAGTAACATTAAAAAAAATTGTAAATCTAAAGCTTAAATGCTTACCTTCAATTTCTTTTCCCACCATTCGTCACTTGCATCAATAGTTTGATTAATAGGATCACATCCTAGTCTAGTTTCCTTACCTACTAAATTTGCCCAAAGTTGCCAAACCTTTTTTAATTCATCCCATTTATTCTTAAATTGTTTGTATTCATAATTTTTATTAGTTTTATGAGAAAACTTTGAAACTATAATTTTCCATCTAATCTTGTTAAAGTGGCCAATTGGTCGATTTCCAACTAATGTCTCTTCCATAAAAATTTTAATTACATTTTCAAAAGTTCTATCATTCCACTCTGTTTTAACTCCTTTTTTCAATTTATACCCACCTTGAATTTCTTGACTTGGATTGGACATTTTCTAATAAAAAAGTATAATATTAGTAAAAGGAAATTGATTTACCATTTCATTGCCATAATAAGATATGTTTTCACCTCATTAAAAAAAATACTTACAACTATCAACAACATATGATCTAGAAAACAAAAACCCCACTGCATAGAATAATGAATTTAGCAAGTATAAGAAAATATAAAAGCATTAACAAGAATGGCATAGACAAAAAAAAAGCATAATAAGTATCACATATAGACAAATAGCTTTTGAGGATTAAAATTTGACAATGAAACAAAACACCCTGCAGATAACAATGAATCTAGCAAATATAAAATAATCAAATTTTTATCACAATATTTTTTCTTAACTTTGTCAAATTTTTTAATGGAGCACTTGAGGCAATAACCAATAGATCTAATCCTAATACATTTCTTTCTCTTTAAGAGATTTTTTATTTTTAAAATTTTATGAAAGGACATGTATATTTTGAATGGATCAAGAATCATATCACACAAAAATCAAAACTAGCTCCTGGGATACAAAAATCAAACCCATAATGAGAAGAAAAAAATGAATGAAAATTGAATAAAAAATCGAAAACAAATCAATGATTATATAAAAACCTACAAACAAAATCAACCGAAGAGAACAAAAATGAAAGCACAAAATTAAACAAAAAAACCCATATTAATGCTCAATGCTTATACATTATGGCCAACATAATTATGCAAAAGAATGAAAAAAAATACCTCAATGTTTCACTCCTCAAATTATATAGAGGGAGAGAAAGCTAGAGAACTTCGATCAATGCTCTGACCCAAAAAAAAGAAATCAATTTTAGAGATCTTAAAAGCTATTAATAAAAAGAAAAGGAAAAATTAAAAAGGAAAATAAAAGGAGACTTATTGGCAGACAACTTGGTGGTTGTCGCTAGTGGCTCACTGCGTCAATTTGTGAGAGACGTTGGTGGTGGATTGTGGCTATGGAGGTGTCGGTTATGAGAGCTTTGCAAGATAGGGATTTTCTGGATGATTATACACGTGAAGGAGTAGATGGGTGATTTGTGGAAATTATGGAAAAATAATAAGAGCAAAAGTGACTAAAAAATAAGCTCATTAATTGATATGAAAAATTTACCTAAAAAAGCTATTTGAGATGCTTTTTTTAGAAGACTCAAATTTGAACTTCTTAAAAAGTTTTATTTTGACTGCCAAAGAAGTCATATCTATTAAAGAAGTATTTTTTATTATACAACCAAATACTTATTTTTCTTTTTAAAAAAACTTGTGTAATGGAGAAAAGAGCTTATTGATTGCCAAAAGCCATCCAAATAGATGCTTAGATTTGGGTTGAAATTCCAAATTAATTTGTCATCCCATTTAAAAAATAATTCATTCTATAATTAATTAAGCAATAAAATTGCCAAGTTTATTCAACTATCCAGCTTTTTGAGAGTTGATGGTGACAGTACAACTTAATTTGTGATATTTTGTGTATGAGTGGTAATCTGACTAGTTTGTTATTCTACTGCTAGAATAAATTTCGTGATAAGGGTCCTACAAGGCAGGCATTTGTCTATATGTCAGATTAAAGGATATAAAGATCTGTACATTCTTCTAACAATATTGTCTCTTGAAAACATTTTTGAATTGTTTATTCGTAATTAATAAGGTGTGCCTTTCCACTTATCTCTCTCCGGTCGTAAACTATAGGTTCCAAGTTAGCTACTTTGCATCGATGTTCTACATTATTTATTTGTAGAACCCATGGTTTTCGACGGAAAAAAGAAAGAGGAAAGGTCGCATTACGTAGCTTAATTTTTGTGCAAACAAGTCAGTTAACACTACACCAAATATATAAGATTGGCGTTTATTGTTATCAATATGTACACAAACTTTAGCACAATGACGGAGTCATTGTTCACACATGAACATCCAAAACTATTTTTCAAGAGACGGGGTCTTAATTCAAGCCTTGTTTTTGCTCTAAGTCTTGATGAATAGGTCAAACTATAGGAAATAAAACAAGAACGTAAAGGAGGAATAAAAATTGGCATCAGTTTCTGTAAAATGAGATTTCTTTCCTTTTGGAATTAAAAAGGAAACTTATTGTAGGGTATACAATATAATTTGGAGAGCCAATGTTACGTTTTGACAGAGAAAGATAATGTCCCTGCCTGCAACAAACTCAGTTTTTGAGAAGTTCGATACTTCCTTTAAACTTTGACATGATAAATAGAGGGTTAAGATGAAGCTAACATGAGGGAGAGAGTCCTTAAATAAGTAACACGTTCATGTGATGAGGATCAAAAAGTCTCTACATCGCAATCTACAAATAATCAGGAAACGATTTATGTTCAATGCAAATTTTGCTGGAATCTTTTTCTTTTCTTTTCTTGGCTCCGCTTAGCCATGGAGGTATTTATTGCTCAGAAATCTTTCAAGAATTTAGCTGAACTTATCCGCACGTTAACTTGGCGATCGAGTTTATTAGGAATTGAAGGAGAAGCAACTTATCTCAATTTTGATTCTCAAATTTATTAAGAACTTCCTTTCTTCTTAAACTAAAATTATATATAGTTCGGCCAATGGCCATCCATTTGTTGTTCTTATAATTCCTGCTGCTTTGGTAGGTCTGACTTATGACACCACTTCTAAATTAACAACTGTGATTGGCATTTGACAACCACTATGTTACGTCACCATTTTACCATTTATATTACTCTCAAAGTCTCACGCATCCGCCGGTCTTATGTTTGGCTACCAACTTCAGTAGTCATATATTTTCGTCAGCTCTTATAAAATGTTCACTAGAATATGCCATATCATGCAGTCTTTTTTTTTATTCATAATAATATATACCCTTCAATGTTTTTCTTAAGTTGCATTACTAAATTGTAAATACTTAATTATATATATTGTCATTGAACAAACTAATATATTGGAAAGAAATTGAGAATGGAGGGGGTACTTTAATTTTCCTCATTGTAATATCAAGTGAGACTATTCAAATTGTGTACCTTTAATTTTATCAAATGTAAGCAATTACATTGAGAACTTAAAATTTAGCAACAAAAAAAAAACATCAGTTATTCCTTGACAATTAATGACTACAGTTTCTGCAATTTAATACATTATTTAGCCAAATGTGTCCGGTCTGAGGTGTCTTATTTTTTCGGCTGTTGCTGTCTTATGCTCCGGGAAGATCGGAATAAAGCATCCAAACGCTGGTTAAACTTCGAAATTGAGTTATGTGGTCCTATCAAGATTTGAAAATTCCTAGCTTGATTCTGGAATTATGACCAAGGTGCTGCGTTCTTCCACTAATGTGATACCTGTCACCAGCTACATCGACTGCTAAGGTCCTATATATGATCGATGTTATCGTTACAGTACCATAAAAGAGATTTTCAGCCTAATTGATGTATATATGTTTATGTCCATGCATGTGGGCAATCTTGTTTGTACATGTGTAGATATAAGGTATTACTTAAGGTTAATGCTCCAGTCTTCTATGCCTATAATTTTTTTAACTATTTCCTTCTTCTACTTCTTATTTAATTAGATCAAATTCACGATTATGTCCTCTTTAACTTTAGATACACTTGATGGACCTAGCACAAAAGTAAATAGGAATTAAAATAAAATTTTAAAGAAACCTTAATCAACATTAATTAGATGTAGCATGCATCTGCCTAGTTAAAAACTTGACAAAGAGCAGGGAGGTCCGTAGCCGCATGCATTGACATTGAAAAGGATCCTTTAGAAGTTAAAAAGGTGTGGATCCCAATAACCCTATTTTTATATGGATCGACTGAATTGTTTTTCCACTAAATTTCAAGTCTATAGAACGAAAATATTCAAACTGTTGAACAAACTAAAGAATGGAATTTGGATTCTATATTATTAGTTACCTATTATACAAGTAACATTTTTTTTTAATTTGACGTTAGAAGAAATACGAATTTGGATGTTCGAGCACCTACATGAACTCATTAAAACCATCGTCATGCGTGAATGAATTTTTCTTATGCATAGAACAATATGACCTTCAATTCATTATCATAACGGAAATGCGAAAGGAGCGAATGGAAAGAGAATTTTGTTACTGCGCACGAGAACACAAATGTATAGACTGAACAATAAATTTGAAGGGGAGAGTCAGTTGAATCTTTATTGCTGTAACTAAAAGTTGGTCATCATCTTGGGATGTGAAACTACCAAAGGCTTCAATTATATTCCAGGAAGACGAATTATATAGTATTAACTAATGGCGATTAAACTAATTAAATTCAACGATGTTGAAATGTCGTACACTTGAATGGTGCACCTTTTTTTTTTTTTTGAGAAATTTGAACGGTGCAGTGTTGTTGCCCGGCTCATTGGGTAAAGTTAAATTAATTTCAATGGCCAATAGGATTCATTCTTTGGCCACATTTTGACCCTAACAGTACTCACTGCAAAGTGCAAACCCTACTTCTCATCAACCTCAAGAAGAAAAAGACAAAAAGCAAACTCCAGTCATAAAGGGTTACAGGCGATAAAACATCCAAAAGTTTGACCACATCATGAACCTGACTTCTGTAATTAAGAAACTTCAAAAGATGGGTATGGGGGACCCGTGAGTCTCGGATGGCTCGAACCTCTCTCTTTGTACAACTTGTCCTAATAATGGTCTTCGTTGAATTCTTCAGGCTCTTAGCTTATCGCTAAAAGTATTCATAAAAGATTAGTTGTAGAGATTTGTTTTCTTTTTTACTGCAATTGGATTTGAGAGTTGACATTTATGTTTGATGCTTATGCGTTTCCTACGTAAGGCCGTGAGGTTTTGGGTTTCTTTAAAGCAAGTCAAAATACTGGATGCTTTCTGTATATATACAACTTAAGGTTCTCATTCAGATGGTAAAAAGGGAGCAAGAGAAGAGGAGATCAATTCATCAAAAGGGTTTTATGGAGGATCTAAAGGAGAGAATTGGTCATAGAGTTGTCGAAGAAGATAAGACGGCTGATACTTATGGTGGTCATGAAGGTGGTTGCAGAGAAGATACTGTTGTTAATAAGGTTATATACACTCTTTTTTTGAGCTTCACCTACATATCTGGTTTTCAAGTTTGTTCTAGTTTCATGATTTGTAGGAAGGTTTAATACTTTATTGCGAGCAAAAGGAACTGCATATACACAAAGATGCACGTTATGCTTCTCTCCCTTCATTCTGGTTCTGTGGTTCTGTGGTTTTAATTTCTTGATGAAGTATTGCAGCTATATGATCTTCATGTCAAGAGTTTTTGTATGAGCTCATATCAGTCAAGTTTTTTTTTTTAAATATAAAATTTAATGCTTAAGCAGCAGGTTTCAAATATTTTCCATAGATTAAGAGCAGGGAGAAAGCTTCCTTTTTCTTTCCATGACACTATTTTCAGAATTTATAATACTGCTTTCTTTCTGAACTTTATGTTAAGACTTTACTGTAAACGTTGCTTCGCAGGGGCGATTGATCATGATTCGTGCCATGTTTGTTCCTTTCTATATAAAATATACAGTAGAAGAAATTATCGTTGACTTATCTCTTCATGTATGCATATAATTCAGGTTGGAAGCAATCTGGAATCTTCTTCCCCAGAACACAGGAATATGAACTTAATAAAGCAGGTAATTAATTATAAAAGCCAAAAATAATGGATATCCTCTAAGATTGTAGACATTCTGATTGGATTAAAACCACCCTTTGATTAATATTACAATTTATGTGGTTTCTAGGAGCTCTATGCAATGGATAAAAAGATTACATCTAAGCATCGACCTGTATACATTTGAGACCTTATATCAACATGAATACCTCTGCAGATATTTTGAGTAATAAACGAGACTGGCAGTTTTGGATCACGAAAGTGAAAGGCCGTAAACCTTTAAAGTCATGAACTTGGCAATCTTTGTGGTCCCACCAGAGTCGTTTTAATTGACTTGGACGTATGAAAATTTCAAGCTTTTTTGTTGTCCAAGTTTTTTAGTGGTATGATATTCTTGACCGTTATCTTAGACAACCCGCGACTTAACAGTTCAGATTTTTTGTCTAATTTTATAGTGTTTTATTCTGTCTTATAAATGTTAGTCATTTATTTATGTAGGCCCGACATAAATAAATACAAAATTTACATAAATAAATGACTGAAATTTATGAGACAGAATAAAACACCATAATATTAAACAAAGAATTCTGTCGCACTACTTAAAAGACTCTACAATTTCTTTACGAGGTTACATAGATAGCTATTGATTAGTTTTTTTTAATGCACTCTTCCAACATTTTTGCCCTATGTCTTGCAAGCACCGGAGAGAAGTTGGGAAAACCCTAATCATCTAAGCAAACTTATGTAGTCCTTTTCTTTACAGGGTCTTGTTATCTCTTTTCTTGTACCTTTTAATAACATATTACGAAGACCCTTGAACAGGTACCTGCGAAATCCAATCAGGAGGACAGGTCCAGCATGGAACCTGATTCAAAAGTACCATCTTCAAGCCAAAAGGAAAAGGTTAGAAGATTTTCTTTTTGTTCTAATCTAAATCAGAAGCATGCGGGCATTAACTGAGGTCAGAAAATATTTGAAAAGAGCATGTCCTATTGCTTGTCTTGACTGCGATCTTGCATGGTTCATACGACATTTACAATTTGGCATATAGTGGCACTTATCTGATTCGATAACCCTTGCTCCTAGACTCCTAGTCCTAGCATGATTTGCTGCATTTGATGGATCCAACCATCTCGATGACACGAGAATATATATATATAAGATTAAGCCTACTGGATATTAATCTTCTTTACAAACAAGGCTCGAGGAAAAACTTCAGGAAAAAATAGGACAATGTCAAAGTTTAATCCTATTAATTTTTTCTAATTTTAATTCTAATCATGTTCCCTTGTTTGTTCATTTGAAACAAGAAAGAAGGCCAAAACACCTTACAAAAAAAAAAAGACCAGCTTTCTAGGAAAAGGAATATAGAGTTTATTTCCTAAATGTCTGTGGATTTTGCAACTATAATTCGTTTTAGAGAAAACTTGATAATTTTATTTAAAATAAGGGGGGAGTATATTTTAATAATTTTTTTAAAATTATTTTGAATTTAATTTTATATTTAAATGTACTAATCTGCTAATTAAAGGATAAATCAAAATTCTAAATAACACCCAACTATTTACAATTGTGAATATGATTAATCTTTTTACATTCTCTTACAATTATAATTATTATAATAACCAGCAACCAATCTAATCTAATATATATTTAGATTCTTACCTTATGGTTATGATTTGTTACGGATGAAAAAGAATTTTCAATATTGTAGTAGTACTTTAAGAAACTATTCATAAACTCCTCTAATAGACTTTGATCACTAAGGTCCTGTTTAGTAGAGGGGTTGGTAATGGAACGGGATAGAATGTAACGCATTTTCATCGTTTGATTGAGGGTTTTATAATAGAATATAACGGAATAGGATAAAAACAAAGAATTTCATATTATATTCCATTCCATTGTAAACAGTAAAAATAAAAAATTTCTTATTTGGGGAGTTTAAGATGGAACGTAAACTAATAAATACATACTACCTAATATACCCTTAATAATTTTTCTTAATACAAATTATTTCTTCTAATCCTAACTCCCTTTTCTCCATACTCATTTATTACGATCCACAAAAACTGTATATAATTAACAATATTTTTATATTATTTCTCCTTACCTTAATAATAATATTTTTATATTATTATTAATAAATTGTGTATAACTAATAATATAATAAAATTTTTAAATTTGTATATATATATTTATATATATAATTATTCTTTAATTGTTTGTATATATTTCTATATAAATAAAAATATAAATAAATTATTTTTAAATATAAATCACGTATAATAGAATAAAATAAATTTTATTAAATAATTAATAATATTTATATAATTAATAATAATGTATAGAATTAATAATAAAATAATGATACTTTTGTTAAAATTTTTATTATTTTAAAATATAAAATATAAAAAATTATTTGTAACAGTTGTAACTTAAACTGTGACTTTTTAATTAAATATGATTGATGTTTTAAAATTATTGCGTTAAACCTTCTCTAACAATCATTTTAATATCAGAGGTACAATAGTTATTTATTATATATTATATTCCATTCCATCCAGTTTCTAAGCAATATTTCACTACATTATATTATGAACTATTTCATCCCTCCCAAACAACTTTTTACTATATTACATTTCATTCCATTATAAATCGTTTCGTTCTATTCCGTTCTATTATATTTCATTTCATTAATTAATATTCAACCAAACAGGCCCTAAGTTAAAACTAAATATGATTTAAATTTTGGTTAGATGAATATGTTAATAATGATCATAATAATTCATACAACTCCTTAAACTAATGTTAACAAGTTATTGTCAATAAAGGATTAGATTTAAATTAAAAGTTCTAGAAAGAACCTTTTTACAATAAATACAGCTATTGATAAACTTGTTTATACTAAATTAAAAGGAAATTTACTTTAATTTTTTTTCCTCTTTAAAAAAGAAATCGTTGTGATAACATGTTATATCCATAAAAATAAAATTATACCTTTTTGTAACAATAAAACATTTTTATTTATCATTAAATTGGATAAAGGGTAGTCACTAATAATTTCTTTATTGTAGCTTTCAACCTTGCGTTTAGTTTAAGTAATACTGAGTAAAACTATAGTTAGTGTATTTCAAGTAATATGAGATGTATTGTTTTAAAAGTATAATGAATGCCTTATGAAAAAACCTAGTTAGTTATTTAATAGCAAGTTTAACTAACATAATTAATAATGTGAATAACATGAATCATGAAACAACTTATCGCGTTGCTAAGGTCAAAGATGAAATTTTACCAACAACACTATATATTAAATTTATAATTACAGTTTTATGCTGATAAGCTTCATCATTCAATAAAAAGTCTTTGCATTTTCTTTCTTCCCTTTTTCCTTTCTTTTTGAAGAAATGGACGTTAGTAATAGAATACACAATAAGAGAGAAACTTTACCTTTCTGAAAGTCTACTCCACCCTTTTCTCACCTTAAGGATTTAAATTTGGTTGAATGAGATTGGAAAACTATCTTTTCATCCACTTAACTTAACCCTAAAACTATGTTTGATTAGATGGTTATTAATAGAATGGAATATAATAGAATATTATTTCATTTGGTAGGAAGATTTATAACAGAATAAAATAGAAAATGATGAAAGGTGAAAGGTTCACATTACATCATATTTTATCTTCAACGGTACAAATAAGTTACCTTCGATTTGAGAGGTTTAGAATTGAATGTAAAATGATAAATAACATTTTATTATATTATATTATGAACCCCTTTTTTCAAACAACATTTTACTATATTACATTATGAACTCTTTCATCCTTTCCAAACAACAATTTTTTAATATTACATCTATTTACGTTCTATTCTATTATAAATCATTTCATTTCATTTTATTAAAAAATTACATCTATTTACGTTCTATTCTATTATAAATCATTTCATTCCATTTTATTAAAAATCTTACGATCAACCAAACATAGCCTAAACGTTTCTCCATACTTTCTTATTATTTTTCATTTTTTCTCTACCTATTATTTAAACATTTCCTTCAACTTTTAATCTTCAAATCATTAACAAAGTAAATTTGTACTTTCTATTTTACATATGTGCAGGATGCTCAGCTTGAATCTGCTAGAGCCGAAATGGGTGAAGTGAGATTAGAAAATCTACGACTAAAAACGTGCTTAAATCAAATAATGGAAGATTATCGAACCCTTCAAATGCAATTCCATGACATTGTTCAACAAGAGGAAATAAACAATCCCACAGAAACGGAGAATAATCTTCAAACAACTGATCAAGAAACCGAGCTTGTTTCACTTACACTTGGTTTTTCAAATGATCCCAAGAAAGATGGAAAGGATGTTGAAACGTCCAGCAAAAGGAAAGATCATCATGTTACCAAGGACGGTCTGTCTCTTGGACTAGACTGCAAACTCGAAATGTCAGATTCTGACACAAATGGAGATGAAAAACAGAGCCCAATAAACAGTTTCAAAGCATACAAAGTAGAATCGAAGGAGAACAATTTGATTAATAAAGCTTCGAAGATAGCTCGAAGTGGAGACGATGAAGTCCAACAACAGAATCCTGTCAAAAAAGCAAGAGTTTCTTTGAAAACTAGATGCGACACTCTAACTGTTAGTATCTGAATTTATGCTTTTACAGCCCTATCAGGAGTAGGATTACCTAATAGAACTACTTTTTAGTTTTGGTATTGTTGGTGAATATTCTCTTTTTGATTATATATACATATATAGATGAATGATGGTTGCCAATGGAGGAAATATGGACAGAAGATTGCAAAAGGAAACCCATGCCCTCGAGCTTACTATAGGTGTACTATTGGACCAACGTGCCCAGTGAGGAAACAGGTACAAAATTTATTATTTCCAAATGCAACTTCAAGATTAAATGTTTCAGTAATTGCAGTTAATACAGAGCATTACCAAGCTAGTAGTCCAAAGGTATGAAAAGAAAGTTGACTTGGAATATATCTTTGTATTTATCATTCTTCGCTTGTAAGTACTCTTGCACTTGCGACTTCTTATTTTGTGATGTTTCAGGTGCAAAGATATGTTGAGGATATGTCCATCTTAATCACCACTTACGAAGGAACACACAACCACCCACTTCCTGCTTCAGCAAGAGGGATGGCTTCCACAACTTCTGCGGCTGCTTCTATGCTCTTATCTGGCTCATCATCGAACATCAACCCTACCACTGCTGTTGATCTCCATGGATTGAAGTTCTATCTATCTGATAACTCAAAGTCAAAGCCTTTACACATGTATAATAACCCTTCATTGTCTTCTTCATCTTCCCACCCAACAATCACTCTTGACTTAACTTCAACGCCATCTTCCTCATCTCCTTTCACTAGGTTTTCTTCAACCTATCCTCAAATCCCCGAATTTGCTTCAACAAGTCTCAACTTTGGTTCCCGTGAAACTAACCAAACAATGCCGTGGAGGAACATGTTCCCTGCTGGCTATGGTAGTGATTCACAACCCTATCTAAGGAACCCACTTGGAATGTCAAACCTCGGAAGGGCTCAAGAAGAGAACAACCTTCATCAGTCATATATCCAAAAATACCAGTCTTCTCTGCCACAGCAACCGTTGTTACCAGATACTATAGTTGCCGCAACAAAGGCCATCGCGGGTGATCCAACTTTCCGATCTGCTTTAGAAGCTGTTCTCAAGTCTATCATTGGCACTGGCGGCGGTGGCAACAGTGGTGCTGCCTTCGAGGGAGGAAATCAGGGAAGTGGGGACAAGTTTGTACAGAAGTTGAAATAGTGTGAGCACATTCCAGTGGTTAGTGGCAACTCCTAAAGGCAATGCATATGCAACAAGCTACTTCAACAAAACGACTTCGTCAACAAATTCTCACCAGGGAAATTAGGTATTCTTGGCACCTTCGTCTACGTCAAGGTCTACATCTTCAGGAGACAACAGGGATCGAGCCAGTTAATAATTTGAAGAAAGACAATAAATTCTGTGTTTATATAGTTTCTAATTAGCCTATGATTGATAACAAACGATGAAAGGATTAAATTTTAGGTCGTCGTAATTTTGCTTTAATTTGAGTGAAATTTTTACTTGTTATCTTAGTCTCAAGTCTCTGTCACTCAAAAGCAATTGGAGATGCAACGTAAAAAAGAAATCCAACTAGCTTGTTTGTGGAGATAGCATGAAAGTTAAGAGTAGCGATGGACTTCAACAAGGCACGGGGATGTAGCTAAAATGGCAAGAGGTTATGCAGGTGGTATAAAGTGGCAGTGCGAAAGGCATAATGATGATATCACAATGCGTAGAATGAAAGTAGTGTACAACGTCCAATTCACGTTCGTTTGTACGCCAGCCCAATTCAAAGTAGGGAAAAATAATTTAGAAAAATTAATATTCTTTTGATTTTTAAAAGTTAGACGACGTGATTTGCCTATAAAACGTGCTCTTTTTTCAACTCCATTTCCTTTTCTGTATCCATATTACGATGGTGTCTTCTTTTCTCCTGTTCTTTTTTTTTTTAATTTTTCCTCTATGTAGTCTTTTTGCTTTCTTGATTCGACAATTCGATTCCATTTCTCTAATTCAATCGCAGCTCGCCCTCAAAACCCTAACCCTCCCTTCTTTCTCCTTTTCAGCGTCTTCTTTTAGGTAAGTGGTTCGCGGTTGAATTCAACTTCTCTTTTACGTTTATGACATCGTTTTAGCTCTTGTTTACGTCTGTTTTCAAATTTTGCACCATCTTTTTTTTTTCTTTTTGGTCTAGCAAATGCTGCCGTAGACTCCTTTCTTTTGTATACTGATCCGTTACTTGATTGTCTACGGACAAGCTGTTTGGTAGGGAATCCATCTGTTTGTCGGACTCTGACTCTCAGGTTATTACTTGCGATTTATGCATTTATGAGGTGCGAATGCATGAAAACTTTTGATAATTGGCATTCGTGGACATTTTAGTGGGTAATTTATTGCTGGATTAATTATTATAACTGTGCATATCGACGAAATGGATGTGCAATATCAGTTATTTGTCAGTGTCTGATGAATTTAAATTGGAAAAACAATAACCTTTAGATTAAGGTCTTCATGTCATTTAGGCTTCCAATGACAATGTCGTGACAATCTTTAAGTTGATTTAATGAGTGTTCTCCGAAGTTTACTTTTCTTGGAATATACTGCTTTTAGGCCAGGAAGTTGAGATTTTACCTTGACATGGTCCTCACCTAATCTTGTTTTCGCCCATTGTTAGAAATAATTGTTTTTCCCAGCTTTAGTTAACCTTAAGAACTTGAAAACATGTGGTCTGTAGGTGCTGAACCATGTCAACTCCTGCTAGAAAGAGATTGATGAGGGATTTTAAGAGATTGCAACACGACCCACCTGCAGGAATTAGTGGTGCACCACAAGACAATAATATATTGCTCTGGAATGCTGTGATTTTTGGGTGAGTTGAGCTGTAAATGCGATGTTCCCTCTTTCTCCCGTTTCTTTTTTCTTTATTTTGTGCACGTTTACCAGCAATCGATAAACCATTTCTGATTTCTTTGACGACCTGAATTGCGGCCCTGACGATACTCCATGGGATGGGGGTAAGTAACACTTATACCATGACTTCCACTCTTAGGCTTGTTTTGTATTTGCTTTCTGGAATGTACTATTCCTTTTCATCAGTAAAGAAATTTTATATCAAATAAATCATGGATATTCTCTCAGCTTTTACTTATACTAAGAGTGAATTTTGCAGCACACAGTTTTGGTTGTACCATTTCTTAATTGGGTTCTAATTATGCTCCATCTCACATCTCACACGATTGGTTTCTCTCTATCTTCTTATACAACTGTATTTATGAATTTTGTATTTGCTTTCTGGAATGTACTGTTCCTTTTCATCAGTAAAGAAATTTTAGATCAAATAAATCATGGGCATTCTCTCAGCTTTTACTTATACTAAGTGTGAATTTTGCAGCATACAGTTTTGGTTTTACCATTTCTTAATTGGGTTCTAATGATGCTCTACCTCACATCTCACACGATTGGTTTCTCTCTATCTTCTTATACAACTGTATATATGAATTTTGATCCACAAAATTTCTAGATGCTTTTAGGATCAGATTAACCGGCTCGTTATGTAATGTTGTTGAACATGAATCAGCAACTTTAAGTATTGATCAATTTGAGAGGAGGATCTTATTCCCTGCAAACTTTGAAGCCTGTTACCTTCGCATTTGCCTGTAAAAATATTATATCTAGTTAAAATTGATGAAAACAATGGGCAGGAACCATATCATGTGACGAATACATATCCAAGTACAGTTGATTGGAGTATCTTAGTCCCAAGATTTAAGCTTCTCGTTATCTCCACTCAAGTGAAAGCGTTATGCTTAATTTTTTTTTAAAAAAAAAACCCATTAGATTGTGGTCGTTTTGTGCACCCATACATCTAAACAGTGGATTATAGGTACTCTTCTTTCATAGAAAACTATTTCCTTTTTGTAATCTGAAATAATGCAGAATAAATGGTGAAAATATAAGGTTCTGAAAACTTTTAAAAGTCAATTTTAGTTAAGCTCAAGCTTGTTTAGACATCTGACTGAGAGGCTCTATAATAGTTTGCAAACTTGTAGCACAACATAATGTTTGGGCACAAGAAGCCTTCTAGAATTCCCCCCAAATTTAGGCTGAATTGGAGTATCCCAGTTATAACATAGTATCTGATTCTGTATCATTGCTTCCTGAAGTGCCTGGGCTTTTCAATGTGTTTTGCAAAGTAACACAATGATGTAGTATTGGTTCTAATTTTATATTACCATTGTTTTTTTCATACGTTTGCATGTCAGAATCTTTTTTGTTCAAATTTCAACATATTTTATTAAACATAATTATCTCGGATATAGGTAGTCAGGAAAGTTGAAGATTAAGAATAGCTTTACTATTGTATCAACCAAAAATTTCAGCTTCAAGTCTGCACTGGATTGATTGCTGTCAGGTCATATTACTGATGGCTTGTGCAGTAATCTGAATAAATGTGAGAGGAACAAGCTTTAGGTTCCTTTTAGAAATTGTAAAAGATACACTATTGTGGATAATATTATGCAGCCTTTGTGCCGTCACTTCAATTGAGATCATTTTAGGTCATAATTTTCCCCTGTGAGGAGAATACAAGACAACATTTCTAGTGACTATTAAGAGAGTGAAGAGTGAGCACGAGTATTTAGTGTACATTTTATGTACAGTGGGTTTCACTACATGATTTTCTGACCCTATATATGCAATTACTGCAGTCGTTGCTCTGCGACCCCAACCCCAATTCTCCCGCTGATTCAGAAGCTGCTTGGTTTTTAGTGAAAGCAAGCGAGAATACAATGGTAGAGTTGTTAGATTAAATGAACATATCAAAAACATAATCACAAAGCTTATGTGACATCCAGGATCGAATATATATACGCATAGGAAAAAACGAAACATACATACTTGATGGTTCGTTATATTCCACCGGTTAAAGAACTCTCTATCTTTTGTTCCTGCTGCAGATTTCCTTCTAGAGTTTTCTGTAAACTGAGAAAAAAAGGAACCAAAATACAGCAAACCCAAACAAAACATGCAGATACCCTTTTTTCAAACGTTTCCTACATATATATCTGTAGGTAACTACCTTTAGTAGTTATTTAATTATAATGACAAGTATACCCATCATGGGTGCTTATATAAGTCATCAACTCCCACTCGCACATGATGGGTTAATCAAAAAACTCTGCAGTGCTCATACTTGTTCAATAATCGGTGTGACCAGCATACGACGAGATTACATTGTCACATATCTGTTAGGAGTATATGACATCTCGATTAACAAATTGATCCTGAGACTTATGTGTCCCTGAGCAGACATTGTATGCTATACCCTAGATCATATCTCGCATTTGTACTTTTCTTTGATCTCATTTAGTTCCTGATGTCATGACTGTATTCAAGTTCTCTACCAAAAGAGACGATGGCCATCTATGAATACTTTTCATGCGAGTCAATGAGCTAAATTAAATGACCTTCCTCTGTTCTCAA
>JAOSBK010000006.1:33623050-33648431 GCA_027568895.1 Erythroxylum shatona | reverse complement strand
GGAGTCATTCGGTTCCACTTATATATATATATATATATATATATATATATATTGTTATAGTTTTCAGTTTTTGGTTCTTTTTCTATTTTTAGTTTTTGTTTCTTTCAAATAAAAATAAAAACTTGTTTCGTTGTTAATGTCAATGTATTTATATTTTTATCACAGATAATAATTATATATTAGATAAAACTTAAAAATAAATTATTTTTAATTAAATAAATTTATTTTAATCTCTTATATAATATTTATTAATAGATTATTAATTAAATTATTTTTAGTTTATTAAAATAAATAATTTATATTTTTAATTTTATTTATAAATTACTATTTATTTGAAATATATTTTAATTATTAAATCAAATCTTATTTGAAATTTATATATTTTGAAAAATTAAAATTAATTAATAATTATAAATTTTAATTTATTTATAAAAGTAAATAAAATTATTAAGCAAAATTAAATGATTCATATTTCTTATTAATAAATAATATTAAATTAAATTATTCATAATTCTTATTAAAAATTAATATATATTAAATAATTTATATTTAGTTGATAGTAAATTAAATTATAAAAATAAAAAAA
This sequence comes from Erythroxylum shatona, assembly GCA_027568895.1. Lineage (NCBI taxonomy): Eukaryota > Viridiplantae > Streptophyta > Magnoliopsida > Malpighiales > Erythroxylaceae > Erythroxylum > Erythroxylum shatona. The sequence continues at coordinate 33,647,845 of JAOSBK010000006.1, read as the reverse complement.
CAAAAACTACTTTTTATGATTTTCAGAAAGAATCTAAAACAAAAGTTAAAAACTAAAAATTAACAAAATTTATTTACTGTATTTAACAAAAATTAAAATTAAAATAACGTTTTGATTTTTCAAATTGGTGTAGTGTAGTGGTTGGGATTTGACTTAAAGGAAAATAAAAAGGAAATCGGAAATTACAAACTGAACTTGGTAGTACAATGGATTGGCTTCTTGTTGATCTTATTCCCTCGTAATCATATGTTCATCACATCCATTGTCCTCTCAATGCCAATTAATTGATTAAATACTAATAAACAACTCATATTTGGTGGACCTCACCATCCACCTAAAATACCCTACTTTCCACGCGCCACGGAAGGCGGTTGAGAAAAATGCTTGAGGTATGTAACTATGCGTGCTGCGCCCGCCTAAGGCTACTCACTTAAGGCTCTTCCTTTCAGGAGATTTTGAGTTCGAATCACGCCAAAGGAGGAGAAATAGGAATTGTTCCTATTGATAATCCTCTAGCCCCTTGGGCAAAGCTCTTTGATCGGATCAATTACGAACGTCTCGCTTCTAGCGGCAGTGTGGGAGTTGGAGCTACTAGGAAACCTGAGGGCTGATGAGAATCTGATACTGAGCAGGGGGAGCCAGCAATCAATCATCAGCTGAACAATCAAGTATGTGAAGACTCCTTGTGGGCAGAAGTGTACAGGCTACGTAGGAACCTGAGGGATCTTGAGGTTCCAGGTTTACCTCCTCTAAAATTTTTGGAGTGGGATCTTAAGGACTTAGGATTAATCCGACTAAGTCGGGATACCTAATGTAATAATAAAAAAAAAAACTGCTCTCGCTACGCTCTCTCCCCGCATAACCGCGTATTACTTTTACATGGATTAGTATCCCTGCTACCACTCCCACTGTAACAGTACAGCACCTACCTTTGCATCGAACGCCATCATAAACATTCCAATTAGATGTACAATATTAGAACGAGCACGAGCGCAGGAGGTAATAGCGGTTAATTTAAATTTTCAAAATGCCACATGGCTTTTATTTTAGACATGTTTGGTTAAAAATTTAAAATAAAATATTATTATATTATTTAAAAAGAAATTTATGACAGCACGAAATGAAATTTTTTTATATTACATTATATTTTATTCAAATAATAAAAATAAAAAATTACATGTTCAAAATAGAACATAAAATAATAAATAATTTTATACTAAATTACATTATAACCGTTAGAACAGTATTTTATCATATTATCTCATAAATTTTTTTATATATTTCAAATAATAGTTTTTAATATTATTTTTTTTATAAACTATTTTATTCCGTTACATTTCATTAACTAAACGTAGCTTTAGGTAATATAGCATGGAGCGGGTAGAGTACAGAGTAGAAGAAGTAAGCTTTAGATCATATTTCCTTTGTTTCCAAGCTTTTGGTTACTGATGGTGCTTCCTCTCTCTCTCGCTCTCTATTTTGATATACTCTTATTTTTATATAAATTTGTTAGCTTTATATTACTCTCATAATAGGTACATTGTTGTCTTAGTTTTTGTTATCCTTTTTGATGTAGGATTGGTAGATTTGAGTCTTGTAGGTTCAACATTTGTCAGGTAAGTCACAGATCTGTTGAAAACGGAGCTTCATTTTGCTTCTTCAAACTTTGCTATTAGTTTATGCTTGCTTTTGCAGCACTCTCTTTCTTGTAATTTGTTCTTACCAATTCTATCAGATCTTTGGTTTTCGGAACTATCTTTATTACTTATTCTTTCTCCAAGTCATTCCTTTTTAGGGTTATTTGTTTCATTGCCGTGCCATTGTTAATTATTTAATGGCAATCAAGTGTGGACTATGGAGTGAGCTTTTACTAGTTAATTTGGGTTTGCTACAATTTACTTTAAGAACTGTTGGGCTTGGTCGAGAATTTGGGAATTTTCTAGTATGTTATGGTTCTCTTCCCCTGTTTGCTTGAATTGTATTTCATGTGATTTCTTGATCGTTTGATGCAATGGCTTGTAGATGGCTTTCGTTATTTGGCGTCAATTTTACAGTGTGGGTTGTGACCTTCCAAACTTGGTGCATATTTGCGGGAGAATTTTTTTCATGATTTATGCTGTTCTCCATATTTGAATGATCAAGTGGCTGTGAAAGGCTTGGACATTGCATCTTGATCTTAATTATGCAGCACTTTTCTTTAGGGATATGGTTTTATGGTTCTTTAACTGCCAAGTTATTGAATGATGCAGGCACTTGGTTTCAACACTGACTGGTTACTGTTCTTTCTTCTTCAGCTATGGGAAAATCACCAGCAAAATGGATCAAGAATGTCCTTTTTGGAAGGAAGTCTTCGAAATCTAATACTGCAAAAGGGAGGGAGGTAATGGTGTGCTTTGCAGCAAAGGAATGTCTGACGATGATAGGAAATTGATATATTAATGAATGCCAAAATTGGGAGTTCATGATTGTATCCATGGCATATTGTTCAACTCATTTTGTGTCTGGAACCAATTGGAAAATTCTTTGTGAGGTTGTGGTTTTAGGATAGTAGTAATGGGGAGTTATTGTTTCCCTTGAGATAATTTTTGGAATGAGTTCCTTATGACCAAATTCTTGTTCAAATGGCAACAAGACCTCTAAAATTCAAATTTGATTGTGGTCAATATTGCCTATTATTTTCTTGTTCTACTTTTTGGGCTATTATTTCACTAAGACTTGCCTACATGATAGTTGACATTTAACTGAGGATATGTAAGTCACCCCTATGTATTCTGGTTTTTAATGAATGACTTCTGCAGAAATTTGGAAGTGAGAAAGAGGTGGTTGTTGCAAAAGTGTCAGACGCTAATCTGTCTTTAATTCCTCCTGTGGTCTCACATGCAACCTCCAATTACAGTCATATAGAGCCAGAGAACAATGAAAACACAAACTTATCACATGATGCGGAAATTTTGTTACCAGGAAATCATACTACAAACTCCAGTGGATGTGGATCTCACGATCCACTTTCTGATGCTGAAAAGTCAAAACAAGAGAAAGCCGCAACACTGGCACAAGCTGCATTTAGGGGTTACTTGGTAATCTTCTTTTATTTGAAATAGTAATCCTTTAACAGTTCATTAAATATCTCATGCAAGGGCTGCATGTATGACATAAATCTAGAAGTGCGTCAAATTGTAAAAATTTTGTTGATGCTAAGCTGTATGAAAGTTATCATTTGCAGCTTCCACACTGATCTAACTTCATTATGTGAAGGCTCGCCGGGCATTCAAGGCCCTTAAAGGCATAATTAGGCTACAAGCACTTATCCGCGGCCATCTGGTTAGGAGACAAGCTGTTGCAACCTTGTGCAGCATGCTGGGAATTGTCAAGTTGCAGGCACTCGCTCGGGGAATAAAAGTTAGGACCTCAGAGATTGGGAAAGAAATTGAAAAGAAGTGCAGCCAAGTAAAGCCTCTGGTAATTTCTCAAATTACTCCACCAATTGTCAATTACTCATCAAGAGAAGTCATCACATTTTAGCAGGGGGAGAGAGTGATTTAAGCCAATAAAATGAAAAATTTATAGGACTTTGCATGAAAAAGAGAGAGGAAGGTAGCCAAATATCTCCATTTAGATTCCGCCCATGCGATTTTTCTTACTTGATTTCTATGTAAAATTGCTTATAGCCTATGGTAGGTCTATATGATTGCACATTTTTTTCTTACCATAAAGGCAGTTTGGTTTTGGCATAGATACTTTGTTTATTCTAGTAGGCACCCTTTACGCTTGAGTAGAGTAAGTTACCTAAGCAAGCTGGAGCCCAATAAAAGTGGAAAGTTTTGCATGGGTTAAGTTAAGGCTTTTTGGTAAAAAGGGCAATTGGCTTAGCTCCACAGGAACTTTCCAGTTGGATCAGATATTGACTGGAGGGCTACCGTGGGGTGCTGGGTAGGCCGCCTAGTCATTTCAGGATAGAGGCCTGTCATTGTTAATATATTGAGCACAAGTTAAACTAATTGATTTCTTTCACTTTTCTTACCAATTGATATTTCCCTTCTTTTTATTTTTGTCATCAGGATGGCAAAGTAGCAGATTCTAATGGAGTTACTATGTCTATCCGGATGTCCAAGATATCAGGGAATGCTTTCATCCACAAAGTAAGTTACTGAATTATAAAATTGTACTTTGCCTATGTCATGCAATGGTAATCTGCTCATGCTAAAGCCTAAGGAAGTTTTCGAAATCTCCAAGCAGTTGGTCAAATATCCCATAAAAATTGTGGATGAACTTTTGTGCAAAAATTTAGCCTTCAATAAAGGAACATGGAAATTGCAAAACACAAATCAAGAGGAAACTTAGCCTGTCATATTTTGAGTTTCATGAATCAAAAATTCATGCTAGTTGTGCATATCATAACAGTGGAATACAGCGTTTAAGAGAAATGATTTCTACCCCTGCGTCTCAGACTATGCTAAGTAACATGGTTTCTATATGCATATATGCCTTTTCATCATGATCAACATATGTAATGATGTTGAAAAGCTATTTCATTTTCCTATTAGTCAGATTATCAATAAGAAATTGCATATTCCAACGTTTTCCATCTTTATCTTCTGGTTTTGTTTCTCCAGATCCTTGTATCATCACCTACTGTGATGCCTTTGCATTTGTATTATGATTCTGTGGAACCAAATTCAGTCCCAAGCTGGTTAGGGCGCTGGTCAACAACCAATTTTTGGAAACCAGTTCCACAACCTAAGAAAGTTCCACAGACAAAAACTCAGAGGAAGCATGCTAATGGGCAAATGGTAGATTCCGAAAATTGTAGGCCAAAGCGCAGTGTTCGAAGAGTTCCTGCTGCAACTGTCGACAATACCTTGGTACAGGCAACTGTTGAATTAGAGAAACCTAAGCGTCATTACAGGAAGGTCCCAAATCTACCAGTTGAAGCAATGGAGGCAAATCCACAAAATGAACTTGAAAAAGTAAAACGTAACCTGAGAAAAGTCCACAACCCTGTCATAGACAACTCTAAGCCGTCAGAGGTTGAAGTTGAAAATCCAAAGCAAATCCCCGAAAAGGCATTGGGCACTGCAGGTGATAATATGTTGGGGCAGCTCATCAATAATTCAGTTGAGAAGATGAAAAAAGATACAATATTCATGACCAGCAAACCAGATTTGGTAGAAAACAAGCCAATCTTGATATCTTCTGATTTGCCAGATGTACCAACAGCTGCAGAGCCTGTCGAATTGAATGAGAAATCAGAATTACTGCTTACTGAGGAAGTGTTTGTTGAGTCAAAGCCTGAAGTGGAGACTGATAGCGTTGATGTGAATGCTCCCTTGACAAATCGAGAGTTAGGTGCTACAGAGGACCCAGCTAGTCATGAAGGTAACAAATCTGGGAGGAAAGGTTCTAGTCAAACAAGGCAAGAGCATGTAGAGAATTGGCCACATAGCAGTCCAGTGATTCCTAGCTATATGGCAGCTACTGAATCTGTGAAAGCTAAACTGAGAGCACAAGGTTCCCCAAAGTTTAGTCAAAATGGGGTTGAGAAAAACAACATTACCCGGCGTCATTCTCTACCATCTCCAGCTAATGGCAAAGCTAGTTCCCAGTCACCAAGGGCACAAAGAGCACCCAATGCAAGTACCAAACTGGCAAATAAAGGTGACAAGTCATCATTGTCTTCAAGAGACGGGAACAGTAAGAATCAAACTTATAATTCCTAATAGTTACCGTGTCTTCTAACAGAAATTCTTCAAGTGCGGTTCACCTTTGTGATGAACTTCATATTTTATCAAACCAAATCATTTCAGTTATTGAATATGTTTTCTTTTGAAGCTATTTTCCTAGGTAACTTGTTTAATATGTGCTAGATAAAATTGAACTTCTATTGCCTTCGACCTTATTTTCTTCGAGTCTTGGATGTTCGGATAAATCTAGACTACTTATTTTCTGATTATATGCTATTTTCAAGTCAAGAAACTCTTTTATTACGGCATTACACAGTTATACATTGTTTTCCCTTCTCATCATCAGAACTTAACAAATTCTTGGCTTTTTTAACTTCACAGCAAAAGGAACCCAGGTGGAATGGAGGAGGTAATACATCCCAACATTGGGTTTTGAGGGATCGGAATAAGAAGTTCTGATTTCATGGCAGTTGCTATCCGTTATTCTGGTGTAAAAGGTTTATGTTTGTATAAGTGGAATATAATCTATATTTTGAGGAGCGTGCGTCCTTTTCCCTGTTGACTGAATTGTGAGTGCATGTACATCATAGGACTTAGAATTTAGAATTTTCGTCATGTTCCTGCAGTTGTACACAGAATTCTATACTTGTGCCTGGTTTATGACATGGTTTGTGGTTTTTATAAAGGAATTCACCGTTATTCTGCACTTTGTCCCGACTGTCCTGATGCAACTATGATCTTACAACTAAATTTACTTGGGCGCATGTCGGTCAGTGTTACACTCACTTAGATAACCACGACTACGTCTGAACTACCTAGAGCTTGAGTGTTATGACTCACGTAGGAGCTTATATCTATGAACACTACACAGGCATAGCATCAGTCCTTGTGAATCGAGCTGTAACAAGCTTGAAGGAAAAGTAGGTTAACTCTTAACAGTGGGTTGCGATAAAATGGGTCTCAAGATTCGAGGGAGGCTGGTCAACTCGGTTTTCCCTGCAGAATGAATTATTACATCATCAACGAATCCACGGGCATCAGAACTATAAGAGCTATTACTCGACAGTTTAATTTGACCAAATAAATCCATTACATAACTATATCTGCTCAATTTCTCAGTCTTTCTATCATAAATGCCGACCTTTCCATTCTATAGATAATGTAACAACAGTATACATATCAAATCCTAATAAGCCTTGTATCCTGGATATAAACGTTACTAACTAATGTGACTGACTACTAATGTTGTGTGAGAAAATATGAAAAAGCAGGGTCAAGAGTTCAGAAAGTGATTATGCGTCGAGAAGAACCGGTCCTATGAGTCTGATTAAGTTCGATCACAATCCCATGAACTGGTGCTCGCCTCCCCAAAATGTTTCTGCTGGAAGGTGGAGCAGCAGAAACAAGTGTCTGAGCATTGGGGGGTATAGGCATTTCTGCAGAATGCCCAGAAATGCAAAGCGTACCAGTATCATCTTGCTCCCAGTATACTTCAACCATAATGCCTCTAGGATTCTCTGCAGTTTCTGTTCCTGGGACGCCCACAAACTGAGCCCCTACGGGTATCTGCATGTAAATAGAAACCAAAAAGATGCAGGATAGTCAATTTCATGACCATAGATATTTCCCTGTCCACAACATTCCATAGAAAGTGTTCCACTATCGTTACCTGTACCGAGGCTCCAGACGCTAGGGTCAGTGTAACTAAACGCCCCTCAGCTGTAGCACTTTCCAGCTCAGCCTGTTTTGCAATATTCAAGAAAACTTCCTCAAGAGTCGCAAGGCCAAGTTGGATATCAGATATCCCGAATTCATTTTGTCTGTCCTCGAGTTCCGTAAAGAATTGCTGTTGAAGCAGCGGGACATAAGAAAAATGCCACAATGAAATGGCCATCTACATGGATTTAATCCAGCTAACTACCTACCATCTACCAGTATAGTTTACCTCAGCTGCAAGAATTTAAGCAACTCTTACCGTTAAAAACCTCTCTTTATCATGCGGAATGACAAAAGTCAGGAAAGATCTGGTCTCCTCGGCAGGAATTACATCCAAACGCTGTCATTATAAACCAAATTAAAAACTAAAGCTCTATATGATAAATAACAAATTCCATTGTGTAGTTTACTCGACATACATCCTTAAAGAATTTCTTCACAGGCTCACGGTCAATTGGGAGTTCTTCAGGGATATATGAGGGAGTGTTTTCACCAGTGGTTTCAGAAAAGCTGATGTTAGCAATAAAACCAGTACCAAATCTTGATTTCAACCTGATTGATGTTCCTATGCACCTAAGCCTACCCTTGGCCATGATTCCAATGCGATCACTTAGAATATCTGCTTCTTCCATTGAATGTGTTGTTAAAACAATGGCACGACCATTCTTTGCATTTTGTATTATATCCCAGACATGCCTTCTTGATATTGGATCCATACCTGTTGTCTGAAAGGAGAAAAGAAGATTTAGACAAAAAAGTGTTGTTAATTCAAATCAACAACAAATTTTAATCAATTATGATCTTGATACCGGTTCATCCAGAATGACTAATTTTGGGTCGCCAATGAGAGCTATTGCAACACTGAGGCGACGCTTCATTCCTCCACTATAGCTCCTGGTTCTAATTTTGGCAGACTCAGTGAGTCTCACCTTCGCTAGTAACTCCTCAGCCACCTACAGTATTACAAGAAAAACATCGTTAAAAAGTAGTTCTATTTTCAGGGAGTTCACAAATGGCAGATACAAAACACATCCAAATTATTATAACATCCAAGTACATTTGCCCAGACAATGGTTAACCTTAAGTCGGTGGTAAGAAAAAGCATTGAGGATTCCAATAATAGTTGTATCTGGTACCTACCGAATTGACTGAATCTGGGGGCAGACCTTTGATATTGGCAAAGAGGTGGAGGTGCTCATCACCAGACAATGCATCCCAAAGAATATCAAACTAGAATAAAACAAGAGTCAGGCACAGTATAAACAAACTATGTATTTAAAAGTTTGGAGAGGACAAAATAATGCTTACATCCTGTTGACAACTGCAACTAACGAAGGCACACTATCATGCAGAAAAGTATATCAATGCACAATGCACTCATAAGTCTGTATATAAAGATAGAGAGAGCACCTGAGGACAAACTCCAATGATCTTTTGAATGTTTGACATACCAACAGAGCTTCTGACGGAATATCCATAAATCAAAGCTGTAAAGAAGACATTTGAGAAGATTGCCTGCAGTAATTGGATCAACGAATTAAAGAAAAGGGACTTAGCTATATACCATCTCCACTAGTCACAGGTGTACTGCCAGTCAAACAATTGATTGCCGTAGTTTTACCAGCACCATTAGGTCCAAGTAGGCAAAACAGTTGATCCTTTGAAAAATTTACCCATAACCCCTTCAAGTAACATGTAAACCACGAGTGTCAGTAAATTCAAAAAATAAATTTTACCCATAGAAGAAAAACATTTCAGTGTGTTCAACACGTAATAATTTGCAACTTGTGAGGACCAGTCTTATTTTTAACAAAGGATATGATACCAGAGAATCACTATATTAGAGTAGTTTGGAAAAACATTCTCTCCTTTCATTTAACACAATCACACTGATTAATTCAGAACTATATTCCACTGGCTGCGCGAGACAAATATAAAGTGTCAAAAATTACATAAACGAAAATTTATCTACCAATCATGTAGCCGATCCCATCATAGCTATGATCACAGTGTCTCTTAAGGCATTTCTCATCAAAATGTGGCAGTAAGCACCATATAAAGATCATCATTGCAAATATATATTTTGAGGAAGTTATATACAGGGACGATAAATTGGTGGTCCTATTATAAATTATATACAAAATCACAAGAATGGAATTAAGAAAATGGTACTCTGTTCTTGTTCATGGAGTACCTGGGGTGGGTTGTAAAAATTGACTTTTTTCTGCTCACCTTGAGTGCTTGGTAAGGTGGAGTCTTCTTGCATTTACAACAACCAATATTTCGGGTGCCAGCAAATGTCTTAACAAGCCCTCGTATCTGAACAGAAACATTTGGATCAACTGTTCCTTCCCTTGTATCTTTTTTGACAATGTTTTCCTCTTCAAGGACATCTTCGTCATCTGGAGAAATTTGCTCATGCTGTGGGACTGAACCTATGCAACTACAAATGCCACCCTCTAAAAGGAAGGAGAAAAACTACGGTCAGAACATTATCAAATGCAAGACCTATGAGCTACTGATTCAATCAGAAGGTCAATCACCTCTCACTTTGTTTCCAGATGTCCCTGACCAATACCCTGGCATTAAGAAGTAAAACAAAGGTTTTCTTACACCAGATGCATTTGGAAATATATTATCAAAGTAGATCGCCAAAACAAGCCAGACAAAGAAGGTGCTGATCAGCCATTTGTAGACATCATTCTGCCAAGAATATATATAAGTTACAAAATGGCTGATTAGAAATAAGTCAGTACAATAAATGTACCGAAAAGAAATAACTCAATAGAGAAATTGGAAAAGATAAGAATATTAAAGTGATGCTTAGAGAAACTGCAAATCCAGTCAGTTATTTTAGAAAAGCTTTGAGATTTTACGCACAATTGTAATCACACATTCTGCATCATCTGGTAAACATTTAGCACGTCTACTCCAACTAATTCCAACAGCTTCCGGAGTATCGGTTGCATCAGCCAATTGCTTTACCGCAGATGCAAGAAGATTAGGCGGGTATAATGACCATATGTTTCGTAGGAATCTAGAAAATTGGCTCTTATATGGGAATCCAAACACAGTTACAAGCTGCAATATAAGAGTAACATATGTTACTACAATAAGCAGAGAACGGATATTTTTTGCTTCAAATGCTGTAGAGTAGCATGGCTCTTGAAGACTGTGGCTTTTGCTCATTACATAGCATTTGTTTCAGGAATCAATTACTGCTAAGTTGAAAACATGAAAACTGACAAACCTATTTGGCAAGAGAAATCAGGAATCAATTATTGCTAAGTTAAAAAGTATAAAAACTGGCTAACCTATTTGATGAGAGAAACTTCAGTTGGGCTTGTGATCCTAATTCTAATATAAAGCAAATGTTTAAAGAAGCTTGAAAAGCACGTTATCTACTTCACTTCAATTGATCTCCATCTAGTTATTGAACAGTGAATGAATATTTCAATTGGAATGTATTAAATCATGAGTTTGATTCTACTAGACTCACGATTACATGACAATCAAGATTTTATTAAAAAGAGAATGTATTAATGGAGTCTTGCCTGTGTCAAAAAGCCAACAATAAATAAGGAGAAACCCACTGTGGTGGCTGAAGATGATTTGCTAACGAAGGCTGACAACATGAACGCAAAAGCAATCTAGCATCACAAAGAGAAAACTGAAAACTGTTGTAGCTGCCTATAATCTTTATTAAATCCTCACAAAAGTACTAAAAGTCAGTCTCACCATATTAAACTGGAAAAGGAAGAAAACAAGAAAAACGACTGCAAAGTTGTTCTTGATGAAAAAATCAAACTGGAACATCATTCCAAAAAGAACAAGAAGAAGTGATGAAATAAGCACAAGAATCCCCTCCCATGTGACCCAGGAGAGCCAATATGCAGATTCGTAAAGACCCATCATACTCATTGCCTGTGTAAGAAAACATGTAAATTGGAAATGAATTTAACATGGAGAACAAAACAGTAAGTATAAAGAAGCTCAGCAGCAGCCAGTAATCTAAGTCACTCTATAAATCCATAAAACAAGAAAGTAAAAACCTGACGAAGTTTGAGCTCTTTCTCTACAATCAAGGAACCTATTTGCAATACAAATCCGAACATGGCAAAGGCAAGGAAAAAAGATGGTCCTATCGATGCCAAGACAGAGAAAGTTTTTCGCGCAGGATGGGCAAACTCCTTAAATCCAAAATTCCAGCTAAAGTTTGAATCTAAAGAATTGGTCAGACAAAACAGGAAGTAAATAACTTTTGCATCAAAATGTTGCAAAAATATCCAAACTTGGCATTTGATTTCTCTAAAATCCTACCTCCAAGAACAGAGCGAGCAATCTCACGCTCAGCTGCAATCTGAAGAGGGATTTGGAATTTGAAGGTAGGATCTTCAACTTTTCCTCGCAGTAAATTTATTGAGGAATTAGTCTGTAAACCATAACCGATAACAGTGGCATTGATTTCTCTAAAATGCAGTGCTCCTGGAGACCGCATAGGGTTGGTTAAAAGCCATGCATCTACTTCGTCTGATGTCCGAAACGACATCACCTGCATAACCAAGAAAATGCTTTCAAGGCGCAAATTTACAGACTTTACAATGAACCCCGGCACAAAAATTATCAGAATTGAGGGACTGAAGTCAAAACTTGAAAAAGGAAATTCTATTTGATCTGATACCTTACTAGCCGGAATTGGCCTGCCGGGGTTATTAGCCATGATGGAACGGACAATAGTGTTAAGGCGTGAGCTAGAGTTGCCACTCCACAGAAAGTCGAAGCACGGGGTTCGCATGTAGTACTTGTCCTCACAAGGTGGAATTGGGGGAGACACCAGAGTGAGAGGATCGGTAACGCTCTCGAAGGCGGTGGTTTGAGACTTGCGAGAACTTGTGGCTTTGTCAATACAGAAGAGTAGCAATATGAAGAAGAAGGAGGCAAAGAGCTGGAGGAGAGTTGCGCGCTTGTTCCTCCATGAGAGCAGCAGATTTTTGGAGAACAGCGCCTTGAATTGTTGCCATAGCAGCGGAATTCCTCTTCGCAACTCCATTCTTCTTGTTCTCGATGACACAGATGTGGTGTAGAAGTGTGTTAGTGTATAGTATATAAGAGTAAGAGAGTCGTTATTTAAAGTCTTGTTGTGTTATGCGAAACTGCGTGACTGTATCGTACCTATTCTGATCTCAACTTGTACTTGTTCAACTTATGATTATGTAACTGTCTGTCTTTTGACAAATTTCACATTTAAGTTCCTTCCTCCAAGAAGTTGAATGCCTTTTTCCTGCGTTTATTCTTAACGTACACAGTTCTTGCAACACTTTTGGCGGACCGGTCCATCCCATGTGGCATCCGTGAATTTATGAATAAAATTCAGCATCCAGATTTTGAATAACGGTTGAAACGTATCTGTTGCTTTCTCGTTAAAAAGGACAATTGGGTAAATTAGATGGAGTACGAGGAAGGGCAAGATGGAGAATCCGAAAGCTGGTCCCAAAGCGCTCAGTTGACTTTGTGTTTTCAGTCGAATCCGTATGAAACGAACGGTGATGACTATACAAGGCCTTTATTTTTTTTGCAAGTTCTATATTTTAATTTAATTTATTATTAACAGAATATATATTATTTAATTATTTAAAATTATGAATAATTTAATATAATATTACTTAATTAATAAAATTTATGAATAGTTTAATTTTATTTAATAATGTTATTTAGTTTTTATAATTAAATTAAATGAATAATTATTAACAATTAGTTGTAATCAAATTTAACGTATCTCCAAATAAAAAATTTTAAATAAATTTTGATTTAACGACTAAAATATATTGAAAATAAATATTAGTCTACAAATGAATGTTAAGCATTGAATTATTTATTTTCATAAAATAAAATACTTTTTATTGATAATTTATCAATAAATATTATATAAGAGATTAAAATACATTTAATCAATTAAAAATAATCTATCTTTAATTTTTATCAAATATATAATTATAGTAATAAAAATATAACTATATTAATGTTAATAATTATATTTAAAAATATTAAAATTAAAAAAAATAACCAAATGGCACGTAGATTAGTTAAACTATGTTCGTCTTTTCTTTTTTTATTTCATTCTGTATGTGTTCAGCTATCCCTAATTTAATTTATACATTTACTGTTAAAGTTTGAAAGATTCTCAACTTCATGCGCAAGTTTACAGATGCGTTAAACTATTTAGCTGCCTGCTCTGTTTAAAACTAATCACTAGTATTTAATATAATATTATTTGGAGATGAGTATCCTATGCCTATGCCTATCCGCGTGCTAATTGTAGTCAAACAATCTTTTAAGACGACATCTAAATCCGTAGGTATCGATTTCATCATGTCCTCGGTTCCTCTTAACCACTCTGCAATTTTATAAGGTCTAGTAATTAGTAAATAAAACCGTTATTGACTAAGCCTCTTCTTTGGTAGAAAGAAAAAATTAAAAACCGTTATTCACAAAGTTGATCCACTTTACGTTTTATTTAACTCATGATCTAGCCTACTGCATTAAACGCGTATGATTGTGACATAACGTCGACATATTGCATATTCTTTGCTTCCACCTTAAGGAAGGATATGTCTTTTAATTTCTTGCACTGACTTCATCAACAATCTCAGTCTTTCTAATCAAATTAGATGAAAATACAAACCATAAGATGAAAAAAAAATTATTAATTAGATTCAAATTTTATTATATATTTTAATCTCTTATAAAAGTTGGATTACATTCTCAATCCTTCCAAACTAAGTTCTAGGTTAATATTATCATATTGGATTGCAATCTCAATCCTTCCAAACTAAGTTCTAGGTTAATATTATCATATTACATATTGTTTACTTCCACCTTAAGGAAGGATATGTCTTTTAATTTCTTGCACTACTTCCTCAACATTTTTTTTAACGGAGTAATCGTGGTTGTTACCTTTTAAATACGCAAATTAGAGCAACATTGGTTATTTATTATTATGTAGAAAGGTATTAATCTTTTTTAATTGGATTGAGAATCAACATGGAAATCAAAGATTAATTAATTAAATTATAAGCAATAATTATTTTAGCATTATGAAAGTAAATGCAAGTTGCCTAATGAAAAGATTTCTTCATTCTATATATTTTAAGAAAGAAGTAAAATTCTAACAGAAAATATAATAGTCATTGCATAGTATTTAACTATTTATATCTTTCTGCATAATAGTCATTGCATAGGATTTATATATTTATAGCTCCCCTTACAAATATATTTCAGGTTATTAATAATAGTCGTTGCATAGTATTTATATATTTCAGATTCCCTAATTATCTTTATGCAGAAAGGTCTTATTAAAGTTTGATTTTATGTAGAAAGGTCTAATTATATAGTAGGAGTAGCCTAATTGGTTTTAGCTCCTCACTTAAGACTCTCTTTTGTAAGAGGTCTTGAGTTCGAGTTACCACAAAGGAGGGAAGAGGGAAAATTTTCATATTGATGATCCTCTAGCCTCTTGGGCATGGTCCATGGTTTGGATCAATTACAGAGGTCTTGCTTATAGTGACAGTGTAAGAGTTGGACCTATTAGAGAACCTGAGGGCTGATGGGAACCTGATATTGAGCAGAGCTAGTTGATCAATCATCAGCTGAACAATCTAATTATGTGACGATGGGAATCTAATTATGTGACGACTCCTTGTGCACAGAAGTGTATAGGCTACGTTGGAACCTGAGAGATTTTGGAGTTATAGATTTACTTTCTCTAAGGGCTCTTGGGGTAGAGTCTTAGGGACTTATGATTAATCCGACAAAAGCTGGGATATCTAATGTATATAAAAAAATATTATTGGATAAAGAAATTATAAACTACAATCAACTGAGATCATATCTAAGAAATATATATCTTAATTATAAATCCTATGTTTATTTTATAAAATATAATCCCTTTTTTTATTCGCATTCAATGAACAACACTGCCTATAAAATCAGTTTAACTTTTTTTAAGAGGCCAATGTTATAAATACCGTACCGATCTTAGTAAAAGATTGAGTTTTGATAATTAACTTAATTATAAATATTATGTTTATTTTATAAAATATAATTCTTTTTTTATTCGCATTCAATACGCAACAACACTACTTATAAAATCAGAACTCGCTTGCATTTAACTCCTTTTAACTAACAAGAAGCTTATTTTGCTCTCGCATCGCAGGAGAATGAACTGAAAACGATGGGTGAGAATGTTAAGATAACAAACTGAAAATGAATGTTGAAGGTGTCGGGAGAACAAACTAAAAACGAATGGTGAGGATGTCAAGGTTGCATAAACTGATTTAGGAATTAAACTACATCATTTTTTTGAAACAATATCATTTTAGTTCTGTGATTAAATGGTATCATTTTATTAATCTTCATCACTTGTGTTCATTTTGGTTGACGTATTAATAGTTAGAGTTTTTAAAACACGTGGTTAAGTGTTGGAAAAAATTACGAATTATATCCTACAAGTAAAATAAGAAAGGAACCCTTTTATTTAGGCTACGCCCATTGGCCAAACTCCGAATAAATCTTCTATTAATAAAAATAGTAGGTACAGAGAGTGAAAAATGATACAACAAAATAGTAGCATTCACACATAAAATGTTTCTCAAATCTACTATCCCTAAAATAATATCCTCATTATTTTATCACTTACCCTTTTTAGGAAAACGTTTCCTAAAAATATCCAAAAAAATCACTCTCTCACAAATTTTAGACCACATAAAATGGCTCATTAAAACCCTCCCACAAACTCACCACATCCCACCATATCATGCATGTTAAATGAAAGAGGAAGGGAGGGTCCTTTATAGACCTTCCACTGCCTTACAACTTGCTTAGCAAGTTTTCTTCCTCTTTGTTTTTTTAATAACAAATAATGGTGATATCCCATAAGTCGGTACCACCTTACAATTCTTCCCTTAATGAGTACTTAAGGTTTATTGTCATTCCTCCAGATGATCGATAGAACTCAAGCTTTCCCCTGGGTAGAACTTTTGTCATTATATTTGATCCATTATCATCTGTATGAATCTTCTCGAGTTGCAATAGCTTCTTCTCCAACACTTCTTTGATTTAGTGATATCTCACATCAAAATGCTTTGATCTTGAATGGAAGGAGAAATTCTTCCTAAGGTGAATAACACTTTGACTGTCACAAAATAATTGATATCTATCATGCTAAAAACTAAGTTTATCTAGGAACTTCATCTATAGGAGCTCATTGCATGCTTCAATTGCAGCAATAAAGTTCACTTTAATGGTGGATAGAGCAACATATTTTTGTGATTTTGATTGACAAGACAAAGCTCCCCTTGCAAAGATAATTAGGTAACCTGAAATAGACTTTATCTAGTTAACATAACTAGCTATGTCTACATTATGTAACCAACTAACATAAGCTTGGTAGTTCCAAAACATAAGAATATTTTGGAAGTACCATGTAGATATCTGAGAATTCACTTCACAATGTTTTTTACCAGGATTTGAAAAGAACCTACTCACTACCCACTACTCCAATTGCGTAAGCAATATCTAGTCGTGTACATACTATGATGTACATCAAACTTCCAATTGCAAAATTATAGGGGACTTTCATCATCTCTTCCTTCTTTTCATTCATCGAAGGGCATTGCTTACTACTCAGCCTAAAGTGATTAATAAGAGAACAACTAACCGCTTTAGCTTTATCCATATTGAACCTTTGAAGTACTTTCTCAGTGTACTTCTCTTGTGATAACTAGGATTTCTTGGCGCCCTTGTCTCTAATAATTTTCATGCCAATAATATGTTTTGTTAGCCCTAAGTTTTTCATGATAAAATACTTGCTTAACTGCTTTCTCATACTATTAATCTATTGATATTTTGGCCAATAATCAACAACATAAAGCAAAAGGATAATGAAATCATCACTAAAGAATTTCTATATGAAAACACAGTGATATGAAGTAGTCTTTTTATTGCCTTGCTTCCCTATAACTATTTCAAACTTCTTATACCACTGTTTTGGTGCCTGTTTTAAACCATAAATTTTCCTTGAAACCCTCTGGCTGCTCTATATATATCTCTCCTTCCAAATATCCATGAAAAAGGTTGTCTTGATATCTAGTTACTTGATTTTTAAATCTAAATTTGTTGCTAAACCAAGCACTGTACGGACGAATGTCATTTTCACAATTAGTAAAAATATCTCATCAAAATCAATTCCTTTTTTTTGGTTGAATCCTTTAACAACCAATATAGCTTTGTATCTTGGATGAGGATTATGTTCTTAATTCTTAATTCTAAACATCCACTTATTTTTCAAAGCATTCTTGCTGCTTGTCTTTCTCGCATAGATCTCTTTATTGAAATCCGAGCAGTCTCTGGTGTTGGTGGTTGATTCTTAACATCATTTTCATCATAATCTTCATCTGATTGGTTTTGAATGGGAGCATCATCATCATCTACATTTGGCTGGCGATTTTCAACATCATCTCTAAATTTTGTTGGCATCGTTTTTGGAAGAATTAACTCTAAATTCACTAGGTCACCCTCAGTTCTTAGAACATCCTTTTTCACTTTGCCAAGATCTTCAAAGGATTGATTTTTGATAAATATAACATCATGGATCCGAATCAGTTTATTCTGGACTGGATCATAAAACCGATAACGAAATTAATGTTCTCCATATCTAATAAATATACGATGGCGAGTCTGGACATCAAGCTTGGATCTCTCATCTTTTGGGGTTATGGATATAATCTTTGCAGTCGAATACCCTTAGATGATCATAAGAAACATCATTTCCTGACCATACTTTCTCCGGAACATCAAATTGTAAAGGGATGCAGGTTGAGCGATTTAATACATGTACTGCTATGAATAAAGACTCACCCTAAAATGTCTTAGGCAATTTTGCACGTGAAAGCAAGCATCTAACTCTCTCTATCAAAGTCCTGTTTATCCTCTCAGCTAAAACATTCAACTGCAGTGTCTTAGGAGGAGTAGTCTGATGTCGAATACCATGCTCTTTGCAATAAACGCCAAATGGTCCAATGTATTCTCCACCATTGTCTATTAGAATGCATTTCAACTTCTTCCCAGTTTGTCTTTCAACTAAGGCATGGAATTATTTGAAAATATTTAGCACTTGATCTTTAGTCTTCAAGGTGTATACCCACGTCTTCCTAAAATGGTCATTAATAAAAGTCGCAAAGTATTGAGCACTACCAAGTGACTTTGGAATTGGCCCACATAAATCTGAGTGTACCTAATCCAACACATTCTTCATTCTAGAAGGAGGGAAACTTTTGGAAGCAACTATATTTTGCTTTTCTGCTAGACAATCAGCATACTTTTTTAAATGCACTTGGTTAATTCCAAATAATGCATTATTTGTCACCAACTGAGTTATCCCTTTCTCGCTCATATGACCGAGTCTCCTCTGCCACAATTCAATTCACCAATTTTCTCCACTAGATTTCCAACATCATTAGAGACCTTTGCCTGCATCACATTCAACTTTAAGCACTTATTACCTTTGGCGATTACCAAGGAAGTTTCCATTTTCCTTCTTTGAAAGTGTTGCAAAAACTTTCATCATCAAGTATGGCAACAGAGATCACATTTAGGAAAAAATCAGGAATATGTCTGACATCTTTTAGAGGCAATCTCATGCCATTGTCTTTCTCCAAGTAAATATCACCTTTTCTAGTGATTCTACCCAAACTACTATTTCTCATTTTCATGACACCAAAATCTCATTCTATATATGATGAGAAGAGTTCTATACGTGAAGTGACGTGAATAGTAGCACCACTGTCACCTATCTAGTTGAACTCATAGGATGCACTATTCATATCATTATTATATGAGACAATATGAAAGTCATCAATGATGGTAGTTGTCGATGTGTGTTCATCATCATGGCTTTTATCTTTCTTGACTTCTTTGCCTTTGTTCTTTTTTTCTTTGAACTTCTGACAGAATCTTTTGATATGACCCTTCTTGTAGTGATGACACTCAACGCTCTCATATTTATTTAATCTTCCTCTGCTCTTATCTCTAAAATTTGGACCTTTAGATTTGCTCCCCAATTTGGAATTTGTGACCAGAACTTCTGACTGTGTTGAAGTGGTTGAACTCTGTGATCTTTGTCTTATCTTTTCATTCAAAATTTCACTTTTTACAAATTCCATGTTAACAACACCGTCAACTGCAGAATTAGTGATTGAAATCTTCAAAGTCTCCTAAGACTCTGGTAAGGAGATAAGCAAGAAAAGGGCGAGCATTTCATCATCGAACTTTATGCCCATTCTTAATAATTGATCCATGACCCCTTGAAATTCATTCAAATGATCTACCATAGGGATACCTTCTCAATATTTTATCTGCATTAATTTTGTCAGGTAAAATAATTTATTGTTACAAGTTTTTGAGGCATACAACTCCTCGAGCTTCTTCCACAACGTCTGTGCATGAGTCTCGTTGCAAATATGGTTGTACATATTATCGTCAACAAATTGGGGAATAAAATTACATACCTGCTCATGCTCAAACGCCAACTCCTCGTCTGGTTTATTTTCGGGTTTTGTTGTGGTGAATACTGGTAAATGCAAATTTGTGACGAACAGAAGATCTTTTATCTTATTCTTTCATATGTGATAGTTGGAGTCATTTAGGCTAATCATCTTGCTTATTTCTTCCTCCATCTTTAATGAGAAATCCTTTGACACAGAACCGAGTCTAACTCTAATACCACTTGTTGAAAAAATTACGAATTATATCCCACAGGTAAAATAAGAAAAGAAATAACATACATAAATTTAAAGTAGTTCACTATTTTGTTTAGGTTACGTTCATGGACCAAACTTTGAATAAATCTTCTACTAATAAAAATAGTAGATACAAAGAGGAAAAATGATACAATAAAATAAGGACACTTACACACAAAGTATTTATCAAATTTACTATCTCTAAGATAATATTATCACTATTTTGTCATTTACTTTTTTTAAGAAAACATTTCCTAAAAGTATCCAAAAAATTGCTCTCATAAATTTTAGAACATGCAAAATGGCTCCTTAAATCCAGCTCACAAATTCACCACACATCCACTATATCATGCATGTTAAATGAAAGAGAGATGAAGGGTTTTTTCTTATAAACCCTCCGCCGCCTTACAACTTGCTTAAGCAAGCTGTCTCCTTGCTCGCCTTTAAGAGCTTGCAAGATAGCTTGCGTTGGCAAGTTGTCTTCCTCTCTGTTTTTTTAACAAATAATAGCGATATCCCATGAGTTGGTATCACTTTACAGTAAGTTACGTCAGCAAAATTAATAGAGACATTAACGTCGGATTAGAATTAGAAAAAGTTGAAAATTTAAGCATTTAATTGTCACGTTTTGAAATCATAAAATTAACTAAAGTTTGTGATTTTTGTAATAAACCCAAAATTATAAACTAAATTCAAGTGAGACCATATCTAAGAAAGATATATCTTAATTATAAATATTATGTTTATTTTATAAAATATAATCCCTTTTTTTATTAGTGTCCAGTACGCAACAACAGGATCCTGCTGCTTTCCTGCAATCCGTTGTAGTGGGGTAGTTACATACAACTCTAACATGTCTTTTACACCCGAAAGTACCTCCTCTTTTCCCGAGAAAATTATAGAAACATTTCTCCATTAGTGCCTGTGATGCCGGCGTTAAAACTAATAGCGAAGCCTCTTGTAAGTTTCTCCGCACCAAGCAACCAAGTCACAGCTTCAACCAAATATAATATCATTTCGTATATATTATGCCCTTCTCATGACTAAGACTTTGGATTAGACCAACGGGATTCATTTACTTCTACACTAACAAAAAGTGACCCTGACGTGAAAACAGGAGCCTGGCAGCCCATTTTTGCTTCCATTTAATTTATTCATTTACTTCGTCATTGCTTTACTTTCCATAAAATCATTCTAAAAAATGTTCTATAATATTTTACAGTTTTGTAATTTGCACATCAAATTTTCTATTTCACTTATAATATTTTAACTCTATTTTATTAAATTTTATTTAATATATTTATGTAGGGTTTATATAAATATGTGGATAAGATTTAATAAAATATGAAAAAAACACTATAACTAAAACATGAATTTAATAAATAATTAACAAAAGAATATTATTAAATATAATATATAAAATAATGTATATAAGGTTTTTTAGAAAATTTAATATAATTATTTTTAATAATTTAAAATAAATAAAATTACATAAAAATTTTGTGTTTTTTTTCATAAATAATAACACCATATGAATATTATCTTTAAATTACTGCTCAATATACAATTAGTAAACATGATTTGAACTTGAGAAAAAGATACGTATGCTCAAGCTGACTTGAAATGAAGCAGATACTTCCAGGAAATTGTTGTACTTTAGAAATTGTATGCAGTCTCAAGCACCTAGAAAATGAAAATGAGAGTCAAATCCCGATTGAATCTGATGTGATATGAATTACTCTATATTCCTCATCCTGGAGGGAAAGTCAAAGACGCGTAACGGGCATTGTAGGCATTTAACAAAGGGCAGTTTCGACATCGAGCCCGAAATGAAACCAATCTGGTGGTTCCAGGTAAATGAAGGGGACATGTAGGGGTAGGAAGGTAATAGCCGCTGCAAAGGAACACATAAATAGAAACGCCAAGCTTAACATGGGTTCATGTCAGAGCAAGAGGAACCAATAGCGAAACAAGTCGCTCTGTTACGACTTTCTACCGTCACTGTGTTAAAGACACACATTGGTTGCATATAGAAAGAAGAAAGGCTTTGGGCTGTGTTTACTATATACATATTGGCGGGAAAGAGGAATTAACGGTCACTTAACAGTGGCATATATATAGACGATCCTTTAGCTTGGTATTTCCATGGCGGATATGCAACGAGATCCTGCGTCCTTTTCGACTCAAGCAAATGCTTTGCTTCGAAAGAATCTAACCTACCAGGTCTCTCTCTCTCTCTCTCTCTCTCTCCTCTCTGTTTTGTACATATGCATATGTTTGTAAGCCTGTTTCTGGTTAGCTGACTGTTAGTGTAACTGTGTAACGTTGCTCCTATGATGGATTCGTATGTTTGTGTTTAAGTTTTGCTCGTAAGTTTTAGAAGATGTTCTGATAACAGCTTGCTTTCTGTTTTTTTTTTGTTTGTTTGTCTTGTGTGTTTTAGTTCTAGTTCTTTTTTGGTAGCACGAGCTCAGAGTTGATGTGCGTGGTGTCTGGTATTCTGTTTGGGCTGAGCAGCTACAATTTTGCTATCTTGGTTTTGTGGATTGAGTATTTTTATAACTGATTCTTTTTTGTTGTTGATCGAGTTTTCCTCTTCTTTTCTATATTTATTTATTCCCCTTTATTGAATTGAATTTGAATCGCTTCATTTCACTCTATTAAATTTGATTAAATAAACTTCCTCTTGAATTTCAAAGCTAGGGTATCCGTATCCGTGCCAATGTGATGATTAAATGTGGTTTAGAACTGAACATTGTACGAACTTTGACTTTAGGAGATTGTCTTCTTATATCATTTATCGATTTGTTCTTTTGTTTTCACAGAAACGGAATGCTAAGACAAATTGTCGTCTCATTAGCTTTCCCTTTATTCTTTGCGTGCTGTTTAAAATTCTTCAAGCTGTAGTGGACATGCAGCTGAACAAGGCTAGTAACAAGTGCGGCTGTCAATGTGTTGACACCAATAATGATGGAACTTGTGAGAAGGTCTGCGGCTTGCAATTCTCAAATTTGGATCAAGTTGCCACTTGTCCAATTCCTAGTCCCCCTCAATGGCCTCCTCTCTTACAAATTCCCGCTCCAGAGTATCGTGCAGTGAAGACAGATGTTCTGCCCTTCACAGATTTGCCAAATGAGTCGTGCAGAAGTACAGGTTCCTGTCCTGTAACCGTACTCATGACTGGGAGTAATCAATCACTTGGACAAAGTATCTCTCTCCCTCTCTCATATTTCTATATCTTCCTGAGCATATGTGTGCAAGTATGAGATTCTGGGCATGCATACTTCATTATTCTGTCTTCATTTTTGTGCATCATTTTATTACATATCTCGCTTATTTTGTCCTCCATATAGATGAAATTGAGCTCTGGTTTTTATTTCCTTAATTGCATAATTCTTCTTTTTTTTCTTTTTTTTTTGGATAGTCATGGCTGGGAATATGTTCACAAGCTCCCTCACCTTAATGTCGTCCAATGTTACAGATTCTTTAGCTAAGAGTGCGCTGGTTAGTTCTTTCTTCCCTTTGTAATTTTCTTTAGTTCTTTCTTCCCTTTGTAATTTTCTTCCAGCTATTTTCAGGTGGTTAGCTTTATCTTGCTTATATATTCTCTTTTAATGTCCATGTGCGCCTAAATGGTTCAGGGTTCAGACAGCGAGCCTAGAGAAGATAATCTTTTGGATCCTGGTTTCTATGAAAATACTCCTCTGTATAATGTTCAACAGCAGTGCACACCGAACTCCACGTTCTCTGTTACCATCCATTTGTCACCACTGGAATTCAAGAAAGGTATTAATATGTAGTCCAACAAGCAAGTGGTATAACTTTATTTGCTGATCTTGACATGAACATACAGACAGCTGCTTTAGAACATATGGGGCCTAAAGAATTAAAGATATGTCTTCTGTGTTTACAAACATGCGTAAAAGGAATTTTCAATATGTTCAGTCAGAATCATAATCCTTATGCACTTCTAATTAAAAGAGGACATACACACTCTTGTAGTGATAACCACGTGTGATTCTAGGGAAGGAGCAGCATGCATTCAGAGACGATGACCAAGGATATTTTGATGGTTCCATCTTTTTCACGATTTGGTTTTTTGATAAAACTCCTTTTCTGTTTTGCTCATGAATATGAGAATTAGTAGCTTGCATGCTCCAACCACTTATTGATCAGAGTAACTATGGACTTGAACACAGTGTATAATATGCATGATCTGTGCTTTTCAGATGCAATTTTTTGTTGTCTAATTAATCAACTCTTATCATTGGTCTACCATGTGGGATATGAGATGGAAATGGCAAAAAACACAATTAGAGGGCTTGCTACAAAACTAGGAAAAAAGTTGGGAGCTCATATGAGTAACAGGGAGATGATAAGCTTCAAGTTTTACACTATCTTTGGCTTCTCTACGTTCCATGAAAATTGCGCGAAGACTTTTATAGCCTAAATCCAAGGTTTATAACTTTGATAACTTATATTTTAGGAACTTCTAGGGATGAAGCATAAAACTGTTGTGTCACACTCAAAACCATATTTTTGTTTCTGTGGAAGATTATTTGCTTGTGAAATTCTGAAGCTTTGGTTATTTACTTTGTTCTTTA
>JAOSBK010000006.1:33610131-33622950 GCA_027568895.1 Erythroxylum shatona | reverse complement strand
GAGATTTGCAATTGAAATCACAAAATAGTGGAATTTTTGTAAAAGGTGATGTGAATACAGGCAATTTGGATTATTTTGGTGTTTTGATAGATATCATACAATTAAATTATCATGGGGGAAATAGTACCATTTTATTTAAGGCTGACTGGTGGGATGTGTATCATAAAGGTGGATATAAGGTTGACAAGTTTGGGTTTCCTATAGTAAATGTGACACGCAAGTTGAAAACTAATGAACCATATGTTTTAGCTTCTCAAGCTGAACAAGTTTACTATGTAAGAGATATTAAGGAGCTCAATTGGCAGGTTGTTGTCAAGACAAAGCCTCGTGATTTGTATGATCTTCCTGATGATGATATAGGAGATGAGCCATGTCAAGAAAATGAAGATTTTGGCTTTACACTTCACGAATCTACATTAGAAGATGATACTGATACAATATCTTTGGATAGATCTGATCTAGATGCTGCAACTGTTGAAGCAAATTTGTTAAATGTTGATACTATGAGTGATGGAAAAGATGAAGAAACTGATTGTGATGAAGATACTTTCATGGATGATGATGAAACAAATTTAGTAAGTGAAGATGAGGAAGGCGACGATGACAATGATTGAACATTGTCACCAACTTTGTTTTTTTATTTTCAATAGGGCTACTTTCAGGTATACCTTGCAGTTTCGTAATCAGTTTACTCACTTCAATTCAGAGACTTGATGTTGCTTAATGATACTTTAGTTGACTTACTTTCTTGCAGGCATAGGACATGGGGTTTCAAGCTCATTACTTAGCAGATTATGTGATGTTACAAAGCAATTTTTTGCACTTCCGCTCAAAGAAAAACATAAATATGCTCAAGGAGAATCAAAATATTGTCATAGATATGGGGCCTAAAGAATTAAGGATATGTCTTCTGTGTTTACAAACATGCATAAAAGGAATTTTCAGTATGTTCAATTAGAATCATAATCCTTATGCACTTCTAATTGAAAGAGGACATATACACTCTCATAGTGATAACCACATGTGATTTTAGGGAAGGACCAGCATGCATTTAGAGATGATGACCAAGGATATTCTGATGGTTCCATCTTTTTCGCGATTTGGTTTTCTGATGAAACTCCTTTTCTTTTTTGCTCATGAATATGAGAATTAGTAGCTTTGCATGCTCCAACCACTTATTGATCAGAGTAACTATGGACTTGAACATAGTGTATAATATGCATGATCTGTGCTTTATAGATGCAATTTTTTTTGTCTGATTTATCAACTCTTTTTAGTAGTCTGCCACATGGGATATGAGATGGAAGTGGTAAAAAACTCAAATAGAGGGCTTGCTACAAAACTAAGAAAAAGTTGGGAACTCATATGAGTAATAGGGAGATGAAAAGCTTCAAGTTTTACACTCTCTTTGGTTTCTCTACGTTCCATGAAAATTGCATGAAGACTTTCATAGTTTAAATCCAAGGTTTATAACTTTGATAACTTATATTTTAGGAACTTCTGGGGATGAAGCATAAAACTGTTAAGTGTCACACTTAAAACCATATTTTTATTTTTGTGGAAGATTATTTGCTTGTGAAATTTTGAAGCTTTGGTTATTTACTTTGTTCTTTAAATGTAGATGTAATATGTGTTGAAGGCTTAAATTTGTGGTGATAAAGTTTTGCTGAGGTGAAGGAAGAACTTTACAAAGGTTATCGCTAAGGAAATTCAGAGGGGAAGATCAATGAGATACTAGCAAGTGGACCTTCCTTAACTTGTCATCCCGTTTCTTGTGATTTATAATTACATTCTTTATCATAATAATTTCAATTTCTTACAGCCTATGATTTCTTAAACACTGACCAAAATACCTTCAATATGAGCATCTGGTACAATGCAACTTATAAAGACAATAGTGATCGGTTTTTTAACTTGCTCCGGATTCCCCGCTCAGTGAACCTGGTATGAGATGATGTTAAATTTTTATTAATATTATCTAATACTTTCAGCATTGAGGCTTGAATCTTTGGTGTTTCCTTCTTGAATTTGCAACATTATCTAGTACTTGGGCTTCAAAATAAATTGATATTATATGTCCTCGACATCTTCAAAGTTATCAGCTATTCTAATGTAGGTTTTTTCTTTTTAACTTTTCATGAATACTGCTCCTTTTTGCCCCCCTTTTTTTTAATTTCTATTTTATTTGCATGTCTCTTGAAATTGCTGCTTGCTCTTTATTATTTTCTTCAAAATTTTTCAATAGTTTTTGCAACATTTCTTTTGCAAAAGTTGCCCATTGTTATGAGGGAGGTGCTATTTTTTTGTATGATAAGTTTTCTCCCTCTTGTTTTCTGCAATCAGTATCCATTACCAATTGTTATGCTGCAGGTACCACTGTACCATCTAGTCTGTGAATTTTCACTTCGAAAACAAGGATGCACTTATGAATATAGTATACTGAAGTCCTTGAGCTGTATCTATGTTATTTTATAGTCGAATGTTTAATTGGTTTCTTGCATTTGTATATACATTAATTCTTCGATAACATATTCTTTCTATGTTGTTGTGTCTTTTACTTCTTTCCTTGCTTTTGAGTTTGCCATTCTATATCAGCCAACATATATGATGAAATTTATACTTTTATATCCACAGGCATCGAATGCTTACCTCCTCTTGCTAAAAGGACCTAGTACTCGAATTCTATTTGACTACGTCAAAGAAATGCCTCAACCTGAGAGTGAAGTCAGACTGGATATTGCATCCCTTATTGGCACACTTTTCTTTACATGGGTTGTTCTACAACTGTTCCCTGTAAGTTTGTGAACAGTTTTTTGTTACCATCTTAGAGCTTGCATTCTTTAAAAATTATTATTTGAATCTTTGATTGTATAGCCCAGATGGTGATAACTACATTTATTCCCTATTAAGTGTTGAAAGCCACGGTGGCATCACTCACGCTAGTTCTTACCAATATTCTTGCTATAGAGTCAATCAAGTTTAGTAAGATGTTTCTTGGCAACTGATTTATCCCTCTGCATGTGCTAATATTCCACCATCGGGTGTAGATGCTTTTGTAAAATCACTGCTATGTAGCACACTGGGAAAGAATCATACAATTAGAATCTTCAATCAACCAACAATAAGGTGGGACTGAACTTGAGGTTACAGACATTTTATAACATGGCTAGAGTTTACATGGCTTTCTTCCAGCAACATCGTTATCTCTTAGAAAGTAAAATTTCCTGAGGCTTCTGAATGTTTATTACTTTTTTTATTATGTTAAACATCCAGCATCCCGATTCTATAATATTTGATGAATTCATCAAACTTAGCTCCATTTCGAAGATTCCTCTTATTAGACTGTATTTATCTGACAACCGAAAAATTGGGGAACCACAAGTTATTAGGAAGTAGCTCGGATAGCGAGTCATCTTTCCAGATGTTTGATCTCCTGTATCTGATGTTTGTGCTGTAGGTGGTTCTTACATCTGTGGTTTATGAGAAACAAAAAAAGCTGAGGATCATGATGAAAATGCACGGTCTTGGTGATGGACCTTATTGGTTGATCACATACTTATATTTTCTTTCCCTATCTATGATGTACATCTTTGTTTTTGTAACATTTGGCTCTGCTATAGGTAAATTCTTGTCTTTTGTTCTTTATTAACTTGTATTTGCTTCAACTTTCTGATTCAGTTGAATTACAGGTTTGAAATTCTTCACGATGAATGACTACGGCATCCAATTTGTATTTTATTTTATCTATATAAACCTGCAAATTTCTGTGGCTTTTCTGATGGCTACTTTCTTCTCAGATTTTAAGACTTCTACAGGTTTTTAGTGACATTACGTTTTTCATTAATGAAACTTTTATCAATTATCTTAGTATTCGTGTTCATGACGGTTGCCTTTTGCTGGTCACAGTTGTAGCCACTATATGTGTCTTTGGAACTGGGCTCTTAGGTGGCTTTCTTTTCGAGAACTTTGTTGAAGATTCATCATTTCCCAGTAAGTAGCAAAGTTTGCAAACCAACATTCCTGTTCCATCAGTTGGAACTTTTTTGTGGGTACTATTGAGCAAACGAATGATGCCATGCCTCAATCTCCAGATTAATTCCTTCTTAGTTGTTTTCTTTAAAAATCTTTAGCAGGCAGGAC
Organism: Erythroxylum shatona; assembly: GCA_027568895.1. NCBI lineage: Eukaryota > Viridiplantae > Streptophyta > Magnoliopsida > Malpighiales > Erythroxylaceae > Erythroxylum > Erythroxylum shatona. Next base: position 33,618,810 of record JAOSBK010000006.1, on the reverse strand, counting down.
TGTTGTTTTGACCGACCTTAAAAATTAAGATTGTTTTAGAAGAACTGATACAGAAATGACTTTGAGATACTTGTGTAATTGCCAGTTATTACTTTACAAATTAACTACCTAATAGTCGGTGCTGTAAGCAGCCTCTTGGTTTGGCTTGGATTTTTTTTTTTTTTTGTGGACACACCTGCATACACTCATACAAACTGACCTTTATTCCAACTTTTATCACTGACTTAACTCGTTGTGGTACTTTTTCCTATTGTTATAGGAGGCTGGATCATTGTGATGGAGTTTTATCCTGGTTTCTCTCTATACCGTGGGTTGTATGAGTTTGGACAATATGCTTTCATTGGGAATTTGCTTGGGACTAGTGGGATGAAGTGGAAAAACTTGAATGATCATGTAAATGGGATGAAAGATGTGTTGGTGATCATGTTTGTTGAGTGGCTATTGGTACTTTTTGCTGCATATTACATGGACCAAGTTTTGTCATCTGGAAGTGGAAAAAATCCTCTGTTCTTCTTGCACAGCTTTCGCAACAAAAAGTCACCATTTCTTCGGAAATCTAGTTTGCAAAGGCAGGGATCCAAAGTTTTTGTTAATATGGATAAACCAGATGTCAGTCAGGAGGTAATCTGTCCTGATGTCTATTCCTACCACAGTTGCTGCTGGTGCTTTTGGTATTCCGACAGATCTGCAGGATGGTTCATACTATTCTTGCCATTGGATATTTAGTTGTTTGTTTATACTCGTAGAAAGTTGAATTTACATTTTTTCTCTCCTTTTAAATTTATTGTTTCCTGGACAATAGTTAATGGTTATCTTCTTCATGATTTTGGAAAAAAACAAATGTCGACGGAAGTGGGTGGCATGATAATTGTTTATCATGAAAAAAGGTTTAGGTTGTTATTCCCTTTAGATTTTTTTCGATCATTAATAAGAGCTTAAACATGTGTCAATATTAGTTAATTCTCGAATCTTGCAGTTTGGTCTCTCCAACACTAGAGCATCAATTTCCTTGTATGCATGTCAAATTGTTTTGGCCAAAACCTTCATTTTTTGTTTTTTGGCAGAGGGAAAAGGTTGAGCAGTTACTGCTAGAGCCAAGCAATAGTCATGGAATTATTTGCCATGACCTCAAGAAGGTGTATCCAGGTAGAGATGGAAACCCGGAGAAAGTTGCAGTCAAAGGATTATCTCTTGCTTTGCCTCGAGCAGAGTGCTTTGGTATGCTTGGTCCAAATGGTGCAGGGAAAACCTCTTTTATTAGTATGGTCAGTCATCGTTGATTCCTTGTTGTTTAATTGATTTGGATTAGTGATGCGGGAACAAATCTGTTTCAAGCATTTTGGAAACCCATCTCCCCTGCTAGCATACTGTAAAAGTTGTAGAAACTAATTAGTTATGTAGTCTAGTAATGTTAAAACTCTTTGTCCTGGTCCTGCTTAAGAAGGATCTTATGATTTGCCCAGGGAGGGGAGGGGATTGGTTGGGTTGGTTGGTGTTATCTGGATATTGCCACACCTTCTGGTATGCCACATAGAATTGCATTGTCTTCCTTTTAGGTCATTCACTTGTTTGTTCTTTCGTCTCCTTTTGCAGTTCTTTACTGCATAATATCCTGCCCTGTGAGAACTTTAATCTAACAAGGATTGATCTTTAGGTTTTTATTACTTTCTCTAATTTGAAATATACAATTTTTTGCACTTCCTTATAACCTTATCTTCTAATCAGATGATTGGTCTCACAAAGCCAACCTCGGGGACAGCATATGTTCAGGGTTTGGATTTACGGACTCAGATAGATTGTATTTATACTTGCATGGGGGTATGCCCACAGCATGAGTAAGCCAGAGTTTTGAAAAAATTTTAAGCGATTTGCCAACTTCTTCGTAGTCATATGCTGTTCATTTTTGACAATTCATAGCTTGCTTTGGGAAACTTTAACCGGGAGGGAGCACTTGCTATTTTATGGTAGACTTAAGAACCTAAAAGGTTCTGCATTGTCACAGGTAAGTCGTTATCTTTTTTTTCCCTTCTAATTTTCGTTGTGTCAATTGGGTTAATTTTCCTAAATTTAGTTCTTAAACATGTTTGGTAAATTGTATACGGAAGTAAGATGAATCACGTAGTCACAGAGACATTTCAGAACTTCATATAGGGAAGAGGAAATGAAAAACAAATATACAAATAAAAGATCACTTGGACTGCATCGATTTACTTCATAATAACTGCTTGAATTGATTCTATAAGAATACAGTTGTTGGTAAGTGGCAATTATTATTGTTGTAGAGCACTTGGCCTGCCTGGGTGGATTACTTCTGAGCTTCACTTTTTTATTTTGTGCTCTACTTCCATAGGCAGTTGAAGAATCTCTTAGAAGTGTAAATTTATTTAATGGTGGAGTTGCTGATAAACATGCTGGGAAGTATAGTGGAGGCATGAAGAGGAGGCTGAGTGTTGCCATTTCATTAATTGGAGACCCCAAAGTATGTGGATCTCTTTCTTGCATTCTTTGCTTTATGCAGCTGGATAATTGTATTTTTAAAATGGTCTGTCTCCTGACATGTCGAAAACTTTCTAGGTTGTTTACATGGACGAACCTAGTACTGGATTAGATCCAGCTTCAAGGAGCAATTTATGGAATGTAGTGAAGCGTGCGAAGAAGGACCGGGCAATTATTCTCACAAGTATCCCCTCTTCTCTTTGCGTGTGTGTGTGAATGTGGTTGGGATGTGGGTAAATATTTTGGTTGTGAGCAACTGGGAAGTTCCAAGTTGTTTATATTGCATTACCGTGACTATTTTCAGCACATTCAATGGAAGAGGCAGAGGCTCTTTGTGATCGACTTGGAATTTTTGTTGATGGAAGCCTACAATGCATAGGAAACCCTAAAGAGGTAACGGTGCAATACATTTGGATATTTGCTTGTAGTTTCATTGATGGAAGTGTTTTCCTTAATTTGAAAAGGGTGCCTTTGCATCTTAACTTCTTTGTCACATAACCTGCATTATTCTCTTATGACAACAAAATGGTGTCACCATCATTTCTTATAAGAGTTGATTTTCAATTTCTGGCATGTGACATTTTACATAAAAATGAAACAGCTGAAGGCCAGATATGGAGGATCTTATGTTTTTACCATGACAACATCTGCGGAGCATGAGGTGGAGGTTGCAAATATGGTACAACAGCTATCTCCTAATGCTGAAAGGACTTACCATACCTCTGGAACACAAAAGTTTGAAATACCGAAACATGAAGTCAGAATTGCAGACGTATTTCATGCAGTAGAGATTGCTAAAGGAAGATTCCCGGTGTTCGCCTGGGGCTTGTCCGACACCACCTTGGAGGATGTTTTCATCAAGGTTGCTAATGCTGCATAGGTAGCTATTCAATATTCAACATACTTTCTTGACTGGCGTATGTATTAATGGTTGTTCAGCTTCTCTCTACTGCTAGTTTTGGACGCATTGCCATAGTCAAATTATGTATACTTAATAAAGTTTTCTAGTGTAATTCAATTGTTTCTTAAACTAGGAAATATGGCATTTTGTAAATGGTGTTGTACCAATCATATTGTCATCAGGAAGTTGCACTTAGTTCTTTTTCCTTGCATATTATCAGTTGTATTTATCCAATTCCCGGTGACAGGGAATAATATCGGCCGTGTGATACGAATTGATAGGAACTACTTGCTAGGCAGTGGGAGGGAGGTTCGCGAGAAAACATGTGGTCCTTTGTCCCTAAAATTTTATCGTTGAGGCATAGAAATTTACCGGTGGGTCATGTAAGAGACAAAAAGGGGATCCTGGGACATTTTTAGAGGGTTCAACCTTCCTATTCTCAGATACTCACTATAACCATAGCCGCATTAATTGCAAGTTAAACGTCATGGACAATGATGCAACGCTTGGAGCCACTACTCCCACATGCCATAGCTAGCCTTCCGGTAGCTTCTTCATCTTTTTGATTATTTTTTTTTGACTTATTACTACGAACGCTTTGTTTCAGAATGTGCATGGTGCAGACAAACGGAAGTTTTTTCAACACTGCTTGAAGGAGATTACTTGTCAGTACAATCCTATTAGGAGAAGGTTGAGATATAGTAGGAGATTGTATCGGACTTTGTAATATGACCTGCATAGGAGTTGTATGGCTTGTCGCCCAAGATATTTAGCCTATATAAAGGCATGCTTTGTGATTAATGTAAAGAACGCAAAATTATCATGGTATCAGAGCCCATATAAGCGTTTAATCTTCAACCTAAATCATAGAAAGACTAAAGATCCTCCGGCTAAAAAAAAGGAGGAAAACTGACGGTGAATTCCTTTAAGACCCCACATCCATATACTAAATGCATCCCTCATTCACATTAGTAGTGATAAACAAATATGTTCTCACTGGCGTAGAGAACTATGAAATTTGGCAAGACTCGATGATAACGGCCTTTGAAGCAAAGTATAAACTTGGGTTTGTTAATGGCGACATCATAAAGCTTAATGATGAGACGTCACTTGAATTTAAAGCTTGGAAGGCAAACAATTCTATGGTAAAATCGTGGATTAAAAACACCATAGAGAACTCACTGCAAGGTGTTGCTGCCAACTGCACTAAAGTTAAGAAAGAAGACAACCAACTGCACAAAGTCAAAAATAATAAGAAGAAAAAAAAGGAAGCTAGCTGTGGACAGATTGTGTACGCGTACCTTCCCATCTCAATTTTTTAATATCTCAGAAATCTTTTCTTCTATTAAATCCTCACAAAAGTTTAGAGATTGTTTTTCTTATTTAGTGAGAGAGCTAGCATTTCTCTTTGTAAAATAGAGAGAGATTGTACTCTTAAGTTTCATAGTAAAATTTCTTTTCTTGCTTGTGTTTTTTATCCTAATTTAGGAGTTTTGCTACATAAAATATGTCTGTCTTCAGTCATATCTAGTTGTAAACTTGTTCTAATCCGGTCAATTTTTAGAACAAATGGTATAAGAGCGAGGTGAGAAAATCATGATGAATTTTTTGACGTAATTCGTTCAGAGTTCGGGTGAGCACAGTGAAAGTTGGTGAACAATAACTATAAAATGTAACAACTGTTCATGTATTTATTTTTGCATTAAACCGTGAAGTTATTATAATTTAAGTATACAGTACTATTCATACATACGCATAAGGTACTATTCACATATACGAAACTATTCATACATATGGGTACTATTCATGTTAAATAGTGGGAGCCAAAATTCTATTCGTGATAGAAGCAATGAGAATAAAATTTGAGATTGAAAAATTCAATGGAAGTAATTTCTCATTGTGGAAATTAAAGATGAAGGCTATCCTAAGAAAAGATAACTGTTTAGTATCCATCAGCGAAAGGTCAACAATACTCACAAATGATAATAAGTGGAATGAGATGGACGAGAATGCTATTGCAAATCTTCATCTAGCACTAACAGATGGGTGTTATCAAGCATAGAGGAGAAAAAGACGAAAAAAGAGATTTGGAATCATCTCACAAAATTGTACGAGGCCAAATCACTTCACAACAAAAATTTTTCTGAAGAGATAACTATACACTTTATGTATGATGGAATCCACTTCAGTGACAGAGCACTTAAATACTTTAAATATTCTATTTTCCTAACTCACATCACTGGGGCACATAATACATAATAGAGATAAGTGAATGTGCGGAACTTCTACTCTAAGTCTACCAGATTAATGTGATCAACTTGTCATCAATTTAACAAATAACACAAACACTCTAGTCTTCAACAATATTGCAGCTACTATTCTGGAAGAAGAGAATCGACACAAAAGTAGAGAAGACAGGCTATCAAATTCACAACAAGCGGAGGCTTTGGAAGTGACAAGAGGAAGATCAATGGAACGTGGCCCAAGTAGGAGTCATAGTCATGGTAGATCAAAATCTACAAGTAGGAAGAATTTCAAGTGCTACAATTGTTGCAAGAAAGGGCATATGAAGAAGGATTGTTGAAATCTAAATAAGAAATATTCTATTCCTCAAGAAAATGCAGCAAATACTTCAAATGAAGGAGGTGCAATGGTCTGTAAAGTGACAACGACTATTGGAGGTAAGAGAAGATTTGTTGATGTATGAATTTTCGATTCAGCAGCTACTTTTTATATGACCTCTTGAAAAGAATGGTTCTATTAGTATGAATCTGCTATGGGAGATTTGTGTATAGCTGTAATGATCAAGCTTTGAAGATCGTTAGTATCAACACCATTAAGTTAAAGATGTATGATGGGATAATTTAGACTATTGAAAAAGTGCAACATGTGGAGGGCCTAAAAAAGAATTTGTTGTCTGTAGGACAACTGGATAATCTCGATTTCAGATTTGAGATTCAAATCTGGATATATTTATGAAAGCAGAAAAGATTTTTGCAAATCTGTACATGTTGAAGGGACTAACTTTGCAAGAAGGAGATGCATCCGTTACGGTGACTAGTCTAGATGATAAATCTGTAATGACATGGCATAAAAATCTTGGATATATGTCAAAACAAGGAATGAAGATGATTGGAGAGAAGAATCTACTTCTAGGTTTCATAAAGGTATCACTACCCTTCTGTGAGCATTGCATTGTGAGTATGTAACATCGATTGAAGTTCAACACATCAAAGTTCATAAGCAAAGAAATTCTAGAATTGATTCACTCTGATGTATGGCAAGCACCAGTTACATCCCTAGGAGGAGCAAATTTCTTTGTTTCATTCATTGATGATTATTCGAGGAGATGTTAGGTGTTTTCTGTTAAGAGAAAGGCAGAAATATTTCCAACTTTCAAATTTTACAAAGCATGGGTGGAACTTGAATCTGGTAAGAAGATCAAGTGTTTGCGCTCAGATAATGGAGATAAATATACTGACAAAGAATTTGATGAATTTTGCAAGCAAGAATATATCAAAAGGTAGTTCACGACGGTATACACTCCTCAACAAAATGGAGTAGTAGAATGGATGAATAGAACTCTATTGATAAGAACAAGAGCGATGTTGAGAACTTTAATCTTAGATAAGAAATTCTAGACAGAAGTAGTCAATACCGCCTATTATGTGGTGAATTAAGCTCCATCAATTGCAATTGAGTTGAAGACATCGATGGAGATGTAGACTGGTAATCCATTGGATTATTCTAACCTCCATATATTTGGAAGTCATGCCTATGTGATGTTCAATGCCCAAGAAACTATGAAGTTGGATGTGAAAACTGCATTTCTTCATGGAGATCTTGAAGAAAAAATTTATATGCTCCAGCCAGAAGGTTTTGAAGAAAAAGGGTAAGAGAACTTGGTTTGCAAGTTGAACGAATCTCCGTATGGTTTAAAGTAGGCACCGAGGTGTTGGTATAAGAGATTTGATTCCTTCATCATGAGCCTTGGATACGATAAATCGAATGCAGAACCTTGTACATATTTCAAGAGGTTTGAGAAAGGTGATTTTATAGTCTTGCTGTTGTGTGTAGATGACATGATAGTAGCAGGCCCCAATAGTGATTGTATAAAAGAATTGAAGGCATAATTGGCAAGGGAATTTGAACTGAAAGACTTGGAACCAGCAAATAAAATTCTAGGGATGCAAATTCACCGAGACATAAATAATAAGAAGGTTTGGCTTTCTCAAAAGAATTATTTGAAGAAGATTTTGTGGTGATTCAATATGCAAAATTATAAGTCAATTTATACCCTTCTTCCTGCTAATTTCAAGTTATCCTTAAGTATGAGTCATAACAATGAAGAATAGAGGATGGAGATGTCTCGAGTACCATATGCATTAACAGTGGGAAGCTTAATATTCATTATAATTTGTACAAGACCAGACATTGCACATGCAGTGGGAGTATTGAAATGTTGTTAAGAGAATTCTCAAATATATCAAGGGAACCTTAGATGTTGCATTATATTATAGAGGATCAGATTTTACTGTCAAGGGATATGTTGATGCTGATTATGCAGGTGATCTTGATAAAAGTAAATCCACTATAGGATATGTGTTTACACTAACTAAAGGAGCTGTGATTTAGGTTTCAAAACTACAATCAATTGTGGCTACGTTAATAATAGAAGCATAATATGTAGCAGCTACATAAGTTAGTAAAGAAGTAGTATGGTTAAAGTTGATGTTGGAAGAACTCGAATGCAACCAAGAGAACATTATTTTGTTTTGTGATAACCAAAGTGCTTTGCTTCTTATAAGGAATCTAGCATTTCATTCAAAGATAAAACAAATTCGAGTTCAATATCACTTTGTTCATGAGAAAGTGGAAGAAGGAACAGTGGACATGCAGAAGATTCATATTGTTGGGCACCGTTTTCAGAGCCCAACTTCGGAGCATGAATGTGAGCTTACTCCTAGGGAAATTCCTTGAACATCACCGATTCATCTTCTTGCTCTAATACCACAATTGTTGGATCCCGCTTTCGGAACCCAACCTGCTTAATGATGGATCCTATCTCTAAATGTGAAGTCCAACTCTTGCTGAAATATCATAAGACCCTCATGTCTTTACTTCATCATACTCGTTAATAGATTACATACAAATAATCATCATCATTACATTTCAATACCATCAAACAAAAGGGTTTTACAAAGTTATAATGGCTTCTCAAGCCGCCTTACAACATAATCCGAAAATGCAAAATACCAAACAAACAAATTCGGAGTGATGTC
>JAOSBK010000006.1:33504224-33535159 GCA_027568895.1 Erythroxylum shatona | reverse complement strand
GAGGAATTAAAGTTGTAGCAAAGGAGTCGGTAATACTCTTCATCTTGTTTATGTTTATTATTATCCTTATACCATATTATGGATGGATTGACATGATGATTTGGATTTATTGCTTCCACTGTAAATATGATTTCTAAAAAGTTTTGAAATCTACCGTTTCTCTAAATATAACATGCTTTCGTTTTCCGATCCAACATTAAAACCTTTAATTCATTTCTTATAACTAATTCTCATTCTTCACAATTTCCTATCGTTCTTTTTCCATATCACATCTCACTTATATGTTATAACAATTTGCAATCAAAATGATCAATCTCAAAATGATAACATCCTCAGGTATTCCTAATTTTAACTTAACTTCATCCATACGCAAATTCATATTTCATTAATCTCAAAAGTAAAGAGTTTTACAAAGCTTTAATCACATATAAACATGACATCATTGGCTTAATATAAAATACACATGGATGCTCATATTTGATATGCCGCTAAAGCTACTCAAAAGGCAACTAACTTATCACAACAACTAACTATCTTGTAGTTGCCAAATGCACTTATGCTCTTGATCACTCGATCTCTTGCTTATCACCTGAAGATGGGATGGAAAAATTCTTATTGAATCATAAAATGCATAGTTCTCAAATTCTCAACCGATTGACAATAACACAAATCATGTATGCATCAACTTGTCGACATATCATAAGCACATAAGCACATTATAATGGTTTAGGTAGATTCATAATCATGACGAATTTCCATATAATGGTTCTGTATAGTCATAAACTTGACGTTCTATCGCAATCCCACATAGTAGTTTTGAACAGGCGTAAACTTGAGGGAGTCCGTAAAGGAGCTCTATGTCATTAGCAGGCAGGCGAAAGAAGCCTTTAACTTGGTTAGCATGCATGTGACATACTTGAATGGACTACACCAAACCTACTTAACATGTAATTCATGAATTGAAAATGATTTTCCCAAAAGGCACATTTTGGAAACTTGTTTTTAATGAACATGAGATATTTCGAAACTCATTTCCGATAACATGATTTCATAAACATGTTATTATTACTTTTTTAAAAAATTCATTTTCAAAGTCTTTTCATAAATCATCCACACAATTCATATATCAACATATATCAAATTCTCAATTAATTCAAGAAGCAATAAATGCAACATTTATGAAGCAATTTTAATCATTAACTTCCTTGATTCAAAGAAAACATTAATGGCTTATTTACTTTATTATAAACATGTACACACCTTGAAATCCTTGCTTATAAACTTGCCTAAAGAGACTCTTCCCTTGCTCCTCTTGCCTTCCTTGATTTTCTTTAACAATAATTAAAACTCCATTCAATAGGAATTCTAATTTAGAACCCAAAGAAACATATTCATTAAAGCCTATGCATTTCCTAAAATTTTTGAACCAAAACTCCTTTCAAAAATTTAGATTTTCGAGTCAATTTTCCACTATCATTATGATCAAGTAAATGAAGAAATTATATAACACTTTCTTCTATACTTTTCCCCATTATCTTAAGTTTCTAATGACACCAAAATCATTCAATTTGGTTCAGTAATCTAAAAGTTATACCCCAAACATTTTTGGACCGTTCTTATACTGAACAATATTCTATGCTCAACTTCCATCCAAACATTGAAATTATTAGAGACTAAATTAAATTCAATTTCATCAGAAAAATTGTATCCCTATTTCTCTATTTTACTCCAAATTAAAAATCATTCCATTAGGATAACTACATAAAAATTTATGGCTAAAATACTGAAGCAAGTTCAAGTTATGCATAGAAAACTTCACCGTGGCGAACCAAAAAGTTGGCCGCAGCAAACTTTGATTTCTTGCAAGTTATGGCGGTGAACTTTCTTAGAGATGCGATTCTTCTCCTAAATTTTTCCATATTTTTACTCTATTCAACCCCATTTTACTTCTAACTACCACTTAAACATGCTTCATTCATCAAATCAAGAAAAATGATGCTCATACTTACTTGATTCAGCTTCAAAGTCTTCAAACATCATGAAACCCTAGCTTGTTTTCTCTTCTTTATCTCCTTCCCTTCTTCTCCACAACACTTTCTCTTTTTTATTTCTTCAATTTTCATTTTCTTCCTTCTTTTAATACAAGGCAACTTTTCTTTCTCCACTTATACCCTTCCTTTAAAGCCTTAAGTCTTCCAAATTTAAGTGAACTACCAAAAATTCCCTTATAAAATCTTACTATCTTAATTCAATTAACCCATGTCATATAATCTTACTAACATTAACATAATAATTAGCTCCACAAAATAATTCCATAAAGACCTCATAATTAATTTAAATCATGTTTATTTATCCAGAAAAAATTTGAGGGCCAACATTTCTCCCACTCTTAAAAAGAATTTCGTCCTCAAAATTCTTATCTAATTGATCAAGAAGGCTAGATGTTCCTCCTTTTCCCATTTAACTTTATCCTTCGAATAATTTTTTTCAAATGACCCTAGTCAATAGACTCACTCGATCTTTCAATTCCTCATTTGGTCATTCACTTTCTTAACTAATTCCTCATTATGTTTTAGATTACTCACAATTTTTTCCACTTTCTGTGTCGATAACATCAATATCATATCATATCAATATTTCTTAACATACTCAAATATATCACCTTACAAATCTAAGACATCATTTATCAGTAGCACTAACTCATAAAAATTTTGTACATACCAATTTCATATCGGGCTTAGCTAGTCCTTTTTCCTAACCTAAGCACATCTTGCTCTCAATCTAAGCACACCTTGGGAACGTAATACTATCAGAAACAATTTATCTTTCACTAAATAATTCACATCACCGTAGTGTTAATACACTTAGCTCTTAAGTTGATCTCATTTTACTCCATACCTTCGGTGTTGATCCACTAACTCCTTTATCCCTTTTTTTTGAAGCACTTAATTTCTATTATAGATTCATTTCACTCCTCAATAATATCCTTTGAATCAATCTTGGCCTTCAATCATTTTAGGCCTTATTCATTTTAAATATAAGGGAACATGACTCCTTTTGTCGTAAAATGCCCTATACAATAATTTAATGACATCATTGCGATACTGATTGTTATGCTTAAACTCAATCAAAGCTGTACATTGAGAATAAACTCCAAACATATAAGCTTTAAGCATATTTACAATAGTCAAGATTGTTGGCAACTCCCAAGTGTAGTCATTTGCTTCTATCTCCTTAGCCATCAAACTCTATCTCGGTGTATTTGTACTAGGATGTATATCATAGGTTGTTATTTATTCTTATCTAAAAATATCTTTGCTCAATCATCTTTATCGGTACTCGTTCTTCCAACTTGAACTTAAAATTCGTATTCATTTCCAATTTCTTAGTAAGATTCACAATTTTTGAATCCTTAATTTGGGCTTTATTCATGTGAAACTGATCTTAATTTTCAATGTAGCTAATAATGCTTCATTTTGCCCCAAATTCATTGCATTAGATTTGATAACCTCAATATTCAAATTTATGATACACTGCTATTGAATTTTCTATTCAATGCATCTGATTACATCACTAGCTTTACCAATATAGTATTCATTTGTACAATCATAATCTTTTAATGCCTCGATCCATTGTCTCAGTCTCTTATTCAATTCTTTCAACTCAATAATTACCTCAACGTTTAATGATCTATATTTTTATATATATATCCAAGATGTTTCTGTACATATAATGTCTCCAACTTTCAAGCAATCACTATTGCAGCAAGATTCAATTCATGTATCAAATAATCAACCCATGAGGATTCAATTGTCTCCATCCATATGAAATCACTTTATCATGCTGCATTGGATTTTATCCTCATCTCTTATACAACATCATTGTATACTATAAAATTTCCAAATCCAGATGATATAATTAATATCGGTGTTATAATTCCTTAAAATTCTCTTTACTTTCATTACTCATACGATTTACACATTTTTCCTCAAGTATTCAAACTACTCAGATTAACTTTTCGAATACATTTAATATATCATCAAAATATTCTTGGATCGCTTTAATCTTTAATACCATAATATTGTCAGGGCATTTGTTAACTCGAACAATTATTTCCAAAGCTCCATATGCCCATGATTAGTTCTCGTAATTTCTTAACTAACTAATTCCTCAATGAGGTAACACTGTCTCACGTTATTTTCAATTTCCTAATTGACTTCCTTTCTTGAATGATTTTCTCAATTCATTCGATTTTTTCTGATTTCACGTTGACTTATTCTACTGTCTGCTCATTCATACTAATTTCTCCACGCATTTCAATTTATTTTCAGTCTTAACTTCCTGTGTTAGTAACACATTCATCAAGTCAAATTTGTATCTCCCGAACATATTTACACAGAATATAATATGGACCTTATACTCCCTATATTAGCAATTAATGTCTCCTCATATTCAGGAATCCACTCACCTAGTTGGATACCTTACATCAAACAAAATACATACATTCTTAGTAGTATATTCTACCTCTTATGCTTAAGTCTTCGCTAGGGATATGACTCCAATATTTACTTTTAAATCATTACATATTCATTTCTGATTTATTCTTTCATTGATCATCCTTAATATAAACTATCTGATCTAATTAACCTAATTCAATGAAGTTCTTCTTTGAAAGAAAATTTCTTGCAACTATTATCTATACTGTTCATGCAATACTTATCAATCAACTATTATCATCATCGCATTATCAACCATCACAATTGATTCTGAACAACCTCTGAATATTCTATGATTATTCAAAAAATTTAGTCCTCTATAGTAGTTACCTTTTCAACAAAATCAGCTATACCATACTTCCATCGCGTTACTCTGATTCATCTCATGATTTTATCTATAAGGATTATAGATTACTTTCTATACCATATCCAAATATAGATCTCATGTACTCAATCACATTGTTCACCAATGTAATCACATTATCGGATATGTACTCATAATAACTGATCGACATAACCTTGACAACTTCTACATATATCACCATCAATTGTTTCATTTTCCATATGTACTTTCTTAATCAATTTAGAATTATAGATTCATAGCCATCTTGAAATTGTGATCTCATATTCACTAACACAATCTTATATCATATCATAACTCTTATCACAGTAATAAAATAATCATTTTAAATTCCAAGTTTAACCTTTCAATTCTAATTTGCATAAAACACCTTAAATCTTGTCATTTTCACCTATTTCTTTATTTCTTCTCAGTCAATTCATGAATATAATTTCACATCCATATCAATTTAAGTACATATCCATAACAAAATTCTGTCACCAAATTCATTGACATAACCAAAAAAGCTGAATCTGTGCCTAACATGTCAGACTACATAATATCTCTTATTTCTAAATATCCACAAACTTTCATTTTCTCATATCATGAAATGCCCATGTAAGATACTAAACCTATCGCTTTGATACTAATAAATGTTGAACCCCGTTTTCGAAGCCCAACTTCAGAGTCTTGAAACATAAGTTTATTCTAATGAAATCTCCTTAAGCATCTTCAGATCATGTTCATGCTTTGAAACCATAACATGTAGGGTCCTTGGGTTTTGGCGGGTGGGTTCGTCACGGCGAACGAACGAGAACTTCTATAGAGACTGTTTGGGAAAAGTTTGTTATGGCAAACTCTTAACTTCTCCACGGTGAAGTTCCCATATTAGACCCAAGCATCCCTCAGGATAAGTATGCCACAACGAGAAGCTTGACTTTGTTGTGGCGAAGATGCACAATTAACCATAATAACACCTTTCGGGAAGGGTTTACTTAAAAGCCTTCCCTAGGTTTCTCCATTGATCATAATAATATCTTGAAAGCTCGTGGGTAAAAAGTTTATAATAGAGAAACAAGCAAAAAACATTGAAATATTTATTTATCATGGAAAAATTCTTATTGAATCATAAAATGCATAGTTCTCAAATTCTTAGCCAATTCACAATAACACAAATCATGTATGCATCAACTTGTCGACATATCATAAGCACATAAGCACATCATAATAGTTTAGATAGATCCATAAACATGACGAACTACAGATTTCCACATATTGATCCTGTGCAGTCGTAAACTTGATGTTCTATCGCAATCTCACATAGTGGTTTTACATAGATGTAAACTTGAGGGAGTTTGTGAAGGAGTTTCGTGCCATTAGTAGGTAGGCAGGAGAAGCCTTTAACTTGGTCAACGTGCATGTGCCATACTTGAATGGACTACGTCAAACCCACTTAACATATAATTCATGAATTGAAAATGGTTTGCCCAAAAGGTACATTTTGGAAACTTGTTTTTCATGAACATGAGATATTTCGAAACTCATTTCCGAAAAAATGATTTCATTAACATGTTATTATTATTTTTTAAAAATCATTTTCAAAGCCTTGTTATAAATCATCCACACAAATCACAAATTAACATATAGCAAATTCTCAGCTCATTCAAAAATCAATAAATGCAACATTTATGATGCAATTTAAATCATTAACTTTCTTGATTCAAAGAAAACATTAATAGCTTATTTGCTCTATTATAAACATATACCCACCTTGAAATCCTTGCTTATAAACTTGCTTTTCCCTTGCTCCTCTTGCCTTCCTTGATTTCCTTTAACAATAATCAAAAACTCCATTCAATAGGAATTCTAATTTAGAACCTAAAGAAACATATTCACTAAAACCCATGCATTTCCTAAGCTTTTTGAACCAAAACCCTTTTCAAAAATTTAAACTTTCAAGTCAATTTTTCACTATCATTCTGATCAAGTAAATGAAGAAATTATATAGCACTTTCTTCTATAAAATTTCCCCATTGTCTTAAGTTTCTAATGACACCAAAATCATTCAAATTGGTTTAGTAATCTGAAAGTTATACCCCAAATATTTTTGGACTATTCTTATATTGAAACAATATTCTATGCTCAGCTTCCATCTAAACATTAAAACTCTTAAAGATAGAATTAAAACTCGATTTCATAAAAAAATTATAGTTTTATCTCTCTAGTTTACTCCAAATTAAAAATCATTTCATTTGGATAACTACAGAAAAAGTTATGGCTAAAATATTAAAGCATATTTAAGTTGTGCAGAGAAAACTTTGCCACGATGAACCAAAACATTGGCCGCGGTGAACTTTGATTTCCTGCAGGTTGGCCATGGCGAACCTCATAGTTGGCCACGACGAACCATGGGACTTCACCGTGGCGAACTAAAAAGTTGGCCATGATGAACTTTCGTAGAGACGCGACTCTTCTCCCAAATTTTTCCAGATTCTTACTCTATTTAACCCCATTTTACTTTTAACTATCATATAAACATGCTTCATTCATCAAATCAAGAAAATTGATGCTCATACTTACTAGATTCAGCTTCAAATTCTTCAAACATCATGAAACCCAAGCTTGTTTTCTCTTCTTTCCTTCCTTCTCTTCTTCTTAATGACACTTTCTCAATTTTTCTTCAAATTTCGTTTTCTTCCTTCTTTTAATACAAGGCAACTTTTTTTCATCCACTTATACCCTTCCTTTAAAGCCTTAAGTCTTCCAAACTAAAGTGAACTACCAAAAATGCCCTTATACAATCTTACTACCTTAATTCAATTAACCTATATCATATAATCTTACTAACATTAACATAATAATTAGCTCCACAAAATAATTCCATAAATACCTTATAGTTAATTTAAATCATGCTTATTCATCAAGAAAAAATTCGAGGGCCAACATGTCCGCCTTTATATTTGGATGAATAAGGCATAAAAATCGTTGAAGGCCAAAATTGAATGGAGATGTTATTGATAATTGAAATTGATTTGTAATAGGAGATAAGTGATTCAAGAAAGATAAACAAGTTAGGTGGCACATCGAAGATATGGAAGTGACATAAGAGTTAAGTGTATTAACACTGAAGAGACGTGAAATATCAAGTGAAAGATGGAATGATTATGAAAGTATCACTTTGGCAAGGTGTGCTCAGGTTAGGAAAAAGAATCAACTAAGCTCAAATTATATTGGTCTTTATGAAATTATTACAAGAATAACACCATTGACTTACAAGTTAACATTACCAATAAAAGATGTTTTAGTTTCACACAGTGTACATGAATATGTTTAGGAAATATCATTATGGTCCGATATATGTCTTAATGATACTTGAAGTGAAATTATGAGTAATCTGAAATAATTGAGGAAATAGTTAAGATAGTGTGATATCTGAATAAGTAATTAGAAGATCAAGTGATTTCATTGATCATAGTCAAGTGGAAGAAATTATTCGAGTGATGAAGTTAAATGGTAAACAGACAAGCATTTGAGGAAATGACACCCCTGCCTTTTTGATCAATCAGATAAGAATTTCGAGGACGAAATTTAATGAGGGGGGAGAAATGTAACATCCCATTTTCATACTAAGGGTTAGAACCCTAGATTTATGTAATTAAGAAAATAGCAATGACAGATTTGAAAATTTCATTTCATGCTCATGCGTAATATTAGCATACACGCATGTGAATATTGATTATAAAATGATTGCTTAATTCAATTATAATGTGAATTATGGATTACGTAATAATGTGAATTATGGATTATGTGTCTTAAGAATTGATTTGGAGATTATATTTATTGACTTAGAATTTTTGGTAATTTTTTTTAGAAAATTATGAAATTTTAAGGGTACATTGGACTAGGAAAAATGCCAAGTGGCAGAACAATTGACAAATAGTAGTAGAAATAAATGTCAAATGGCAGTAGAAATTTTAATATGTGACATTAAGATTTAATGACTTATGTTATTGAAAAATGGGAGACAATTCAAGACAAATGAACTAGTTAACAAAAGATCAAGAATAGACCTTGAGAGAGTGACATGTGGCAAGTGACAAGTGTCACTTGCCACACCACATGTATAAGTCAAGGTATTAACCATAATAATACCTTCAAAGCTTGTGGATAACAAGTTTATAACGGAGAAACAAGCAAAAACCATTGAAATATTTATTTGTCATGGAAAAATTCTTACTGAATCATAAAATGCATAGTTCTCAAATTCTCAACCAATTCACAATAACACAAATCATGTATGCATCAACTTGTCGACATATTATAAGCACATAAGCACATAAGCACATCATAATGGTTTGGGTAGATCCATAAACATGACGAACTACACTTTTCCACATAATGGTCTTATGCAGTGGTAAACTTGACGTTCTATCACAATCCCATATAGTGGTTTTGCGTAGATGTAAACTTGGGGGAGTTCGTGAAGGAGCTTCGTGCCACTAGCAGGTAGGTGGAAGAAGCCTTTAACTTGGTCAACGTGCATGTGACATGCTTGAATGGACTACACCAATCCCACTTAACATATAATTTATTAATTGAAAATGGTTTGCCCAAAAGGCACATTTTGTAAAGTTGTTTTTCATGAACATGAGATATTTCGAAACTCATTTCCGAAAACATAATTTCATAAACATGTTATTATTTTTTTAAATCACTTTTAAAGTCTTTTCATAAATCATTCACACAATTCATATATTAACATATAACAAATTCTCAATTCATTCAAGAAGCAATAAATGCAACATTTATGATGCAATTTAAATCATTAACTTCCTTCATTTAAAGAAGCCATTAATGACTTATTTACTCTATTATAAACATGTACCCACCTTGAAATCCTTGCTTATAAACTTGCTCAAAGAGACTCTCCCTTGATCCTCTTGCCTTCCTTGATTTCCTTTAACAATAATCAAAAACTCCATTCAACAGGAATTCCAATTTAGAACCCAAAGAAACATATTCACTAAAACCCATGCATTTGCTAAGCTTTTTGAACCAAAACCCCTTTCAAAAATTTAGACTTTCGAGTCAATTTTCCACTATCATTATGATCAGGCAAATGAACTAATTATAACACTTTCTTCTATAAAACTTTTCCTCATTGTCTTAAGTTTCTAATGACACTAAAATCATTCAATTTAGTTCAGTAATCTGAAAGTTATATCGCAAACAATGTTGGATTGTTCTTATACTGAAACAATATTCTATGCTCAACTTCCATCCAAACTTTGAAACTCTTAAAGACTAAATTAAAACTCGATTTTATTAGAAAAATTGTAGTCCTATGGCTCTAGTTTACTCCAAATTAAAAATCATTTCATTTAGATATGTATAGAAAAATTATGGCTAAAATATTAAAGCAAGTTTAAGTTTTGCAGAGAAAACTTCACTGCGGCAAACTTTGATTTCCTACAGGTTGGCCGCGGTGAACCATGGGACTTCGCCGTGGTGAACCAAAAAGTTGGCTGTGGTGAACTTTCGTAGAGACGTGACTCTTCTCCAAATTTTTTTCCAGATTCTTACTCTATTCAACCCCATTTTACCTATAACTATCACATAAACATGCTTCATTCATCAAATCAAGAAAATTGATGCTCATACTTACTTGATTCGGCTTCAAATTCTTGAAACGTCATGAAACCCTAGCTTGTTTTCTCTTCTTTCTCTCCTTCTCTTCTTCTCCACGACACTTTTTCTTTTTTTCTTCAATTTTATTTTTCTTACTTCTTTTAATACACGACAACTTTTTTTCATCCACTTATACCCTTCCTTTAAAGCCTAAAGTCTTCCAAACTTAAGTGAACTACCAAAAATGCCATTATACAATCTTACTACCTTAATTCAATTAACCTATGTCATATAATCTTACTAACATTAACATAATAATTAGCTCCACAAAATAATTCCATAAATACCTTATTATTAATTTAAATCATGCTTATTCTTCAAGAAAAAATTAGAGGGCCAACACGTCCACCTTTATATTTGGATGAATAAGGCCTAAAAATGGTTGAAGGCCAAAATTGAATGGAGATGTTATTGATAATTGAAATTGATTTGTAATAGGAGTTAAGTGATTCAAGAAATATGAACAAGTTAGGTGGAACATCGAAGTTATGGAATATAGTGAGATTGACATGAGAGTTAAGTGTATTAACATTGAAGAGATGTGAAATATCAAGTGAAAGATGAAATGATTATGAAAGTATCACCTTGGCAAGGTCTGCTTAGGTTAGGAAAAAGAATCAACTAAGCTCGAATTATATTGGTCCTTATGAAATTATTGCGAGAATAGGACCATTGACTTTCAAGTTAACATTACCAATAAAAGATGTTTCAGTTTCACACAATGTACATGAATATGTTTAGGAAAAATCATTATGATCCGATATATGTCTTATCGATACTTAAAGTGAAATTGTGAGTAATTTGAAATAATTGAGGAAATAGTTAAGATAGTGTGATATCTCAATAAGTAATTGGAAGATCAAGTAATTTCATTGACCACAGTCAAATGGAAGCAATTATTCGAGTGATGAAGTTAAATGGGAAATAGAGAAGCATTTGAGGAAACAACACCCCTGCCTTTTTTATCAATCAGATAAGAGTTTCGAGAACAAAATTTTTTGAGGGGGGAGAATGTAATATCTCGTGCCCATATTAAGGGTTAGAACCCTATATTTATGTAATTAAGAAAATAGCAATGAGAGATTTGAAAATTTCATTTCATGCTCATGCATAACGTTATCATACATTTGTGAATATTGATTATAAAATGATTGTTTAATTCGATTATAATGTGAATTATGGATTATGTAATAATGTGAATTATGGATTATGTGTCTTAAGAATTGATTTGGAGAGTATATTTATTGACTCAAAATTTTTAGTAAAAATTTAGGAAAATTATGAAATTTTAAGGGTATATTAGACTAGGAAAAATGTCAAGTGACAGAACAATTGATGAATAGTAGTAGAAATAAATGTCAAATGGCAGTAGAAATTTTAATATGTGATATTAAGATTTAATGACTTATGTTATTGAAAATTGGGAGACAATTAGAGTAGAAATTGGAGACAAATGGACTAGTTAACAAAAGATCAAGAAGAGACCTTGAGAGAGTGACATTGTCACTTGCCACACCACATGTTTAAGTCACGAATTTAGTAAATGAAAGACCATATTTTGAGTCTTTCACTTGCTAAACATGACATATGCTTCATGTTTTCATTTTCTTTGTTTTATTCATTCATTCTCTCCTTCTCAAGACACTCTCTTCTCCAAAGCCGCAAAGTTGAACCTTGCTCTCTTCCATTACTAGCCACTTGACTATCTTGCTATCTCCTTCTTTTTGCTAAAAGACCCAACCCATTTCACCTTGAAAGTTGATTTTCGTGTATGTTGAAGGTGCTAGGGTTCTTGGAGACTCTTGAAGAAGCCTTGGGTAAATCAAGACAGAACGTCTGTATCCAGACGTTTTCAGATCATGGAAGCTAATGCTAATCTAAAGCGTACTATGAGTCGACCTAGATGGTCTTACTTATTGATTGCTCTGTTTATATCATGTTTTGAATTATCTTATAAATGTGACTTTGATTGTATTGATTCCAAAGACTAAAGGTCTGATGATTTTGATGTATGAATGTGATATTTAAAGTGCGCCTTGTATGTGAATCGAACTAAATAAGTGTACTCAACATTTATGTTAAATGCCGAACCACGGTCCGATGATAAATGTATTCTGAATGTGAATATGAAATCATGTGATTGCTTGAGAATATGAGAATGTGAAGCATTCTATTACATGAATGCATGAAGATAAAGGCTGTTGTGACTAGAGTTGCTAGTGAAAAAGAGCTTAAAGCTTAGAATGTGAAAATGAGGTTCGGGCTTAGTTGTGAATGTACCCAGGATCCACTAACAAATATAGGACTTTATCTGATATAAGCATGGTATCCACTAAGGAATATGGGCTAGTGAAAAAGGCACTCGGTCACAACAAAGTAATAATTGAAAGTAAGTCTCATGAGCACTACATATGCATCTAATATGTATGATTTGAATAGTTTAACTGATTCCCAAATGTGATATATATTTTAGGGAATGTGTAATGTATGTGACTCAATATGATGAATTGATGAACCGTATGTGTTATGTGATTGAGTAAGCCATTAAGGATGGTCACTCATTGAGTTTGTAAAACTCACCCAAAATTAACAATTTTTTTTCAGGCTCAGAAGAGTTACCCCATTAGGCAAATGGGAGTTTAACCCCTGCATTCAAGTAAGAGATAAAGGTCGGGATCACTTCACGTCTGCATTTGTATTTTGTTACTTTTGTATCGAATTGAATCTTCCACAATTATTGTACAATGTTATTTGAATATTTCTATATGTAATAAATTTTCAAAGTTCAAAGGTTTGTAAATGAGATTTATCTTGAGTATATGATAATAAATGTGATTTTGATGTTATGAAAGAAAAGAATGGGCCAAATTTGATTATTGGTTTCTGTATAGGCGTGCATTGTTTTTAAAAAAATTGTAATGAGATTTTACTGACTGATTGTGATAGCATGTCACCCTAATGTGGCCAATTCTGAGACATCGTTGAGGATGTTAGGTATGTGTCTTACGAGAGTAAGATGCCACATTTAGCTTCACTATGATTTTGTTTTCATATTTAATAATTTTTAACAATATTTTTCACTGTGAATAAATTTTCATCGTAGCAAAAGCTCAAATCTGTTTCAGCTATCAGCTATGTTTTTTAAAATTCGTAAAGAAAATGTTTTAGCTACAACACCAATTATTAGCTACACTTTTTTAAATTTTTAGGGAAAAAGTTTTGGCTACGAAAATTATTAACTACGAAAACAAAATCGTAGTGAAACTAAATGTAACTAATAAGCTAAAAAACCTGTAAAATAAAATTTTAAAGATATTTCATCAATAGACTACGTTTTTTAATTTTGTCACCAAAAACTTACTTTTATATATAATTATCAAATTTTGTAGCCAAAAAGTTACTTTTAGCTACGAATTTAAAATCATATCTAAAGAAAACATAGCCAAAAGTAAAATTTGTTGTAGTGACTTCTCACTAATTAATTTTTGTCTTTGATGTCCAAATCAGTAACTTATTTTACCTTTCGAGCTAATTAATATAACAAGTTACTCTTTCTGACTAATTACAGATGTTGGATTTTAAATTTTTTACAACAATAACTACATTTTCTAATTTTCTTAGGAAAAAACTTTTGGCTACAAATATATTTTCGTAGCCAAAAGAAGAAGAATAAAAAATAGTGTAAACTGTCCTCCTATTTCATCTTTTCTTGAATCTCCTTTAATGGAAGAAATAGAAGCTCGAAAAGGTGTGGAGCCCTTAGTTCACTCACTAAGTCTTTATGCATTCATGGTTGAATGCTTAAAGCACCGAAGAGGTAAATTTGTAGGTTTAATTCCTGTTGAAAGTGTGGCCTCATCAAGAAGGATTGAAATCATAAGCTACTACTAGGGATGAAAAGCAAGAAACATTTGGTCAGCTAGACTGTCTTTTTTGAGTTGGGAGATAAAAAAGAAGCATCCGAGAGACAGAAGAAAGAGGCGAATCCTTTTTTGACATTAAGAAAGGTGGACTACATGAAGTTCAAGCGAAGTGAACGGAGTGTTGGACCAATGGTGGTTGACAAATTAAATCCTACTTATTTTTTGATAATAATAAAATGTATAGAATTGGTTAAGAAATTATTTCAGGTGTTTTGGATTGAAATAAATCAAGACAGCATTAATCTTAAATGGGCAAGACATAAATCATGGTGAAATCAAGAAGGAAATAATCTTCAACATGCTAGAGACATTAAAACATGAAGATTATGGGAAGATTTTGATAAATCTATCCGTTGGAGTCAGCACAAGTCGACCAACTTATCACAAGTCGACTAATAAATTAAGATTCATCAGATGGGGCATGAAACAAGTCGACTAATATATTACAAGTCGACTACAAATCAGTCAGATAGGAGCACTAGTCGACTATCATGGCACTAGTCGACTGATCGAAGAGCGAAGATGAAGCCTGCAGTGAAAAACGTTAGTACTAGTCGACTATAACAGCTCGACTAGTCGACTATCAGGTAGAACTGAACAAAATTTGTCTGGATCAATCCCAAATGGAAAGGAAGAAATCAAGCAACGTCTATAAGAAATCAAACAACGGCTAGAAGGAGATCCACAACGGCTATATTCATCTGCAGCCAGCAAATAAATTGGAAGAACATCAAGGAATCGATATAGAAGTCTAAAAAGCAAAAAGCATACTACTATTATTCCTAATTAGCTCTCAATTGCTCTTAGCTTGTTCCATATTTGTATTGAGTAGTATTCCATCATCTTTATCTTTGTTATTTTTGTGAGTTGAGTGATTGGTGAAAAATCACTTGTGAGCACTTTGCGAAAAAGGTTCAAAGATCTATTCAACCCCCCTTCTAGATCGTTTACAATAGAATGTCTTGATCATGAATAGTATTTGAGTGTACCTATAGATCTATCTTATTCTTGAACACATTATGTCAAATTCTACCCCAAGATTGCTCAGTTTTTTAGGGGAATGGTTGTTGATTAATCAAAATTAGAGGCATTTAATGTTTAGTTCTTTCCATGGTTTTAAAAGTTATTCCTCTTTTCTTATGACTATCTATTCTTAGGAAATATGGAAAATATGGAAGTGTTTTATTTTATGACTTCGATATTGTTTTTTTTTGCCCAAGGATGATCAAAAGCTATGTGTGGGGGAACTTCATGTATGATTAATTGGTTTTAGGTATAAGTTGGAAGCACAAGAGCTAAAATGAGTTAAAAGCACATTCCTTAAGCAACCCTCTTGATGTTCAAACTAATCTATCTTTATGAAATAAGAAGGAGATGGATTAGGGTGAAGTTGGCATAACAAAATGCAAGAAAATGAAGAATTCAGCATGACCTACAAGATAAATGACTGTGTATCCACTTACACGGCCATGAATGATCACAAAACAGGTGTTTTGTGATCATGCATGGTCGTGCATCTAACCATGCATCTTCCTAAAAACCTAATTTATATTATAAACAGACATTTAAGCGGCCAAACATAAGATGAATCATTTTTGGAACACAAAAGGAGGAAGAGTCCTTACTTCTTTAGGATCTATAGGGGACTAATCTTCTTTCTTCCAATTCATAGGGGAAATCAAAGTCGAAGAACACATTTAGGCATCTCTTCATTGTGAACTGTTGATTCTCTCTCTAGAAATTATTTATTCTTAACTTAATGTTTTGGGTATTCATGTATGAATGATTGATATTCTCATTCTTAATAGATTGTTTATGTATATACCCATTGCTAGAATATGGAATACAATACATAATAGTTATATTTTCTCATTTGTGGTAAACTAATGGTGATGAATCGTTAGGGATAATATAGCAGAGGTTAAATAAACTAAGCTTGTATGGTTGTTGCCTAGATTAACCTATTTTACTAATTTGTATTATGACTATCCTATTAAATCTAAAGAGCTTATTCTAGGTTGTTTGATAGCTAGGTTTAGTCAAAGATCCTATTTTAATTAAACCCAATCTAAGGGAAAACTGGTGTTAATAGATCTTGTTGTGAACCTACAATTAATAGTTTCTAAAAGATATATAAAAACAATAAGACGATGAAGTACGTTTATTTGTGTATAGGTTGAGATTTAACTATGAACCGGATTCCAAACTCATTCATCAGTTTTCTCACTTTTATGCTATTTAATGTGATTTGCTTTCATTATCTCAAATTTACTTTGTTTCTTATTGATTCCAACCAAACCCTCTCATATCTTAAATACCAATTCTTTTCATTATAAAAGCTATACGCACACTCTCTATGGATACAATCCATAATCACCACTACTATAAATTTAGTTATGAAGAGTTAGGTTTTATTTTCTGGTGCATTCATCACACATCAAACATTAATCTAAACTCATTAGTTAACTCTAAAGTTAATAACATAAGATATACAAATCCAATTCACAAGCAAATTTCAAAACCTTAAACAGATAATACTTCTTAATTAAATCATTATACAAATAAGAAAATGTAAAAACTATTTTTCCTCCTCCATCAAGATAAAACTACTTAATTTTAAAAATCATAATTTTAAAATGTAATAAATTATTGAGATACTCTCATCATCTTCCATTAAAAGTGAACTAACCATAATTTTAAAAATCATTTAACATCCACTACTTAAACAGATATATATAAGTAAAAATTTTAAAAAAACTTTAGATATGATTATAATAGGCTAAAAGGTTAAATAGGCTAACAAAAGAAAGGAAATGGGAGATACACAAATATCCATAATTAGTTGAGCAACAATAAATAAATTTATAAAACATTAATTCTCACTCCATTAACTCGTACTTTTGTAACCACCCCTTTTCTTTCATTATTTTCAATTACAAGAATCCATAAAATCAATTTTAACATTTTATTATTGTTGGTTTTCTTTGAACCTTTTGAATTGATATGAGATTCTCCCTTTTACATTGCCTCTTTCATACACTTAACGAATTCACCTATATTTATTTTCTTGTATCTCATTTCTAAAAACATCAAAAAACAAGTAAAAGTTATACTAATCATGAGCTAAAGACTAAACAATTGTTTTTGTTTTTAGGCTTTAGGTTCTTTAAGAAAAGGGTTATTCAAGAAAAAGATAAATTTTAGATTAGGCTTAAAAGGGCTCATAAAAGATTAATGTACAAAATGGTAGAAGATTTGATTCAAACTCAAATATTAAATACCTTTATCATTTTAATACTTGTACACATCTTACGTGTAATTTCAAAAAAGATAAAAATCTTGTTCTAAAAAATTAAAATACAAAACTATCTATATAAGAAATAAAAGAAATATGACATAAAGGCTTGAATTCTTCACAAGACCACTCAAGTCAAATCGAAGCATAGTCATTTGACAATTTCATTTTTTTAGCATTCATGAAGTCTAATTTTGCATGGCATTCACTTAGTCATATTATGAAACTAAATTTTACCAATCAATCTTACCTCAAGATCATGCATAAAATTAAGCCATCAACCTAAAGTAGCTAAAGTAATCCTAAATGCAATCTAAGAACAATAAAAAGTTAGAAATTTTAACCTACAATGCCTTAAACATACAACCACAAAATGTAAGGAAAAATCCTACATTCACCCCTCATACTTAAACATGACATTTCCTTAATGTCAAACAAATAAAATCATTAAAGCACTCATAAAAGACAATGAAGGTAAATAACTATCCACTTTTTCCATGTCAACTTAGTGAGGTAGAATCCATGAAACATATAATAAAAATAAAACAAAAACTAGTAAGAAAAACTAGAACTGATAAACCAAATCAAAAGAAAAGACACGTTAGAATATTATATTGTCTCCCAACAAGCACTTCTGTTTAAGCCTTTTAGTTAGAATGAATTTCATTTAAGCTTATTACTAATTTAGGATCTTTATTTGGATGACTCGTTTCCCTTCCTACATAGAAAATAAAGAAGAAGAGAATTTAGTAGGATATATCTTATTATCTTTTAGATGTACATAACATAATAAAGTGGAAAATTTTTCAACTTAAGATCAGGTGCTTCATTAGTATAAGGTAAAAATTTATTTTATCCTTCTAATGTAAAAACCCCAATACCAAGGTTATTATCTACCTCTTTGTCTTTAATTCTTAAAGCTTTATATGTTTTCATAAAATCATCGTAATTAACTTTAGGAACTTCATGTATACTAAGGTCTATGTCATCTATCCTAAAACATTTAATCATCTAAAGCAAAAAATAATTTCAAGGTTTTATATATATTCTCTTTATTTATCCTTTGTATATGCTTTCCCTCAGCTATATCAATAATAGTCTCTTTAATGGCCAAAAAGGGTCTCTTTAAGATAATGGATCTATCATTAAAATATAATTATGAAAGATAATTTTTTCTACTTTTATAAATTGGTCTTTTATAACCCCAATTAGTTACTTGATGATTTGATCTGCTAGTTAGACTGACACATTCATTAGTTTAAGCTCACTTATTCTTAATTTCTTAAAAATAGACAAGGGAATAATATTAATAATTTCACCTAAATCAAATAAACAATTAACAACATCAAAGGCATATAATTGAAAAGGAATAGTCAAGCTTTTTAGATCCTTCAAATTTATAGGTAATTTATTTTCTAAGATTACACTTTGCTCTTTAATTAATTACATTTTAGTATACTCCTCTAATTTATTTTTGTTAGAGATGATCTCCTTTTAAAAAAAATTTCATGGGATGACATATGAGCCAACACTATAGTGAAGGGTATATTAATGTGTAATTTCTTGAAGACTTCAAAGAATTTATTAAAATTATCTTTATTTGTCTTCTTTTTCAAACTTTATGGTATGAAATGGGTGCCACATAAGGTTTGACAGAGAGTTTAGTTATCGGATTAATATCAATGCTAGTTAAAAATAAGACCAGCACTAATTTTATTCTATCTAATTCATCACTTAGATCTAGATCTAGATCGGCATTAGTGACGAATAAGGGCGAGATTAACATTGGTATGCTTTTAGTTCCTCTATTGGTTCCCGCTTCCTCAGAGTTCTTATATCTTCTCACTTCCTCTTCTTTATCAACCCCAAAATCATGTGTTCTTCCACTCCTATGTATAATGGCTAACCCTTGTTCTTTAAGGTTTACCTTATTGTTACCCAAAAACTTACTTGGATCTCTTTCATTAACTACTTTAACTAATTAGCTCGTTTGTCTCTCTAAGTTATGAATGGATGCACTAATAGACTATGTCACCTTGGTCAATTTTGCTTCAAGGAATTGGATGGATGCATATGTGATTATATCACATATTCCAAATTTGCATCGATAAATGAAACAAAATGCTCGAATATCTTCTTTATCTCATCATCCTACAATAATGGTTGTTGTTGAATTTGAAGTATTAATGGTAATCAAATGGTCCTATAAGCCTACTAACTCCAACATCCTACTCTTTATATGAGAAATTTATATATTGGCTCTAATCTGGATTATAAGTATTGGAGAAGGGATTATTCCTTACAACTTGCTTTCCTTCATAAAAAACCTTATCACTATAACTTGAGGGTGACTCAGTATTTATACATGCATAAGAAGGCCTATACATACCACAATGGTAACATACCTCCCTATTGGGTATATCATAATTTAAACATCTTTACTTGATTTGAGATATTAACTTTTATGATGCTAATTCTGAAATTGTGTTAACCTTGTAAAAAGGTACTTCCAATTTTTCCTTACCACTTTGGTTTATAAATTCCTTACCAAAGTCTCTATAATCTCCTTAACCTCCTGAATATTCTTTATTTATATTGTCTTTTAAGCTACAGTGTCAACCAAAGTCTAATATGTCAATGAAAAGCCCTCATAGAAGAACTTCATCACTAATTATAAGCAATACTGGTTACATGGGCACTAGTTAAGCAACCTAAGCTTCATGAATTACTTCCCCTTCCTTCTGTGCAAAGCTTTGTATTTGCATCCTTAGTTTAATGGTCTTATATAGAGGGAAAACAACTCATCACAAATGCATCATAAACCTAGTCCCACTCATTAAAAGAGTCCTCCTCAATTGAGATTTAATATTTCATTGCTCGATCTCTCATGTAGTATGAAAAACACATCATAAAAAAACTTTTATTCCATAAGGAAATTTAATGGAAGTGTTTGGATCATTGAATAACACTCCTTTATAAATGTGATCGTGTCTTCACCATGTGGTATAGTAAAGGTTATGAGCAAGTGTAGTTGTACTTGTTTTAACTTATATTTCCTTGCCCTTTGACTTTGCATTAGGTTAAATCTAATACAAGCATTCATAGTTAAGGTTTCCAAAAATCAAGTTTTAAACTATTTAAACAGTTGTGTATGAGAACTAATGTTCGACACCTTTTATCCTCAATGTTAGTTTAATTTATTCATCATAAAGTCACCTATAACAAGTGTCTGACACCTGTAACTGGCACTAGTTTTGTTTCATAACTTTCTTAATAAAATAATAAAAGTGAATACTAGTTTTGCTCTATTTCTCAAGTTCTCAAAACTTTGCAAAAGATAGCTGCCTATCATCATTTGGAGTTCAACGTCTATTCTGCCTTATTTTAAAAACTTCTATACTTTTTAACATCATTGGGCTAGAATTGACTTCTTATATCTTCTACAAAATTGTTATCCATCTTCTTATCTTCCAAATGACTCCAAAATATCCTCGATTGGACAAATATATAGAAATTTGTACTCAATTTTGGGTTTTCTCCTTAAAATCATTACCTACAAAATAATGAACTAAATATAAAGAAAAAATTATATAATACGTATAAAGCATGCGATAAAGTATCAAATACTAAGTAATTGAAATCTCAAATATTATGTAAAATATTGACCTATCAATGGTCATATAGGGTTGAATATAAAAGGGAAATAACAACCACATTATAGAATAGCTAAGAGTACAAAATTAGTTAAGTCTTCTTAGTCTTTAAAATGAAGGATAACAGTAACACTAACAGAGATATAAATGAATTATTTAGTTACCTATATATCTGCGTAAATAATAATATCAAAAATAAAGAAAGAATTATTATATAAAAATGATATTGAATTACTCTCACTTATGTCCTAATGAAGGTAACATTCACTTTTTACCATATATAAAAAGGACTAATTTAAATCAGTAGAATAAATGAGACAATAATATATAATTTAGAAAAAATTTATCAAGCGTTTACAAATTAAAAATATAAGTTCTCATCCACCTATCCAAATCTTATAACTTCATTTCCCTTGGTACATATATAAAAATGACATAAAACTCATTTATAAACCCATATATATATATATATATATATATATATATACCTGCCAATATAGAGTTATTAGACAAAATTTATGAATCTTCATCCTTTGATCACAAGCATCCAATACTCAATCTTCATCATAACTTTCATAACATGGAAATTCAATATTAAGAAAAATTGCAATCCATATATTATTCTTTTATTATACAAATTCACAAGATAGTAAAACAAATAATTCAACTTATCAATCATGAAAGGCATAGGAATATGATTCAATCATCAAATCATCATGTAAATCCTAACCACAAAGTATGTAATCTACTCACTTTTATCTTTTGTAAATAATAGGCCAAAACAAATAAACCAATCAGAAAAAGATGTTTTGATTATATGATTTCAAAGAATGTTTTTGTTTCCAACAAAACATACTAATTTCATTTTCGTCACCTGCTCTTTAAGATTCATTTAACAATCTACTAAAGTATAATTCAATATCACATATAGTGATATATAATACTCATTATTAAACTGATTACCAATATATTAGTTATTGAGACATAAATATTTCATGAAATCATATGATATTTTGCAACTTTGAACTAAGTCTTCCTACATTAACTATTTTAGAGAACCTTATTATGACTCAGAGCATTTATAATAATCACAAACACAAATCAATAAATGAGATAACATCCAAAAAATTAAATTAAAAGAAAGATGACAATATTTGCATATGACCTATTTAATCTTAACTCCTTTTCAGTTTATCCAAATTTCTAACCTCAAATTTTATCTGTATATTCTAATTAATAAATTTACTTTCCTAATTTATGTTCAAGGATCAATTTAATTTAATAAATTAATACCCCTAGAACTCCTAATTTTCTCTACCTATAATTTGATATATAACCTATTAAATTAATGACGAACTCAACAGCTATTCAAGGCATGCTTAATAACCCAATTATACTTGAAAATAGTGATTATTTACCAAAACAAATTAAAAGATTAAAGAGATATGTGGTTTTCCCTCTTTTCTCTTCACTTCTCTCTTTGGAAACAAAAAATTAGCTTTCAATTTCTAATTTTAACCTCTACATAAATTAATCTTGCCCTAACTTAAAGAAACTACAAAAAAAACATTTAAGAAATCTTTGCAAAAAGTTTAAAGAAAAGAGAGTCACAAATATGAAAGAGAACAAGTTAAAAAGGAGGAAGTTTTGACTTGTTTTAATTAAAGCCCCTCCATATCTTTCAATTTTTAAAAGAACTTATTCACTTTTTCTTAATATTTCAAAAATAGAACCAGAGCGACCGATTCAATTGAGGATAGTGTGAATTGGCTAGTTATCTAGTTTAGCTTCAATTTTTAACTTGTTTATATAAAAAATTAGTCAGTTTAGCAGTGAATTGGCTGGTTTTTCTGTGAATCGGTTGGAATTGATTTGTTTTATATAATTTCATAAATCAAAACTTAGACCATTCTCGCTTTCCTCTTTATGCTTTATCATCTTCTCTTCTTGAAATCTCAGTTCTCCTC
The DNA here is from genome assembly GCA_027568895.1 of Erythroxylum shatona. NCBI lineage: Eukaryota > Viridiplantae > Streptophyta > Magnoliopsida > Malpighiales > Erythroxylaceae > Erythroxylum > Erythroxylum shatona. The sequence goes on along the minus strand of JAOSBK010000006.1, from coordinate 33,511,797 downwards.
ACTTCGCTTTCTGGGTAAAGCATAGGAATTGCAAAGCTAAAATCTTTAAGAGGTTTAGTTCTTTCACATCTTTTTTAGCTCTTTTTTTCCTTTTTAGATAAAGATTTGGTTCGTTTTTTCATTCAAGAGATGTCAACATATTCCATTTATAGTACATAAGTACAGTTCTTTAGTAAATTTGCAATTTAATGGAGTAATAAGAAAGTAGCAATTAAACCAACCGATGAAGCATGAGCTCAACTCCAACTAAACAAAGTAAATGACAGAACAAAGAAAGAAAAACTAGTTTACTAAAGGGTTAAATTATTAAAAAAAATCTCAAACTTTGGTCACTTTTGCAATTATAGGCTAAACTTTAAAAAGTGGCACTAAACTGCTCAAACTTTCAATTTTTTCCAATTCTAGCTTGATCTTAGATTCTCTGTTATATTTGTTGATGTGGTATGCGATATGTCCAGAAACCTTTATAATTATTACACACGACCAGTGGTTAACATTAAAAATCTTGATTAATGAAAAGACGACATTTAATTAGTAAAATCTAACGTTGTCGTTTTTCAAAAATGACTTAAGCCCCTTTCTCAATTTGCAAAACCCGTTTCTCACCGTCTTTCCCCTTCATTCAGTTTGTGAGTGTGTAACCTAACCCGGAATTTGATCCCAACATGGACACAATCGCAAGAGTGGCCTTTAGTGCCACAAGTTTTGAGATGGGCTTTGCAATCAGATTGAAAAGTATAACCTTAAAAGCATTTCTCACAGACCCATTGTTTGTCATTACTATGTTTTCTTCTGAAATGCTTCTTTATCCCAACAAGATCAAGAGAGGTGACAAGAGTCATGGTGCAAGCAAGTAGGCTCTTAGCAAGCTGGTAATTTGTACCATTTGTTTCCAAAGCATTAAGAGGGTTATTGTAAGGCCTATTCATTAATCTAAATTGGCCTACAATGCAACCCAACCCATAAACCTTTAAACACTTCTAAAAATTCCAGCAGTTGGAAAAATAGAGGCAACCAACGAAACTACCATCTTCTTCATATTTTCTCTTCATTTCTAGCTGGTAAGTGTGTCAAAATGCACCACTTTGTTTTGCATGTAACTCTTTCCTCATAAATGTCCTCATTTTGCATCAAATTAGAGGAAGTTGTGGTGGTTAACAACATCAAAAGTCTTCATATTTAGGTAAAATTCCAGCAACCATTTTTATGTCTTTTTGTGTGATTCTGATCATCCTATACTAGATTGTAGTTAGTTTGCATGTTGTAGTTGATTGAGACAATAATTGAAGTTACATGAAGAGGTAAAAATGAAGAAAAGGGGGATAGAAAATGGTGAAATAAGAAAAGAGAGAAGAAGAGAAGAGAGTGAAGATGATGACATTGTTTTAGAAATTTAAGATGCATGTCGGGGTTGAATGAGAAGTGCAGAAAGTTAAGGGTGAATTTGAAATATAAATTGCATGTAAGGGTAGAATGGAAGGTGCAGAAAGTTAAGGATAAATTTGGACTTTTATTGTAAGAAGGACATTTTTGGTATTAAATGAAATAGATGAGGGTAAAATGGGATCTTTAATTAGTTAAGGGTATTTTACTAATTATGAAGGTTAGGTTAGTAAGGATATTAATTTTATAATTAAGAATAAGTTGAAAAAAAGAATAATGTTAGATTATTAGTGTAATTAGGTAAGAAATTTTTGGTAAATTAGTCTAATAAAATCTTGTAAATTCTAGGTTCAAAAGTCCGATTAAGGAGAAATTGAGATTATCAATTAGTTGAGTCCGAAATTGAGGTAGGGATAATCTTGGACTATATTCTTAAAATTAAGTACCATTTGATTATTAATAAATTATATTTTGAATTGGTCATTAATTTAATTAATGATTAATAATTACCTACATTAATAAGGTTTATTTTATTTCATTAATAATTAATCAAAGTACAAGATGTTTCGTGATCATATTTTGTTATACATATTTGAGGTGTATTGCATATTAACTCGGCGAAAATGTGTAAAATAGGGACCGATTGATAATATGTTGAGAATAATTGGTCAAAATCTAGAACCGATGGCTTACCTAGGATAGGCTACATTCGAAGGTCTTAGATTGATAGGTTGAGTTTGAGTGAGTGGTAGCTAGGTATCTATCCGTGGAGCAGATACTAGGGCATGCTGAGTCCTAAGGATGTCCTGTGTCAATGACTAGGTACCGAAGTGGTACTGGGATATCCAAAGTCCCAAGGATATCTTGTGTCAATAGCTAAGTACTGAAGTAGTATCGAGGTGAAGATTAAGAAATCAGGGTACCCTGTGCCGCTATTTATATGTTTAGTTACGTTTCCACTAATAAGAGATTATGATGAGATAAGCTAACAGACCATTTGATGTACGTCTATTAGGTTAAGCTAAGCCCAGGTTAAAAAAATCAGTTAAATATAGGAATAAAACATAAATAACAGTTATAATTAATATTTGTGTTAATTATAATTTGACAAAATTTTTGAAATGTTTGTTAAATGTTTGGATTAGACCAAGTGATGTTGTATATATACGTATTATATGTATGATTTAATCAGTTGAGTAAGTTTTATAATTATTTGTGAAATTACTTGATTTTAAGAGTATGGTTGGTTATCCTTACTCAGTAAGTAGCTCAACCCTTGCTAACTTTTTTAAAAGATCGAGTAATTACTAATAATCCCAAAGTATAGGACTATATATATATATAACAACAATAATTTTTCTTGTATCTCAACTGCCTCTTTTGTTGTAATTTTACCTTACATAATACTACCTAATTACCACCCAAGATACCTTTTTTAGCTTCTATAATCTATTTCTTAGTTCCGCCCTATATATATACAGCTGTATACATATATATATATATATATATATATGACAGCTCTAATAATTGTTTCATGTAAAATTATTTTGTATCTTACAAACAATCATCTCTTGTGAAACTAATGAAAAAGTTAATGATTAATGATATGCTTTGGTAAATATTTGGCTAATTATGGCTTATGAACTTTTAGGAGCATCCCAGTCCCGGACTACATCCCTCATAATGTTACTACTAACATGATGTGCCAAGAAATTGTGATGTATAGGGAAGAGAAAAAAAAATTAAAAAAAACCATTTTGAGCATTCAAGGCAAACTAACCAATATGAAAGGTCTAAAATACACAACTTTATGCACCATAAGACAAACTTATAACCCAAGTTCAGAATTATGTCAAAACTAGCTCAATATAAAAACTACATGAGACATAAGAAAACGTTCCTCCTATCAAAAAGAGGACGTAAAAGGATGCCTCAATCCTCATCCTCTTCATCTCCATCACCCCCTGCAGCCTTTTTAGCAGCTGCCCTCTGGTTCTTTCTCTTCACTCTGCCAGGGCGGCCACCACCGAATGGACTTGTCAATGAGAAATCAATGTGCTTTTGTGAATCAACCCTCACCATGAAAGATGGAATGTTCACCACCTGCCTCCCAACCCTTCCAGCCAGAAACATACAGCCATTACATTGGTAATGTTGTCCATAAGTAAGGGTATAACAGTAAGAACATGAAACAAGTTGGTAATATGCTAATAATGATGGTAACGAGAAAAATTACATTAAAAAATATGCGAATCATTTGCTATCAGTAACTCTTCCTCAAGAATAGTAGCTTGTACTAAGTACAGCTGAGAGATAAATCAAGCTCATTAGGAGAATCGAGCAATGTAACTAAAACAACTCCGTCCTAGAAGCAATATTTTATAAGTTATTTGGCTATATAATAAGCCTATCAATGAAAATATCTCATGCGTCTTATAGATAAGTAATATTTACTGGGCAAGAGACTAAAAGGAGATTAACTATAAGAGATTATAATATTAATCTTCTCTACAAACACGTCCCCATACTTAACGACAAAAAACTGTATGATTCACATCTAGTATTAATCTTCTCAACAAAATGTCTCCATACTTCACAACACCAGACATAGATTTATGTCCCAGATGATAAAAGATAAAATGCTGGAACCATTGCCGGCTTCAAAATAACAATAATAAGCCCATTTTCTGTACCTCTCTCAATCGATCACTTTTCTGTAATCTACTAAAACATACACCCATCTTCACAAAACCATCTTCTCCACCACATTTCAGCCCATATATATAAAGGCATGACCCAACTAGGTCCTAATAAAAAAAAGGCTAACTGTACAAAAATCAAATAAACCCTCACCAGAAAGGCAACACTGCTGCTGTTCCAAGAATTATTTATATTTTAAATATACAAGTGGTTCACAGTCTTCTAGGAAAATTACACACTAAAAGTCAACTGTTGAATCTACTACTTTACTCCCTCCCCTAAAAACTACATAGTACTACGAGATATCAGCTAAAAGCCAAGACAAAGCATCATTAATTTCTACCATTGTCAAAAACAAATTAAGTTTACCTGATGTGCCTCTGCCTGATAAGTACTCTAGCATGGTGGATAGACTTTGCCATACCAGACTTGAACACAAGAGTCTGTAAGCGTCGCTCAAGGAAATTCTCAACAGTCAAGGCCAGGACATAATCAAGTTTGTTCTGAGTCTCATCCAAAAGCCCATAACGATTCATTCTGCGGAGAAGAGCTTCACCCTCAAAGATACGACGAGGATCCTTCTCATCAAGGGTCAGAAGTGTTCTGGCAGCATTTCTGATACGGCTCAGTGCATACTGCACTCTCCAGAGCTCTCTCTTGCATCGCAGACCATACTCTCCCACAAGCTTCAACTCTGCATCCAAACGTTCCTTTTCATAGGGCCGTCTAGGCTTCTTAAATGTCTTCCCATCTAAAGTTCATTAGCAATAAAAATCAGAAAGAGACCAAAGCACTCAAATATAATTTTTAATCAAATGAATATGTTTTCTCTCATAAAATCTATCAAATTGGGCTTAAACTACATTCAGAGACAATACTTCTGTGACAGGGCGTCATTCCAAAAAATTAAAAAGGGGCAACGGAAACAAGAAACCAGGAACAAGAAGCTTTGTTGAGCCTCTTAAGTTGTTCCATCCACTTACATGCTCCAAATGATGATTAACCCTGGCGTCTCAAACAATTTAAGAGAAGGACGTGAGTTTTTAACCTCATTAAGAGCAGAAATCAATGAGTTCTAAACAATCTTAAGGTAGAGAAAAAAAACTTCTTTTAATTTCATCCCTATCCATATGACTATATATCCAAAACAAACACTCGATACACCCTTTAGATCAAGCCCATAAATTAATTGTTAAAAGAATGAGAACTTAATTTCATACGAAAGAGAACAACGCAATCGCATAAACAACCATCCTAAAGTATTTAAGGAACTGCATTCCAAATACCGATGCATCAAACACGCAGAAGCTCAAAACGATAATCCAATTGACTATCAAAGTGAGCACTATACATATCTAGAATGTTGAGAGGGACAGAGAGAGTTTGAGAAATTACAGTTGCGATAGAAGGAGACGTGCACCATGGTTCTGCTCCAAAGGGGCCGCTAATCTTTGTTTTACACAGCTCTCCTGCTCTCTTGTCTGTTGTTAAAAAGTGACAAGAGGTTATAAAGGAAACCTAAAACCCTAATCCTCCTTTTGCACTTCACTTGTTACCAAACAAGCCTTTCGCTCTGTATATTAAGGGCTTCGGCACGGGTTTGCTCTTGTAGTCGCGTGCTAAAGCCCGTTTATTTTCTCCATATCTTCAAACGTATTTGGGCCATCAATATTCACTTTTCAAGGGATACGGATTCCTTTGTAAACCGAATCACGATTGAATAAGATACTTAACACGAGCAATTTATACCGCTTAATGCCTCCTCCCCGTTAGTTCTTCCAAGCTTGTAACATTTTATGATTTCGAGTTATTTAAGTACAGTCAATAAATAACTTTAAAAATCACTAGATTAGATTACGAGTATCATTATCATTAAAAAACTAAAATTTAGAATTTAAATCTTAGAAAAAACTCAATTCATCTACTTCTAAATCTTATTTGTCGCGAAGCTAAATAAACTTTTAACTATCTTTACCTGTTTATTACTCTTTATCTTGAGTCATCTGGTTTCATTCTAGTGTTGTTTGGAATTTGGATTAAAAGGAAACACTCACTCTGAAGGTAAAACAAACCCACAAAAGCAAGCAGTCAATTTTCAAGCTGTAAACATAGTTATTGTGAATATGCTTTTTTGTGTGCATAGCCTTTCACTTGCTTTTCCTGTTTTCAATATACCGTACGTTATGATTTTAACATGTCTAGTTTACATATATATAATGTTAAGATATAGGCTCATCATCATCATCATCATCATCATCATACCTCAAAGTCCTGCAATAAAGCAGAATTTTGTGGGAGCCTAATAGTATGCAGTCTTACTCCTATATTATAGAGAGACTGTTTCTAGTAGACCCACATGCAAATGTGATAAGGATAATATGAATGCAGGTTGAAAAAGTAAATATTTAAAGAATACAGCAGAAAAGGTAAATAATGAATATAATAATTAATACAGAATGTTGGCCCCTGAATTTTTTTTATTCAATTAAGCATGTCTAAATTATTTTGAGGTTTTTAGCTCTTAAGAAAATGGAAATTTAATGAGGGATTAAGTTTAAATTAGAGTTTGATAAGTTGTTAGAATTTTTTTTTAAAAAAGGAATAAGATGGAGTAAGGGCAATTTAGGAAGTTTACTTATGTTTTTAGGGCTTAAGGCTTTCAAGGAGGGCATTATAGTCTTTTTAATTCTCAATTTAAAGAAGAATGAATGATGAAGCCCCTTAATGTCATGAGTGGAGAGGAAGGTCACGAAAATTGCAAGGGAAAGGAAGAGTTATTGAAACTACGTCGTTTTGGGGACTTAGCCTTAGGTTTTAAAGTTTAGAAACAAGTTCCCTAAGGCATTTTAAAGAGAAGTCACGAAATTACAAAGAAAGAGAGGGAGAGAGGGACCTTCGGCCAAGAGGAAAGAAGAAGAAGAAGAAGAAGAAGAAGAAGAAGAAGAGAGAAGAAGAAAGGTTAGAGCTTTGTGTTTTCTTGCTTGAAAGAAGGGATTCTAAGGGTTCTTTAAGGAGAAAAAGGAAAAGGAAGGATTAAGCTTCCATTAGAAGCAAGAAGAGAAATTCGTGGGTATCATCCTTAAGGTAAGAAAATGTGAATTCTTTTGGATTTATAGATGGGTTTTGGTGTGAATGACTTAGGAAATTGATGGGTAAAGTTAGATAGGTTAAATTCCATGCTTTCATCTCCTAGGAATGGCCAATTTTGGATATCTCATATTCATATGGGATTTTGTGTTTGATGAAGGTGAATTGAGGCAATTGGAAGTAGAGGAAAAGCAAATTGACCAAGATTAGAGCTAAAGGAACTAAGGTGGGTGATAATTTAATAATTGAGTTAGTAAGCACATTAATTTTCCTAGCAATAAATGCTATTGATTGCTTTCCAATGAATCACCAATGTTGTTTTATTTCTCTTGAAATGGTTTAAACTTGTGGTATGTGTCTTTTGAATGGAAATATTTGTTACTTGGTTTTGTCAAGTGAAAAA
>JAOSBK010000006.1:33472000-33485572 GCA_027568895.1 Erythroxylum shatona | reverse complement strand
TTAATTAGAATTATTTGTAATTCTAATTAAAGTTTAATTGAAATTAGAATTTAATTTTAATTAAATTACTAAAATATCCAAAGTTTATTATAAATAGGCTTAAGCTCTATGGGGCTAGTACTTCTTGCATAACCCTCTCTGTAAGAGTTATAGAGCTCTCTTAACTCATTCTGTGGATACCGTTAGAGGTCGAACATTCGTGTGGCTAAGGTGGTTGAGACGGATTGGTTTCGAAAATGGTCCAAGGGATACAACAAGATAAAGATCAAGCTTCAGAATAAGGTATAAATTAAGTTTTCACTTTAATATGATTTGAGTTAATCATTTTATAGAATTAAAGAGATCTTGATTTTTGAGAAATCAAAAGTCATGAAAAAGTTTCTTATTATGCCACTGCGGTCAGGATCGGATCTCAACCTATTATTGTTTGTAACATTGTTTGAATTAGAATTAAATAAATGAAAATAAAATAAAAATAATTAAAAATTAGATGCATTTTATATAAAAATAAAATGTAATTAAATGTTAATTACAAAAGTTAACAAAAAATGTATGTACAAACTAAGACTCCTCTTCATCGTCACTACTACTTACATACTTTAACCCAAGTATTTGTTTGACCATCTTTTTAAGCTTGGTCAACCCTCATTCAGTATAGTCTAATTTTTGTTCATTATGTTGTAATTTTTCTTCAATGTGCTCTAACTTTTCTTCTATACCATTTAACTTTTCTTCATTATGTTGTAATTTAGCCTTAAGTGACCAGTTCTCCTCTTAAAGCATTGTTACACATGCAGGTTTTGAAGAGGATGAACCAATTGGCTTAGGGCCATACCCAAGACCTTTAATGCAGCTCAATTGGCTTAGGGTCATACCCAAGACCTTTAATGCAGCCTAATCTTGTACTAAGGACGCTATTGCAAATGTTATCTACTTTTGACTCATTTCCATCTAAGGACGCTATTGCAAATGTTATCTACATTTGACTCATTTTTATCAGACAATAATCTTTGCAACAACTTTTGCATTTTTTTCCTAAAAATTAAAACAAAAAAATCAATATTTAATTCAAATATTAATAGTTAGTACTATATAAATAAATAAACTTAAAAATTAAACTCTTTATACTTACATAATTATTCTGTGTTTCTTCAGATGTCTAGCCTTCACCTTCCGTGTAATGTGTTACTTTGTAAAGTGAATCCTATCACATTATTCTCCATATTGATTTTGACTCTATTTTATGAAAAAATTGAAACACAATATATAATATTATATTTACTGATATAATAATAACTTCTAAACGAAGAACTTACAAATTCTTGTTGTACGACAACAAATGATTTGGAGCCGGTGTTGTGACGAGTTTTCATTTTTTCCTCTGTTAACCTTAACTTCCTCACACTTTTTCTAGATAAAGAAAAGAAATAGTCATTAAATTATGTAACAAGATTAATGGAAGCAAATGTGAAGAGAAAAAAGACAAACCTTAACCTTGGCAGAGGCCTAAATAATCACACATTTCGCTCTAAATTTTTATAGTCATCCGTTTGAGAACATATCTACTTGCCTCCTCATCTGAAGGAAAATACTTGTAGTATTTATGGAGTTGATAACAATGATCCTTCATCTTTTGTTTCAACTATGAACTCACATAGCTTAAAACTTTAGGGTTCTCGATATCGATGATGTTGAGCTTCATCTGTGAACAATAAGTAAAAGTTAAATTAATCTATAAATAAGAAAAACAAAATTACTTATAATTAAATAACTTGATAAATTATTGAAACTTTATCCAAAAAATTTTGTAGCAAGTTATCTTGCTTCAACTGCTTGGCATGTTGAAGGCAAGGCAATTCATTCATGAAAATGAAACCTAACTCACTAGATAATTTAGTCGATTGAATCTTATCAATAGGATGACCTTGTGAGGTGTCAATATGCAACGACAACTTGTTGTTCATCCAAACTACCTCTCTTTTTTTATTATATGTATCTCATTTCCTATTATGAAGTTATTATATAATGAAAATTTGATTGTATGTACTATATGTTGTGTTAAGCTTCCTTAAATATTTAAGAAAACATAAATGGAAATAGAGGCAGTGGCGATGTCACAATGGTCTATAGAAGATTAGGGAAATTAGTTATTTTGAAATAATTGTCAATTCCAATTACTAAGTCTGTTTAATCAGGTATGCATGTGGTCCAATTTGGGCTCGTTATATTGTTTGACTAAACTAGCTATCTAAGTTCTATACTAATTATGTCTTAGGTGAAACGTATTGTACTAATAGTTCATATAATTTAGTAACCCATACTACATATGAGAATTCGTTAAATGTATCTTTTACTAATTTAGTTACAGCTAAGAAGTTATTGAAGAGGAAGTCAATAACCCAACATTTGAGGGAAGATCTTTGACTTTTTGAATTGATACCTTCGAACATGCAAGAACCCTTATTGGAAATCCAGACATAGGGAACTCATTTAACTTTACCCACCTTCAAGTCACTTAGAATCCAAGAAAATAATTATTTCATTTCTTTTCGATGAAATCAGCGTGAAACTTTATTTATTGTTATGTTTGTAAGAATTTTGGAAACAACCTCTCTACCAGTTAGGAGTAAGGCTGCATACTATTGGATCTTCCCAAACCCTGCATATCAACGAGATTCTTACTAAGTATTGTTGTTGTTGTATGTTTGTAAGAATTGATAAACTTTTAATTAAAATCTTGCACTACTTACCATGTATCATTGTATTATTTTGCTACCATTTTCAATATTTTAATATATTATTATTTTATTGTTAATAAATATTAATGATTAAGAATAAGAGTTAAATTAAATTTATTATATTTTTATGACCAAAATATATTTAGGTATGGTTATCTTTTTTTGTCCAAAATATATTCACTTTTCCATATTTATATTACCTGCCATGTGTTTTTCAACAATATGTTTAAAACTTTGAAATTTTTTTACAAATTATAGATACTCCATTCTATTTTCATAAACTTTTTTTATGAACGGAGGTGTAGTACTATATATTATAAGAATTAGTAAAGAATCATTTATGTATAAATCCATAGAATTAAATAAATTTATAGAGTTAGAATGCACTAGCTATTTAAACAAATTTATAAACAAGGCAAATAAAAACTAAAAATTTATATAAATGTTAATTATGATTAACCTTAACTAGGATTATTAAGTACATTTATCATAAAACTATCTTCCAAATATTATTACTTTTAAGAATACTATCACATACAAAAATTAATCAAAATTCTCCTAAAAAATTATCATATTATTTAAAATCAAATTATCAAATTATTATAATTCTCAGCTTCTAGAAATGATTGACATAATCATCGCAAAATGTTGTCATATTGGCAATGAATCTTCCAAATAATCGTAAAAGTCGCTCCTTCTGTGAGTTTCTCAACAATTGTCACAAAAAATATTCGTTCATTGGAACTTCTAATTCATTGCAAAACAACAATATATTGGTGATGAAAAACATTTTTTGTTGCTATTTTTATGTGCCATTTATGATGATCTAAAATCGTCATCAAATATATTGATTTACTTTACTTCTTGCGAAGATATCCATATTCACTGGTAAAGGTTGTCATATTAGTGACAAATTTTGGTAACCGTCGTAAAAATTGCTCTTATTGTGGTGATTTTGTTAATCGTTGTCAAATATATTCATTTATTGATGCCTTTATATAATGTTACAAAATATTGGACTTGTTTGAACTCAAGTACAAAAACGTTAAATCTGACAGATGAAAGGACTTGAAAATGATAGAGTGACTCAAATACCTAAGTTAGAAGACAAACTAAAATAGTAATAATAATTCAGACAATGATAACCTTAAGGGACTGATGGAAACTAGAAATCCTAAACTTAAAGTGTGAAGGATGGAGTTAATGATAAAATGAAAATATTTAAGTTTTGTATTAATTGTTTAGGATCATTTGTCTTTAAAAAGCTAATAGAAGTTATGTAGAAAACATTAAACAACTTTGCACTAGTGCTACAATTTGTCTCTCTTGATCCTACATCTGTTTGATCTTTATTTTGTATACTCATAAGAACCATCTATTGGACCTCACTACTGGAACCTATAATTGGTCATTCATTTCTTATTCAAACATGATGTGGATGAATGAAAGTGGGAATGCTTTATTGGACAAAGCTGTAGCATATGAGTTTGTGATCGCAAATTCCTTATTCAAGAAACATGAAGTGTACCTAGTGACGTTTAAGAGTAGCACGACTAAGACGTAAATTGATTATTTCCTTGTTAGGAAGAGAGTCAAAGCATGGTGTAAGGATTGCAAAGTGCTTTCAGCTGCATGCTTAGCACCCAACATAGATTGTTGGTTTTGGGTCTAGAAGTGAAAGGATGGAGAACGCAACAATTTACTATATGGTGTCGTAAAATTAGATGGTGGAATCGGAAAGGGGACATGGTGGAACAATTTATGACTCGAATCTAATATGGAGCTTCATGGTTCGTGAGAGGGGATGTTAATCGGATTTGGGAGGGACTAGCTCCTTTGGTAAGAGCAACCGCCACAAAACTCCTGCGAGTTTCTAAAGGGCTGTGGGATGGGTAGATGGAATCATGGTAGTGGTCAGAAGATGTTTAGGGAATGGTGAAGGTGAAAAAGAAAGCATACAAGCACTATTAGCAAGTACAACAGAGGTGGAGCGGGAAACTAATAGAGTAAGGTACAAACTAGCAAAGAAGACAATTTCAGTGGCTAAAGGAGAAGCTTACGAGAATTTGTACAAGAGTTTGGATACTAATAGGGAAGCACAAAAAATTTCAAGTTGGCATGAGATAGGGCATATAAGATGAGGGATTTCAACCAAGTATATTGTATACGAGATAAGGTGGGACAGGTACTCATAGAGGCCCATGCCATCAAAAGTAGATGGTAGAGATACTTTTTTGTCCTGTATAATGAAGGCATCTTAGACAACATAGAGTTAGGTGACCCCTCTATGTTAGAGCAATTTCATAACTGGTCTCGATGTGAAAAGATCACAAGGGAAGAAATTACGAAGGCTTTGAGGGAGGTGGAGAGCGAAAGGCAGTAGGACTGGATGAGATCCCAATGGAGGTATGGAAAAGAATAGGAGTTATTGGTATTGAGTGGCTAGTTCAGCTTTTTAATATGATCCTCGACTCAACCAAAATGTCGGATGAATGGAGATTGAGTAGGTTGATTCCATTATATAAGGCCAAAGGGGACATCCAACATTGTCACAACTATAGAGGCATTAAACTACTAAGTCATACCATGAAGCTGTGGGAGAAGGTGATTAAGAAGAGAGTCTAGAGAGTAGCTTCTATATCGGCCAACCAATTTGGTTTTATGCCTAGTAGGTCTACGAAAAAAGCGATACATCTCCTCTGTAGGCTAATGGAATGTTATAGGGAGCGAAAACAGAATTTGCATATGGTTTTTATTGATTTGGAGAAGGCATATGACAGGATTCCTAGGGAAATCTTGTGGAGGTGTTTAGACGAAAAGGGAGTTAATATGACTTACATACGTGTAATTAGGAATATGTATGAAGGAGCAATGATGAGCGTACGAATGATAGGAGGCGACATGAAAAATTTTTCTATTGATATTAGGCTATACCAAGGCTTTGCCTTAAGCCCTTTTCTGCTTACATTAGTGATAGATGAGCTTACCAAACATATTCAAGGACTAAGATGAAGTACTTAGAATGCAACTTTTCGGAAAGCCATATGGTCCATGAGGTGGCCGTAGTAATTGATAATGACGTCATACCACAAAAATTGAGTTTTAAATACCTGGGGTCTATCATTCAGAGTGATGGTAATATCGATGCTAATATATTCCATTGTATCAGATCTGGGTGGGTCAAATGGTGAAACGCATCATGGGTCTTATGTGATAAGAAGATTCCATTAAAGTTAAAAGGGAAATTTTATAGAATGGTGATTTGGCCAACCATGTTCTATGAGGCTAAATGTTAGCCCACCAAACTTAGACACACAAGTAAGTTGTTGGAAGTCGAAATGCGAATGCTCCGGTGGATGTGTGACATTATCAAAAGAGATAAGGTCTGAAATTGTGTGGTGAGAGACAAACTACAGGTGGGTAGTATTGACGACAAGTTGTGAGAGACTAGGCTTAGGTAGTTTGGGCATGTGACTAAGAGGCACCCTAATGCTCTTGTGTGACATTGTGAGAAAATAACCCTTCGTGACTGCAAGAAGAGAAAAGAATTAGAGGGAAGTGATTAAGAAGGATATAAAAGAGTTGGCCCTTACTGAGGAATTGGACAGAAATAGAAAATTTTGGCGTGGTAGGATACGGGTAAATGATATCCTTTAAAGTGCACTAAAACAATCTTGGTAATTATTGGGAGCTGTTTATTGTAAAGCTCTATGTATCTATCGCTTAGAAAGTCTAACCCTAATGTCCAATCTGTCTTTTCTAGTTGTAAGTCATGGACAAGTCTTTTTGTCCTACAACTTGGCTTTTCAACTTTGGTGTATAGGGAAAGGTCTTTCGAGGCCAACCGATACCTTTTGGATTGTTCATACTCACATGGCTACTAAGCAAGGATCCCTAACAAAACTCGAGACATGAAGAGACGTACTTTGCAGCTTATCAGGTATTAGCAGATCTTGGCACCATATCAGGTATTTTCTTTTCTTTTCTTTTATTTATTTATTTATAGTTTTATTTCTTTATTCTTTTAACCTGCATCACTTATTTGTGGTTTTTTTCATATCATGTCACATTTGCATGTGAGTCTACTAGAAATAGTCTTTCTACTATGAAGGAGAAAGACTGCATACTATCATATCTCCCTAGACTCTGCAGTGGTGTAGGATTTGGATTGAGTGTGATGATGACGTTTAGGATCATTTAGTTCTCATTTGTTTTTTTGTTATGATTTTTCTAGTTTTCATTTGTTGTTTTTAGTTTATATTTTTCTTTAAAATAAAAAAACTTTTTTGGTTGTTAATATTAATATAGTCTAATGATAATAACATATTAGATAAAAATTAAAAATAATTTTTAATTAATTAAATTTATTTTAATCTCTTATGAAATATTTATTAATAAATTACAATAAAAATTATTTTATATTATTAAACTATATTTAAAATTAAAATTTATTTTAATTATTAAATCAAAATTTTATTTAAAATTTATATATTTTGAAATATATTTTAAATTTAATCAAATTTAATAATTATTATTAAATTAATTTTATTTTACTTAGTTGCAAAAATTAAATAAATTATTAAATAAAATCAAAATATTCATAATTTTAATTAATTAATCATGATATAATATTAAATTAATTATAATTTTATCAATAATTAATATATTAAATAATTAAATAATATAAAAGTAAATTAAATTTAAAAATTGATGAAAATCACAAAAATTACATTTTGTGGCTTTCATAAATTTTAAAAATCGAAAGAAACTAAAATAAAAAAGTATCCCTTCATTTTCTATACATCGCGATGTAAATTTTCATTTGTTCATCAACTGCAATTCATATGTCTTCATATGTTTCTGTCTACAATTTTGTTTATCGGGACTACTTTCCCCCAACATGATATATGTTAAATTAGAGTCATTATTTAGTTTTTTTGTGTTGATTGTTACATTGTCATTTTGCAGTGACCTCTTTTGTCAATGAGAACAGTGCCACCATTGAAACCTTGACTGATTCCAATTTCAAGAAGTGGAAAGAGGATGTAGAGGTAGCAATAGAGATGGCGGATATTAATGTGGCCATGATTACAAATAAGCCATCTCTACCAACATCCATCAGCTCAGAAGCTAACATGGAAGCATATGTAACCTAGGATTGATCAAACAAAATGTATTGCAGGGCCATTAAGAGATCCATTCCAAACCATCTATTAAGTGGAATGCCAAACATAGATATAGCAAAGGAATTCCTAGATAATGTCTCCCATAGGTACAGGATCTCTTCCAATGAAGAGATAAGTACCTTAATGCAGGAATTATTCTCCATGATGTACGTTGTAGAAAGGGGAGCGAGGGAACACATAATTAGGACTGTTAACCTCCAGAACAAGCTGAAGGCACTGAATATTCCTATTCCTGATGCTTGCATAGTTCACTAGGCTTCGGACACACTCCCTTTAGAGTTTGGTATAAAGGTAACAAACCTGAATCCTTTCTGCATGTGCATACTAGTTAGTCCAGTATTGCTAAAGGTTCGCAAGATGTGAAGAATATGAGGTGCTTCTTTCGTAAGAAGAAGGGACATAAAAAGCCTGGTTGCCAGAAATATAAAGCCTGGAAAGGAAAATAGGAATTGTCAGGTAACTCCTTGGCTTATATGATTCATGAATCAAATCTTACTATAACGATATCCAATTCGTGGTGGCTAGATAGTGGAGCATCTAATCATATTGCTTCCACAATGCAGGGGTTCATATCTAGGAGAAAGCCAACTAAAAGGGAGGAGAAACTAATGGTTGGCAACAATAAAGAAGTTTATGTAATGTACGTGAGGAATGTATATTTCAACCTCGATATAGGTTTTGTTCTTGTATTACATGACACAATCTAAATACTGTATTTTTTTTAAAAAAAATATAATCTCTATATTAGTGTTAGACAAAGAAGGTTATCATTTTGTAATTGATGCTTCTATTGTACAATTATCTTTCAATGCAAAACATATTGGTACAGCCGTCTTATTATATGGATTATATAGAATGTGTCTTACCTCTCATGAAATGTATGATTCTTTATATGTTGTTGAACAAGTTACTCGAAAGAGAACCTTGATTAAGGAAAATTTATGCATGCTGTGGGATAAATGCTTGGGCCACATTTCCAGAGATAGAGTTGAGAGATTAACAAAGGAAGGTATTCTCCCAACTCTAGATTTTGATGAATTGGAAACATGATTTGACTGTTGCAGGGATAAAATGATCAAAATAAGGAAAAAGGGGAAAACTCGTGCTTTTGCTTGTTGGATCCCATACATATGGATATCAGTGGACCTTATACATTTACATCGTGCAATTTCTAGATATTTTTTTGACTTTTATTGATGATTATTTCCATCGCAGTTATATGTTTAAAGAAAAGTCTGAAGTTCTTAAAAAAATTAAGATCTTTAAGACTGAAGTTGAGAACCAATTTGGAAGGTCAACAAAGATTGTTAGATCTAACCATAGAGGAGAGTATTATGCCAAACATGGGGTTTCAGAACAAGAAAAGAGTTTGTTTTCCATATATATGGATTCATGTGGAGTAATGACTCAGTTCACTATGTCGGGTAGTCCTGAGAAAAATGGTTTGATCGAAAGGCATACCCACACACTAATGGACATAATGAGGTTAATGTAAAGTAGGACTAACCTACCAAATTATTTTTGAGGTAAAGCCATTAAGACAACATTGTATATACTTAACAGAGTCCCAAGCAAGTCAGTGCCGAAAAACACCTCACATGGCTAGAAAGGTGAAAGCCTAGCCTTGCACACATTCATATACGGGGCTACTATATTGAGGTATGCTTATGTAATCCTTAAGAAAGTAAATTACATGCTCGTTTTACTCGTTGTTATTTAGTTGGATATCTCAACCACTTTAAAGACTATAGATTCTGCTATAGAGAAGGAGGGTTTATAATTGTAAAATCACAAATAACTAAGTTTCTAGAATATGATGTCTTTGATGAGGGTAGTCCTCTGCACCCTTCAAATGATAGAAGCATGGATACTATAATTATTTCATATCTGCCACTCATATAGTCAAATTCAGTAGATCAAGGTCTCAGTACCATATTTGTACAAGTACAATAACCCACTCTTGTACAAATAGAGGTCCCTGAGGTACAAGAACTAATGAGGTTGTAAAGATCCACTAGAGTGAGATGACTTGCCATTCCATCTAATTACATAGTCTATTTAGGTGAACAAGACTATAATATTGGACATGTTGTATATCCAATTACTTTTTCAGAAGCTATTTCTAGACCAATGTAGATTTGTAGTGAGATGCAATGAATGATAAGTTGCAATCCATGACTCATAACAAGGTATGAGAGCTAGTTGATTTGCCTTAAAATTGCAAACCCGTCAATTGTAAATAGATGTTTAAGTCCAAGAAGGACATTAAGGGTAAAGTTGAGCGATTTAAGGCTCAGTAAGTTACCAAAGGGTTCATTTAGAGAGTGGTTGACTTCAATGTTACCTTCTCTCCCATATCCTCTAAGGATGCATTTAGAGTGATCATGACAATAGTATTTCATTATGATATAAAGCTATATCAGATGGATGATAAAACCACTTTCCTGAATGGTGACCTTTGTAAAGAGGTCTATATGGATCAACTTGAAGGACTTTAGGATTAAGAAAAGATAGACAAGGTTCACAAATTGAAAAAAAAATATACGATTTGAAGTTTTAAGTTTGATGAGGTTGTGACTTCTTTTGGCTTCGTGGAAAATAAAATTCAAAGATGCTTGTACTACAAGGTTTGAGGGAGCAAAGTCATCTATCTATTGTTGTATTTGGATGATATCTTGCTCGCATTAAATGACTTGACCATCTTGTATGAGTTTAAGCAACTTTTGGCCAAGCATTTTGACATGAATGTCTTAAGGTCTGTGTTGATCTTAAGCATTGTAAAGGTCACTAGGCATATATATAGATTGACCTTAGGCCTATGTCATTATGACACATACAGATGTACATGTATATCCATGGATTTTGACATGACATAAGGGATATAAGTGTTTAATCCCATAAAGGTTTTTAGCATTCAGTGACAAAAAATAAAATTTCTTTAATGCAATTTAGCATTTAGTGAGAGAAAACAAAGGATTTTCTCTAATATAGTTTAACATTCAGTGAGAGAAAACAAATTTCTCTAATGCGATTTAGTATAAAGTTCAGAGAAATTGAGATCGACAAGCAAAAAGATGATCCATTTCAGATCATACAAGTATTATCTTTGTTTATCACACTTCATTTTCTTATTCATATTAATGAGATATTAGATATGCGTGATTATGTTGAATCTCTGTCCCACATGACATATGCATTTGATATTTTCCAATATCGAAATTCTTGTAGGACAAAATGATAGACTTTCACTATCTTTGGATCAATTTTTTTAACTTTCTTGACCTATACAGTAATTTGCTTAACCTTTTTTTGAGTAGTTTTTTCATCAA
This sequence comes from Erythroxylum shatona, assembly GCA_027568895.1. Lineage (NCBI taxonomy): Eukaryota > Viridiplantae > Streptophyta > Magnoliopsida > Malpighiales > Erythroxylaceae > Erythroxylum > Erythroxylum shatona. The sequence goes on along the minus strand of JAOSBK010000006.1, from coordinate 33,474,319 downwards.
TACAAATGTCGTAATTAATTATTGTCCAAGGGGGAGAATATTAGATATTTTCTTATGAGGTGGGCAACAGTTAATAACATTTTTAATGGTTTCGATAAATTTACGAATAAGTAAATTGAATTTGGTTCGAATAAAGATAATAAAGTGGTGCAATAAAGGATCTAGGTTATTGAGTTGAAGTCTAGCCAGAAAAATGGACCCAAATAAGTATAGACCAGATCTGTATAGAGCCCATGATAGGAAGCCTGATATGGATGCTATATATAAAAGGTTAAGGTCTTTTGTAACTGTTGAAGCAAATCATGAACGTACGGATACTCTGACCCATTCATAGGTTCACATATTTAGAAAGCTACAGGAAGACGTTAACCGCATCTCGATGATAAAATCTTGCGAAGGCCTCAGTAGATTAACACTCATTTCTGCTTCCGAAAGCTCATTTAAGGTCATGGAATCAAAATAAGTTATTTCCACAATTCTTCTTGTTTCCTCTTCATGTTTGATTTGAGATACGTAACTAAGGCTCCTGTTAGGCATATAGACCTGTATAAGAGCCTAATAAAAAAAAAACCTGTACAAAAGTAGGATCTATATAAGTTCTTTATCTTATAATGTCAATCTTGACATTTCATATTGCCATCATATACAAAAGTAGTCCAATTATTCAGTACAAATTAGTTACAGGCAACGCCCGGAACATTCGTCAATACTGTTTAACTATATCTTTTATGGATGAGTATGTACCCATCACTCCGACCACTAAACCAAAAAGTATTATAAACCAAATCATCACAGCTTCGAATGTCCATTTCCGATAAGCCCCGGAGATTTTCAGGTAACAGGAACATGGCAACAGAATGGAGACAGTAACAATGAGAATTGATCCAATGAGAGCCACCAGCAATGTGAAGAAAGGAAATCCTAAGGCCACCACTAACGTGCTAATCAAGAGTCCAGTCCTTAAAAGAATGCTAATGAACTTAGTTTTATATTTACGAGGCAGTCGATTTTCAATGGCAGTAGGTATAGGTGAGAATATTAGAGCAAATTTTGTTATAGGAGCAACTAATATTGTGTATATTGCAATTTGGGAGCTAACTTTCCTTGTTGGTAAGCTTAACGTCACTTGTGATTGTACGTTTTCCCCGAACATTAAGTAGCCAATGACTGCCATGGAAATGTAGCTTGAAGCAGCCAGAGCAAAGCAAAGTATCAAGACCTATAAAGAAAATGTTAATCAAGACAACGAATTAGGTTAAGTTGATTAGTGCCACATTGCAGATAGTGATATAGTATTGTAGCCAACCAACATCATCCGCCGTCATGTCCCAATTCTAAACTTGAATTTTTACATATATTTCAGAGCATCAACTTAAGCATATACGCATGTATGTACATAAGTGTAACTAAGAATTAATTCTAGATATATATTTCATTTCAAAACTAGCAATAGTCAACTATCTGGCTCGTTACAAAAACAGACAAATAGTTATATATTTGTAAGCACTGATGACCAATCACGTGAGAAAATCGATTCTTGTCTTTCATGGATGAGTATAAATTTGGAAAAATTAGATGAGCACCAAAGCAGAAGGCATACAAGCTAAGTGCAATTGGCACTCCGCCAATGTCAAATAGCTTCCCTTTGTTAGAAAATCCTTAACATGATTGAATTATCTTAGATTTTCTTATACATTTATATGTGATTTCAATCCTATTTTTAAGATAAAATGCTTAATTTGTGTTCAATTTGTGTTGACTATTAAATTGGATTTATTGATATATTTTTGAGACAAAAAAGACAAGATTTTTTAAAGCAAATTAAAGCACAATTATTTTTTCAAGATAAAGGCACAAATTAATTTTAAAAAGTAAAAAAAAGAGATAGAAAAGGCAGCTTACGCTGCTGCGCAGGTTAAACGCAGCATGCGTTTAACGCTGACGCGGTGAGCATGCGTTTAACGCTGACACAGTGCGAAACACATCGTCAGCGTTGCGTGAAACGCAGCAGCTGCGTCATGCGTTTAACGCTGACGATGTGTTTCGCACTGCGTCAGCGTTAAACGCAAATAAAAGCAGACCGTAGATGAGGTATGGAAAGATATCCAACAGAAGAAAAGAAATGATGCAAGTAATGTTCGTGAGAGAAAGACTCAGCACGGAGAGCCGACTTTTGGGGAGATGACACTTGAGGACTTCTTGGTAGTAGCTGGAGTGAATACCGAACTTCCTCGAGGCAACAATGGCGCTGAGGAACCTCATCAACCTACTCAATGGATCCCCATCCAGCTACCTTCAGTACAACGGCTGTGTCCAGAA
>JAOSBK010000006.1:33460792-33471900 GCA_027568895.1 Erythroxylum shatona | reverse complement strand
ACCTATAAAGAAAATCAAGACAATGAATTAAGTTAAGTTGATTAGTGCCACATCGCAGATTGTGATATAGTATTGTAGCCAACCAACGTCATCCGTCATCATGTCCCAATTCTAAACTTGAGTTTTTACATATATGTCAAAACATCAACTTAAGTATAAAAGCATGCCGTCATGTTCCAATTCTAAACTTGAATTTTTACATATATTTAAGAGCATCAACTTAAGTCTATAGACATGTATGTTTAGAATTGGGAGATGATGGCGGATGATGTTGGTTACATGTAACTAATAATTAATTCTAGATATATTTCATTTCAAAACTAACAATAGTCAACTAACTGGATTGTTACAAAAACAGACAAATAGTTATATATGTGTAAGCACTGATGATCAATCACCTGAGAAAATCGATTCTTGTCTTTCATGGATGAGTATAAATTTGGAAAAATTGGATGAGCACCAAAGCAGAAGGCATACAAGCTAAGTGCGGTTGGCACTCCACCAATGTCAAATAGCTTCCCTTTGTTAGAAAATCCTACACCGTCTACCGCACCAACCCAGAGAATGGAAAAAATGATAATCACAGACGACAAAACCCTGTGGCTGAGACATAGGACAGCATGCTGAAGTCTTTCAACCACATGGTAGGTAAGATTACAAGACCTGAAATTATGGTAAAAAACTTTTTTCCTTGAACCGTGTGCCCATGAGCCTTGAAGCCCACATGAGGAAATAACTTGTACAAGTTATCACCTTCCAGTATTAGAAATCCTGTTGGCACTAGGTAGACTTCCACAAATTGGAAAATTGATATGAGAATCCTACCCCTTCGACCAAATGCGTAAGAACCTATGTCAGAATAGGTTTTGATTGATGGGTTAGAGTCCACACATCATTGTAATAACAACCCTGTGTAGCAAAATACCATTGCCATTATTATCAGAAAGGCAAGGCTTAACCATCCAACTTGTGCGAGAGTGTATGGAATGGTTATTAGTCCAATTCCTGTAAAACCATACAATCCCATGTCACCATAAATGTTGAGGCTTGGAGCTACAAAACGAACTAAGGAAACTACGAAACCATATTCATTCTTTTTCGAAAATACGAAACCATATTCATTGATATGCAGATTGGAAAAGTAACCTGTCAAAGCATTGAGTCCATTGAAGCAAGTCTTGAAGAAACTCGCTCCTTCTTTAGTGTTTGAAGAAACTAGATCCTTCAACTTGTGAGCAAAGGTCTTGATGAAGTTTAACTCCATGAACGTTATTCTCTGAGGGCGGCGTGGCACTTCTTCGGCCATCAAATATCAATTCGGCGAGCTTTCTTAATAATTACTAACTTAAACAGTGGATATGTATATTTAGAACTCAACTAAGTCGAGCACGAGCTTTTTACAGTCACTGATAATTCAACAAACTCATGAATTGGAAAATAGGAACAAAATGAAACCTTAGGTTCATCTTTATTTAAGAACAGAATCAATATGTACCTCGTACATCGAACCAAGCTTCAAAAGTGGGTGAAGTATAACCCGCCGACTAGGAAAGAGACAAGTTCATTCACATATATTTTTAAATCTTCAGTTCATAACTTATTAGACTTTATGCCTTTTGAGTACCACAAGTAACAAGAAGAAATGCACCATCTAGAGAGTAGACTGTATGTTTTCTGTACAAAGCAATTAAATGTAACTTTTCGCTTCTATCTCACTAGAATAAAACCAAAGACTAAATTCACTTCATCGGTTAGAAATCACTAACATATTACGTAGAATTTAAGCCATTAACCAGACAAGTAGTTAGAACTATGGGATGAAGAGCTTTTAGGGTAATGTTTTAAGCAAATGTGCACAACTCAGCCAAACAACTTGGAAATTGCAAGCGGGCGACTGCAATTAATTAGAAGTGTATGGCTTTACAATAACTGAATCATACAAACATTTTGGTCATGTTAGGCCTCCTATTACTGATTTAAGTTGGCAGACATGTTCAGATGCTTACTCTTTTTAACCCGTCAATGTAATATAAAGACTGAAAAAGGTTATTTTTTGAAGGCACAATTACATTGCACTTTTCTTGGCCTAGTTTTAACGCAAGAGACAAAGCCTTTCTTGGCTTAGTTTTAACGCAAGGGACAAATCCCTTGGCCTAATCTTAATCGTATCTTTGGTAGGGAGGTATAATCATATTTTATTTCTTTAGCATCATAACTTATATAAATACCATTTTGGTTCGTTTAGCAAATGTACGTAGAAGGAGAAGTTTTGCCTCCTATTTCAATTTCGATTTAAAAAAACATCAAAATTAGGTCAAATTCAAGTGAACACCAACTTTTTTTATCAATAAATAACAGACTTATTGGTTAGTGATGACGTTAACATTCAAGATTGATTTTGTTCAACCTATGTTAGATCGGTTATTTGGAACGAGAGTTTATAATCCCATGATAACAATATTTCTGAAAGGAAATTCAAAATTCTACCATAGACGCATCCAGAATTTTTTGGGAGAAAAATTTTACTTTTAATGAGAGAAAAATTTTATCTTTTTATGAGATCAAAATTTAAAATAATAATTTTTTATATGAAACTTTTTGGAAGCAGTAGGGGCAAGTAGATGTGGATCTGTCCCCACTATCATATATATTCGTATTAATTATGTTTGAATAATCAATCAAATTACATCATTTTTAAATAAACTTAATAAAGTATTCTCATTAAGCAAGGCTTTTCTTTCTTCACTTCCCAAACTACTTAATATGAATGCATTTTGTATTTGAGAAGATGAATGAGTTAAAAAATTACATTTTTTAAAACTTCTGGTTTGAAATTATTAGTATTAGAATTATATTTAATACTAGAAAATATAAATATTATATTAAAGGAGGTACTCATGTTGAATTACTAGATTGATTATTTAATTTTCATTAAATTTTCCAATGATATAAATCATCCAACGAAAAGACTTAATATGTTGGGGTCAATCTTTTTAAACCAAAAATGAGCTCATAATTTTTGTATTGTTAGTGTAGATAACAAAAATTAAAGAAATTACGCCACGTTTTGTGGACAGGAGTATTAATGGAAACATAAATGCAATTGAAAGCCTTTCTAAAACTTTGACAAAGATTCACTTCCTTAAGTGATTTTCAAATTATGCATCTTTCTGAATATGTAAGCATAGTAAAAATAGTTCAGAATGTGTAAGCATACAGCTCAGATTGAAATTCAGCTAAGCATAACACCAAGCATGTGAACTAACACTCTAGCCTTTCGATACACAGACCAACCTTGCACATTTTGAATACACAACATTTAATAGTTAACCAATGACAAATGGAAAGACTAAAAAATCACATAAACAAAAATAAAATCAACTAATCTATACAAATGAAAGTAGAGAGCAGTACAATCTCCAAATTTTAAGCCTCTAAACTAGCAATAAGATGTAATTTTTGCATGATTACAAGCAATACTAATGTTTCCAAGCAACCAAAACGTCGAAAACAAAGAAACGGAATCCAATAATTTGATAAAGAAGAAATAATCGAAAGACAAAACCATAAAGGAGTGAACAAACTGGGTTGAAATTTGTCTTTTGAAGCTTGAGACCACAATCATTAATCTGGGTTGACGAGCATAAATGAATTGTTGACATGTTTTTCTCTCCAAACCTGTGAATATGTATGTATGTATTGTGTTTGATATCAACGGTTAAGTGGGGAGCCAGCGAGAATTGTTACGGGAGTTTGGGACTTGGGACTTAATTGGGTTGTAGCACCCTGTACCACTTAGGGTGTTCAACTATGTTTTGTTTAATCTGGTCCACACAATTTTGTGGATCTTACATAAATGAGTGGATGAAATTTAATATAATAAAGTTGGAATTGGATAGAAGATTTGATCCCACTTAACTTTAATAACATACGTGTCTTGATACATTTAAGAGGAAATTTGTTAGGACAAAACTTGTCCAATTATTTTGGATTTTTGAGATCTAACTATCCACTAAATTAATAAATTGAACATTCTCATGATGATTTCATAAAATGTCAAATGTTTGTTATAAACTGATTTCATCCGCAAAATGAAATAGAAAAGAAATTGAATTTTCTAAACAATATATTTAAAAATAATCTCTTTTCAAGATTCAAGAGAGAGATCCTAATTTATAAATTTATTTTCACTAAATTAAGGTAAGTGAATGACGTTTATAACATAAATTGAGTGATAATATAATCTCTAATAAAAAGTATAAATGTAAAAAGTTGTATCTAATATTAAATTATAAATAATTTTTTCTGCACGTTAACAATTAGAAGTATTGAAATATTGACTTAGTTATTCAAATTTTGATTATAATTCTCATAATTTTAATTGATATCTTCAACATATGATTTAATCTTTACAAAAAGAGTTGAAATATTTTAATGTAAAAAGACATAAAGTTATTAGTAACAAAATATAAGATTATATTTCAAAACGGACACAATTTATTTGCAAATTCCTTGTTAATTTCAAGTTATATAAGAAAATAGAGTTCAACTAGTTTCAACACAAACTACTTCATTATTTGCTTTGATAATAAGAATCAAAGACCTAATTTATGTGAGATATGAAATAATTATTAAATGTTATGTAATATATGTAAATTAGGGTTTATTGATCACGAATAAGCTTTCTAATGCACAAAAATTAGGGTTATAAACTATTTTTTACGTGTAAAAATTTTAAATTTGAATTAACTTTACTTTGTTAAGAGTCTTTAACATTAATTTCTGAATATATTCATCTTTTTATATCATTTATAAGTAATACGGAGTATTCTAATTGTATATAGTTTATAATATTTAAATGCGTGCATCTTTAAATATCAAAGGAGCATTATTTTGTGAGTTTAAGTCTTATGGAGTAAAAAGTTTGCAATGACATTCCTTTTCTGCTTGTCAAGGATTTACTCCTACTATATTCATGGTAGTGTCTCTTTTAAAGAAAATTGAAATCTTACATCACTACAAAAAAAGTAAGAATTAGTGACGCAACGTACAGACAGAAAAGAAATCATTACAAATTACCGACGGAAATAATATTTCTGTCGAAAAAATTGTCGGCAAAAATTTCGTTTAATGGCGGTAGAAATATTCATCGCTAAATACGGAGGGAAATCAATTTGCGACAGAATCAAATTACTGTAGGCAAATAAGTTTTGAGTTTGCCGATGGAAAAAATCCATCGGTAAACTTCGTAGGTAAATTTTACCTATTTGATTTTAGCGGCGGTAGAAATATCCGTCGTTAAATCTGGAGGGAAATCAATTAATGACGGAATGAAATTACCGTCGGTAAATAAAGTGGGAATTGTTGGCGGGATGATAAAGTTTTTGGTTTACTAACATAAATTTTCTATCTGTAAAAACCGTTAGTAAATTCGTTTTGTTTTCGTTATAACTCACTCGAAGTAGCCCCCCTTCCTGCCATCTGCGAAGAATTTCTTTCTTCTTCCTGCAAAAACTCCAACATTCTCTCATGCTACGTCTCTTGTTAGTCTGTCATCGGCATTCTCTGCTTTTGCTTCTTCTCCTTCTTATTCTTCCCTTACGAACAGAGTCTATCTCTCCCCCTTTGGTAAATGACCAAGTAATGATTTGTTACTTACTTTTTGTGTCTTTGTTTGTTTTGTAATACATTTTCTGGGTAACCTAACATAGAGTGAAGATGCAAACCAAGTATATTGAGAGATTGAATAATATGTCGCTATTGTTTTGAACAATATCAATGAGTTTAGTGGCTTAATTGTTAACAGGCAGTACCACTTAGCTGACTCCCTTTATGACAGTCAAAAGATAGCTAATCCTCTATTCTAAGAGAGAAATCAATTTGCGACAAAATTTAGCGACGTAATTAAATTACCGTCGGCAAATAAGTTTTGAGTTTGCTTTTACTTATTTGATTTTAGCGGTGATAAAAATATCCGTCGTTAAATATGGAGGGAAATCAATTAGTGATGAAATGAAATTATCATCGGTAAATAAGGCAGGAATTGTTGGCAGGATGATAAAGTTTTGGTTTACCGACAAAAATTTTCTGTCGGTAAAATCAGTCAGTAAATTCGTTTTGTTTTCGTTATAACTCACTTGAAGCAGCCCCCCTTCCTGCCACCTGCAAACAATTTTTTTCTTCTTCCTGCAAAAACTCCGACATTCTCTCATGCTACGTCTCTGCTTCTTCTCCTTCTTGTTCTTCCCTTATAAGCAGAGTCCATCCAAGTAATGATTTGTTACTTACTTTTTGTGTCTTTGTTTATTTTGTAATACATTTTCTGGGTAACCTAACATAGAGTGAAGATGCAAACCAAGTACATTTAGAGATTGAATAACAAGTTGCTGTTGTTTTGAACAATATCAATGAGTTTAGTGGCTTAATTGTTAACGGGCAGTACCACTTAGCTGACTCTCTTTCTGACAATCAAAAGGTAGCTAATCCTCCATTCCAGTATTTGTTAAAAGTTATTGTGTTCACCAGCTCCTTTCTCTGAAATTCTTGTTGCATTCCATGTTTCTTTGAAAGAATTTTTGGTTTATACTTAGTCTTAAAATCAAGGTCGATAATATTAAATGCATCAAAAAGGAAATTTAAGGAAACCCAACAAATTCTAGTAGAAGATATCTATGCTCTTTAGAGAAAAATAATACATTCCAAAATCTTACCTTATAACTCGTTACCATGCGACTTTAAAAAATATACAAGGATGGAGGTTCAGAAATTGCAAATGCTTCATCTCTTTCAGGTCTATATGGATAGCTTGGCGAAACAGGCATATGAAAATTGAGCTCGTGTTGTAGAGTTTATCAACGGAACATAAAAATTGTCGGTAAAATATAAGATATTTACTGACGGAACAAAGAATACCATCGGTAATTTTGATAGCCATCGCCAACTTTACCTCAGGTTTACCGACGGAATAACCAATACCATCAGTAAATATTCCGATGAAAGGAAAAACCCGTAAGTTAATTTACCGACGGTATTGATTATTCCGTCGACAGTATTGGTTATGCCGTCGGCAAATTTTACCCACGGCCTTTTTACAACACTTTTGTCCATCTGTATATTCCGTCACTAATATTTATTACCGACGGAATTTAAACATTTTCCGTCGGTATTTTTTGTTGCTAAATAATATTTTTCTTGTAATGCATTAGTTAACTTGCCTAAAGTTAATATTCTTTTGAAGTTGCTTTGTAAAGGTTCTGATCCTTAACTTACATTTCGCCAAGACGCAAAATCTAAGTCATCGGCGAGAAAATCGCAACATAGGAATATCATATGCCCTTGTATTTTCCAGCATAGCTGCTGTCATAAAAAATCTAGATAATAAGTTTGAAGATTTGAATCAGCTAAATATGTCTAGATAGTATTTGACTGTCTAATCAAAAGAAAATTTGTATAAAAGTAAGGTCTCTATGAGTTCTTTATTTTATAACATCAATTTTAACATTTCATATTGCTGCATCATATGCAAAAGCAGTCCAATTATTCAGTACAAATGAATTACAGGCAACAGGCCGGAACATTCCTCACAAATGTTTAACTATATCCCTTATGGATGCGTATGCACCCACCACTCCAACCACTAAAACAAAAAATATTATAAACCAAATCATCATAGCTTCGAATGTCCATTTCCGGTAAGCCCCAGAGATTTTCAAGTAATAGGAACATGGCAATAGAATGGAGACAGTAACAGCGAGAATTGATCCAATGAGAGCCACCAGCAATGTGAAGAAAGGAAATCCTAAGGCCACAACTAACGTACTAATCAAGAGTCGAGTCCTTAACATAACGCTAATGAACTTGGTTTCGTATTTACGAGGCAGTTGATTTTCAATGGCAGTAGGTATAGGTGAGAATATTAGAGAAAATTTTGTTATAGGAGCAACTAATATTGTGTATATTGCAATTTGGGAGCTAACTTTCCTTGTTGGTAAGCTTAATGTCACTTGTGATTGTATGTTTTCCCCGAACATTAATTAGCCAATGACTGCCATGGAAATGTAGCTTGAAGCAGCCAGAGCAAAGCAAAGTATCAAGACCTATAAAGAAAATCAAGACAACGAATTAAGTTAAGTTGATTACAGCCACATCGCAGATTGTGATATAGTATTGTAGCCAACCAACGTCATCCGTCATCATGTCCCAATTCTAAACTTGAATTTTTACATATATGTCAAAACATCAACTTAAGTATAAAGGCATGCCGTCATGTTCCAATTCTAAACTTGAATTTTTACATATATTTCAGAGCATCAACTTAAGTCTATATGCATGTATGTTTAGAATTGGAACATGATGGCGGATGATGTTGGTTACTTGTAAATAAGAATTAATTCTAGATATATTTCATTTCAAAACTAACAATAGTCAACTAACTGGATTGTTAAAAAAACAGACAAATAGTTATCTATGTGTAAGCACTGATGATCAATCACCTGAGAAAATCAATTCTTGTCTTTCATGGATGAGTTAAATTTGGAAATTTTGGATGAGCACCAAAGCAGAAGGCATACAAGCTAAGTGTGGTTGGCACTCCACCAATGTCAAATAGCTTCCCTTCGTTAGAAAATCCTACACCGTCTACCGCACCAACCCAGAGAATGGAAAAAATGATAATCACATACGATAAAACCCCTGTGGCTGAGACATAGGACAGCATGCTGAAGTCTTTCAACCACATGGTAGGTAAGATTACAAAACCTGAAATTATGGTGAAAAACTTTTTTCCTTGAACCGTGTGCCCATGAACCTTGAAGCCCACATGAGGAAATAACTTGTGCAAGTTATCACCATCCAGTATTAGAAATCCTGTTGGCACTAGGTAGACTTCCACAAATTGGAAAATTGATATGAGAATCCTACCCCTTTGACCAAATGCGTAAGAACCTATGTCAGAATAGGTTTTGATTGATGGGTTAGAGTCCACACATCGTTGTAATAACAACCCTGTGTAGCAAAATACCATTGCCATTATTATCAGAAAGGCAAGGCTTAACCATCCAGCTTATGCTGAGAGTGTACGGAATGGTTATTAGTCCAATTCCTTTAAAACCATACAATCCCATGTCACCATAAATGTTGAGGCTTGAAGATACAAAACGAACTAAGGAAACTACGAAACCATATTCAATCTTTTTCAAAAATACGAAACCATATTCATTGATATGTAGATTGGAAAAGTAACCTGTCAAAGCATTGAGTCCATTGAAGCAAGTCTTGAAGTTTCCTTAATGCTTCAATGCTTTGACAGGTTACTTTTCCAATCTGTATATCAATGAATATGGTTTCGTATTTGAATATGTTTTCGTAGTTTCCTTAATTCGTTTTGTAGCTTCAAGCTTTTATGGTGACATGGGATTGTACGGTTTTACAAGAATTGGACTAATAACCATTCCATACACTCTCGCACAAGCTGGATGGTTAAGCCTTGCCTTTCTGATAATAATGGCAATGGTATTTTGCTATACTGGGTTGTTATTACAATGATGTGTGGACTCTAACCCATCAATTAAAACCAATTATGACATAGGTTCTTACGCATTTGGTCGAAGGGGTAGGATTCTCATATCAATTTTCTAATTTGTGGAAGTTTACCTAATGCCAACAGGATTTCTAATACTGAAAGGTGATAACTTGCACAAGTTATTTCCTCATGTGGGCTTCAAGGCTCATGGGCACACGGTTGAAGGAAAAAAGTTTTTCACCATAATTTTAGGTCTTGTAATCTTACCTATCATGTGGTTGAAAGACTTCAGCATGCTGTCCTATGTCTCAGCCACGGGGGTTTTGTCGTCTATGATTATCATTTTTTCCATTCTCTGGGTTGGTGCGGTAGATGGTGTAGGATTGACAGCGCATATCGAGTGCACTGCAAAATTTACTTGACTCTGCAAAGTTGGGATCGAATCCACAGAGAATGTTCAGTTAATTTTCGTAATGAAATTAATTGATGCAAGAAAAATAAATGAGGTTTTTTTTAGGTTTCAAACAATTTAGGAAATTAAAGTAAAAGTAAACTGTCGAAAATAAATTAAAACAAATAATCGAAAATAAGAAAAGTGTCGAGAATAAGTAAGGTCCGATTTTAGGGTCAATCTCGGCCTAAACACAATCAAACATATTTCTTCATTCTAAAGTCTTTACAATTTTTTTCGGACTATTAATCTGAGACTAATAAAGCGCTCTACAAATATCGATTTTCCCTTAAGTTGAATTTAATCAAGATACAATCATGAATTAAACCTAATTACCGAATGACCTAGGATACGATCTCTAGATTCAATTTGGTAGTCACGAATTGAAAAACGATCAATATAGGTAGTAACCTCACACGTTCGGGTTATCCAACCTAAGTTATGTTGTTTCTAACGATTAACGATCCTTAGATGCCACTCACACATTAAAAGTAACAATTACAGATTACAATCAATGATCTAGCAATAGGTCCGAAATAAAACGATCAATATATTATATTAAGATCATTAATCCCAAACCATCAAAATCAATACCAACAACACAACAATCCGAAAAGAAATTACAACTTCAAAATGATTGAAATAACTTGACCGTGACTTGGCGTCAATATTCCCATTGAACCTAAGGTGGTGCACATGGCAAGGCCTGCTCAGCCTCCTGAAAACACAAGAACAGTTCAAAAAAGAAGCCATTTTATGGATACCATATGTCTGATTGTGTTGAACGGACATTTGGACTTAATGGTCTAACACAGGTGCGATTCAGCCAACAATCAATGATGCAAACATTTTTATATTACAAATGTAATATATGTCATGAACATGACTGAAGAATATCCATATATCAACTCTAATCTCAAGTTTTTGGGATGCAACAAGTCAATAGAAAGGAAGTTCTGAAGAAAGAAACTAGCAATGGAGATCATCCAAGTTTCAGAAGAACAAACACAAAATCTCAGAATGAACTCTACCTTCTCTCTTCTAAGCCTTTGATTCTCTTCTTCAAGGCGAGAGACCTTAATCTCCAGTTCATGGGTATAAGCCTGACTTCCCGTGTACAGTTAGAAGAATTTCACA
>JAOSBK010000006.1:33425917-33439839 GCA_027568895.1 Erythroxylum shatona | reverse complement strand
AATAATAATAATAAATTAATAATAATAATAAGATAATAATTTCATATAATAAAATTAATTAATTAATTAATTAATTAATAATAATAGTAATAATAATAATAATAACAATAATAATAATAATAATAATAATAATTAGTTATGTGGGGGAAGGGGTATTCCTAGAAATTGCTTGTGTTTTATTTTGGAGACGGAGACGAGAAATTTCTGTACCCCGTACTCCAGAGACGGGACAAAAATAAGTAAAAACAGCAAGCAAACGTTCCGGAGACGGAACTTTTGTGTCTCCGTCTACTGTCCCTACCCATGAGGACAGTAACCAAACACTACCTAGTGTATGATTTAAGCGTCATGCAATGTCCTAAAGCTTAGACAAAGCACAAAATGATACTTGCTGTTCGCATATTTCCTTTTTCACTAATGGGTGATAATCACTCCCAAACGCATTTAAGGTATGAAACAACCCATTATGAGTTTCTATAGCTATCTCCTTCTCTTTCCTTGTCCACAACCTGTAGCATTTCAAGTACCACCTATAACATATTTAAAAGACGATGTTTTCTACCAAAAAACAGAACTTGTATGATCATGATTAGTCAAAAATCAGAAGCCTAAAGAAACTCAAACATGAGCATGTAGCAATACAGTAAGAATGTTACAATTTGAAAATTTCCACCTAAATGCAATAACTTATCCAATTAGCAGCATAACTCAAACTGTCTCTTTCAAACAATATAAATGCACTTTGATAACTAGTGGAACATTTCAATATCGCTAGATGCCTAGAAGGGTCAAGTTTCATCAATATGTTACAGCATAACTTCCATTTGTTGTCTGAAGATAGTACTGTTTAATGTACTTTGACACAACCATAAAAGAAAAAATCAACACAATTAAAGAAATAAGAATGTGAGTAATGATCAACCAGTTGAAGCGCTTCAGTCCCCTGGCAGCAAGTTCATCGGTAGTCTCTCTCACATTGCATGTCCTCATCAGTTTCTATCTGAACAGAACCTCAAAATGGTTAAGAAAAGCAACAAGGAAATAACTAAACTGGCCAGATCTAATATAAGTCAATGAAAGATAGGAAGCATGAATGGGGAGCTCAAACTTGCCAGTGAAAAGTCAATTGCAGGAAAAAAGGAATTGATAGGGGGCTAACATATTGCCTCCTATCACAAACATGAAATAGAATATACAATATAATCAACGAGCAGTTTATGAACTGTAAAGTTGAAGAGCAGATGTGTAACATCCAATTCTTTTGTTCTCTAATGAGTGTGAGAACAAATCACTGAGTTCTATGTCAGCTTGAAGAGCTCGTATCATGAATGTATTGAATCAGGCATCATGGCCCACACTTCTTCTTAGGATACACAGTAGGTACACAATTCCAATTAATATAATATAAATTTATTTGAATTTGTATATATGCTTGCTTTTATTTTTATTTATCTTTTTTAAAAAAAGAAATAGCTATTATTTCGAAGAATAATGATCCAAAATATAGGCAGGTATATCAACCCACATCTGAAAACAGCTATGAAGAACAGATGCCCGAGTAAGAGAATAGGCTCCCCCATTCTCCGAACGCCTAATCTAAAAAATAGAGATATTGTTCCTAGTGTATAAAATATCTTTACAGTATGAAATGATAAGACCAAAATAAAAAAAATCTAAAGACTTGGAGTTCAAAGCATAGATAAAGAGTTGACTATCAGTAAAAATAGCACCTACTTGTAGCATGCCATCACGAGCAAATAACAAACACTGTCGAAGAGGACTGTCATTGCCTTCCTCGTAGCCCGAAAGGGCTAATGAAAATGATCCTTCACCGTCTTCAAATAAAATGCCAAACCCAAGAAGGTCATCGTTATTTACCTCTACTCCACTGCTCTTCTCCAGCAATCCTCTACACTCAGCGCCACCGTCACCACCACCTCTTCTACTACTTCTGTACCCTGCAATTTCTTCGAAGGCCGTTGGGTCCTAGACCCGAAATCCACAAAGCCATTCTACGATGAGACGTGCCCATTTCATCGGAACTCATGGAACTGCATCAGAAACAAGAGAGAGAACATGGTTCTCATTAATTCTTGGCAATGGGTGCCAAAAGATTGCGATTTGACACGGATTGACCCGAAGAGTTTTCTTGGTCTGATGAGGAATAAGAATATTGGGTTTGTGGGAGATTCTTTGAATGAGAACTTTTTGGTGCCGTTTTTAAGTGTTCTTAGAGTGGCTGACGTCGGTGCTAAGAAATGGAAGAAAATGGGTGCCTGGAGAGGTGCTTATTTTCCAAAATTTAATGTTCCTGTGGCCTATCACCGCGCAGTTTTGCTTGCCAGATACGACTAAGTAAAGTTTTCTTAATGAGTTTCGTAAGAGTTTTGTTAGGTTTGATTTGTTGTCTTAGTTCGGTAGAGTATGATGTGTTGTCTTATGGAAATAAAGCTCAGAACTGATGGCTAATATGAGTCGTGTTCGATTCCAAATACGACTTGGGCTATAGTAACATGGCTGATGCCCTGCTGCTGTAATTTCATTTATGTGAGGAACATTATAACGACTTGTGTGTAGGTTCATTTGTACATACATGTAGCTGTAATGCATTTGATTTTTTGATCTGGAATAAGGATGGAAGGAACGGTTTTCTTCTTTTCTCTTCCTTTTCCATTGAAGTTTATGATAAAGAACAGTGATGCCTCCTAGCTGTATTACATCCGTTGATACACTGAAAATGGTGTTCACGTTTAGATTAAATATTTAATACTCTGTTTGTTGTTGGTCCTTGAACCCATAGCTTATTATCTGTATCACCAAACATTTGTTTTAGACGTTGAACACACATCTTTAGATCCAGTCTGTGATGGCATTTGATACATTTTGCCGCTAAGCAACTTTTCTCTGTAGGATTGTGATACTGTATACAGATCTGAATTGTTAATCTGGTGTTCATGTTTTCCTTTACAATAACGTATAATGACAACCTTACTTGCCCGTGACTGATTATGTAAAGGTGGCAGCCTTTAAAATCTGCTGTTGACAGTTTGGGATCGAAAGAAACATATCGTGTGGATGTTGATATACCAGCGGATGATTGGGCCACTGTCACTGACTTCTCTGATGTGGTCATCCTTCAACACTGGTCATTGGTGAGTTCCTGTTTCCAGGTTTCAGTTGATTAAATTTTGGTTGCTGAACTGATTTATTAATCTCATTAATGCTTTTGAGATCTCAGATGTGGAATTCTTGCTTTCCTACTTCTAGTCATGATATAAGCTTGTGTATCATCTCCAGCAATGAATCAATTAACCATTAAAACTTGAAACTTTCTGCTCTTGATACTTGTTTGTGTGTGACATTTATTCTATCTTCTGATGGAATACTTTATGTATATTAAGTAAGTGTGTTCTAATCATTTATGTCTTGCCATTGATAAATGTATTGAAATGATGTAATTTGTCTAACATGTGAAATCTTGTAAAATTTCAGTATCTCTACTATTGTGGATGGCATTTATTATGAACATCAAAAAGTCTGGAAGTAAAGGCATGAGAAACTTAGTAAATTTCTTTTGAGCCATATCGGTTTGACACCTATTTGGAAGATGTGCTTTTAGTGGCTTTGCACATTTCTAGTGTTGGACTAAACTCAGCCAAGTCATAATCCCTAATTAGTTGAGGAGGTGCTAGTTTTAAAATATTGAAAGCCTTGTAATTACTAATTCACTTGATCATGTGGGGTTATGACAAGTTCCCAATGGAAACACCCCTTGTCTTCTATCGTGATGGGAAGCCAATACCTCCTTCCCTTGGCTTGTTTGTTGGACTTAAAGTTGTTCTTCAAAGTATGGTCTCATACATACAGAAAGAAGTTCCTGATAATACGCTTAAATTTTGGAGGCTAGAATCACCTCGACATTTTTATGGTGGTGACTGGAATCAAAATGGCAGTTGCATGTTCAATGAGCCCCCCAAGGAACATGAGGTATCCCTGCATAACTGTTGTGTGTGATAGTTTCTGGTTCTGCTTTCTGACATTTATCCAATCAAACCATGAATGGTTCTATTATTTTAAAATGACATGGTGCAATGTGAGTGTCTTGCTAAAGCTTCTTACTCTCAGTGCTATATTCAGTGGAGCAAATCATACCTTGGCCCGAGTAATTGTCGCATATTATTATTGTAGACTTTTATTTTTGGTAAAAGAGTTGAGTAAACCGTTAAAGTTTAGAACGAAGTATGATTTAATTTTAACACTTATAAAAGTTTATGTTATGGGCCTTAAGGTTTATTGACGCTATTCTCCGGGGAAGTGGGGCCAAAAGAACGTTGCAGCAGTTGAGGAATAGTTTGGAATTGGTCATTTTTTCAATTTTAACATTCTTGCAGTTATTTTTCTTTTAAGTATCGATAGTAGTTAATTATTATAACTGCAATAGGGACATTAACGTCTATATATTATGAATAAAGGAAAACAGCAGAGGCAAGTTTTTGCCTACGCCAAATACATTGATTCAGAGGTCGGAGAGTTCTCTCTAAATGAGCTTTCATTCCTCCATGCCTAAGCCTAATAAGAAAGGTAGAAATACTAACAAGAATTCTTTGCAGCAACAATTCCATGAGTTCGACTGCACTCTTCAACGACCCATAACCAAATCCTCTATTCGGGACCATAACAAATTGGTTTCAGAGCCCAGCGTTATGGGTGATACTTCTCGCTCTTTCCAGCAGCAATTTGAGGCGTTTATGGCCAGATATGAAATTGACAAGCAACACCTTTGCGAACAACTTGATCGCGAAAATGAGGCGAGGGAACGTGATCGTAAATCTTTTGAAGCCCAACAACAGGACATTCGAGATGTCCAGCATAGGTTTCACGATGTGACCCATTCTCCACGTGATCATCGCGAATATGGAGAAAATAGACTTCCGCAACATGTGGAGGGCAAAGCGTTCCGTGGAGATGGAGGACACCGATATCGCAAATTGGAATTTCTCTGTTATGACAGTTCCTTTGAGCCATTGCCACAACTGAATTGCAGCGACTTCTATTTCCACAGGTTCCAGAAGACAAGAAACTAAGTATATTAGCAGCACACTTGGAGGACGATGCTCAGTACTAGTTTTTGAAACTCGACAAAAATCGGCCCAACCTAACATGTGAGGAATTCAAGGACCACTATATGCGCCGATTTGCCCCAACTAGTGGTAGAAGCAAACGGGGAGAACTAGCCTGACTATGTCAGACAGGTACGGTGGAAGAATACCAGAGGCAGTTTGAGAAGTTAGCTGCACGTATTAGCTTCCTTGATCCAAGACAGGAGGTTGACCTCTTCTTCAGCAATTTACAAGAATCCATTGTGGTGGACGTTGAATTATAGTCTCCCCTTGATCTCACAACCACAATGAATCCGGCACGCTTGTATGAGCGTCGGCGAACTGGGAAGCGCCAAGACCAACCAAGTCGGACTGGTTCTACTTCGGCAGCACCTCCAGCTACAACCACCAACCGTAACCCTTATATTAAGCGTTTGACACGAGCAGAGATGGCGAAACGTCATGCCAAAAATCTATGCTATAATTGTGATGACATATATACACCGGGCCACCATTGTAAGATGTTATTTTACATCGCAGCTAAGGAGGAGACTTTCAACAAGGAAGAAGAGTCTGATACTGAGAAGGAGCCACAAATTTCTCTGTAGGCTATTACCGGCACTGTACATCCTCAGACGATGCAATTAGATGGGTACATAAATTAGAGACTCCTGCAAATTTTATTGGATACAGGGAGTACTCATAGCTTTATTGATTCTTCTTTGGCTATTGATCTAGGTTTGGTCGTGGATAAAACAGGTCGTTTCCAGGTAATGGTGGTAGATGGCGAAAAGATATAGAGCCCAGGCCTTTGCAAGAATGTGGGGTTCCAGTTGGGTGATCACACTTTCTTTTTGGATTTCTATTTGATTCCACATGGCTTCTGTGGTGCAGTATTAGGAATCAATTGGCTGGACAAGTTGGGGCAGATCTTGTGGGATTTCAAGAGATTATGGATGCAATTTGAATATGATGGAAATCATATCCAACTATGGGGGATTAAGTGAACTTATGGTTCTTCTCGACATCAATTTGTCTCCATAGAAGAAAATCTCAACATGGAAATGCAACGTCTCCTACTTGATTTCGAGGATTTGTTCATGGAGCCAACAAAATTGCCACCACCCCGCCCGTTGGTGTGATCATCGTATTATCTTGGAGCATGGCACCGACCCTGTGGTTTGTCGTCCTTACCGATATCCTTTTGCCCAATATGCCCAAAAAATAGAAATGGAGAAGCAGTGTGACGAGATGTTCTAGGGAGGCCTCATTCAATTGAGCCAATCTTCATATTCTTCTCCGGTTCTGTTGGTGGAGGACGGGAGTTGGCGGTTCTTTGTGGATTTTCGAGGAGTTAATGCCAAAATGATCAGGGAAAAATTTCCCATCCCAATTATTGATGAACTCTTGGAGGAGCTTCATGGCGTGCAAATTTTTACCAAGTTGGATTTACACTTAGGTTATGATCAAATACAAATACATCCTGATGATATACCTAAAACGGCGTTTTGCACACATCATGGGCACTTTGAATTTTTGGTGATGCCGTTTGGACTTACCAAAGCTCCCTCAACCTTCCAAGCTCTTATGAATCACATCTTTAAACCTTATCTTCATAAATTTGTGTTGGTTTTCTTTGACAATATATTGATTTATAGCAGGAGCTTTGCAAAGCATGTAGCCCATGTACGGAAAGCTTTCTCAGTTATGCAACATAATTAGCTTTTCCTTAAGCGATCTAAGTATCTCATTGCTCAGCCCTCAGTTACTTATTTGGGGCACAAAGTCTCGACTGAAGGAGTATTCACTGATCCGACAAAAATTCAGGCTATGCTACAATGGCCACAGCACACTACTCTCAAAGCATTACACAGCTTTCTTGGACTCAGTTTATTACCAAAAATTTGTGAAGGATTATGGGAAGATAGCTGCACCATAGACGTCGATGCTCAAAAGGAACTCGTTCCAATGGTCGACTTCTGCATTGGTCGCTTTTGAGGAGTTGAAAGTAGCGATGTCCTCCACTCTAATACTCACCTTGCCAGATTTTTTGCAGCCATTCATGGTGGAATATGATGCCCCTGGTAGTGGCATAGTGGCGGTATTACATCAACATGGGCAACCAATAGCCCATTTTAGTTGTGTTTTTTCAAAACGACACCACCGTCTTCTACCTTACGAAAAGGAACTCATTGCCTTAGCCAAGGCAGTATCGCATTGGTGTCCATATCTACGGGGCAGTAAATTCATTATCCGGACTGATCATTATAGTCTCAAATATTTATTGGAGCAACGGATCTCTACAATTCCCCAACAACGTTGGTTGAGCAAACTATTAGGGTATGATGGTTCAGTCGAATATAAAGCTGGAAGGGACAATATAGTTGTAGATGCATTGTGCTGTCAATTTGAGGGGGAGAAGCCAACCTTGGTTGCAATTTCAGCACCCTTATTGCTTCTTTTTGATCATATTCGCCAGGAAGTTGTTGATCTAGAGTTGCAGCAGTTGGTGGAGTGAATCTAGGCCGAGGAGGCTGTGGGTCCTTGGAGGTTCGAGGACGGCCTGGTTTTTTATAAGAACTGTGTCTATTTGGTTGCCACATCTCCTTTGTGTGAGATCATCATCTCTTCTTTGCATAACATGGGACATGAAGGATATCAGAAAACTCTTAGGCGAGTGGTTGCTGATTTTTATTGGAAAGGGCTGAAGTCAATGGTTCAATCATTTGTACGCCATTGCCTTGTTTGTCAACGCAACAAAGTAGAGCATCTTCAACCAGTAGGTGTCTTGCAGCCTCTCCCTATTGTAAAGAAGATATGGGCTGATATTTCCTTGGATTTCGTGGAGGCGCTGCCACCAAACCATAGTAAATCTGTTATTTTGGTGGTGGTTGACCGGTTCTCTAAATATAGTCATGTTTTGGCCATCTATCATCCTTATACAGCAGTCTCGGTGGCGCACTTATTCTTTGAGCAGATCGTCAAGTTATGTGGTTTGCCAGAAATTATTTGATACGATACCTCCAGCACATGGGCCAAGATTTAGTCAATCAGTAGTTTGATCCCATTACGCACATCTAGTAATTATCCCATTATTTTAGCTATTATGTTATTTTACCTATTAGGAGTCTTATCTTTTATTACGATTAGGAGTCTATCTTTTATTACGATTAGGAGTCTATCTTTTATTGCGATTAGGAGTCTAGTATTATAAATATCTTATAGTTAGAACAAGTAAGTAGCTTTTGAGAAAATCAATTCCTTTGTTTTGGATTTTAGTCCTTTCCATACAGACTGATTTGGGAGTTTAAGATTCTTGCTCTCAAATTTATCAATTAAGTTCTATTATTCAGTTACTTTTATTGTCTTTCTTTTCTGGTTTCTATCAGCAAGCCACATCCTTGAACCCGTTAGTGCTGAGTATCCATAAATAGCTGTCCCACAACTGAGTCGTGGACATTCGGCATATTTATCGGGAAAGTAATCAGAGTGCAGACTAGCTTGCGCATTATGCCGAACAGTTCCTGCTAGGACTTACTACCTTAGAGCACCCACCTAAGGGATGCTTACCTTTCCTTTTCGAGGATGAATAGGGAGTCCGTCACCCGAAAACTACCATGTAATTTGTAGTATTTTGCTTCCTTAGGAAAAAAAAACTATGCATAACGAGCATGCCTCGTAAAGCGAACAAAAAGCTCTAAAACTATATGACAAAAAGACGAACACGTGAATTCGTGGCCTCCTCGGGGAACTACAATACCAGTTATAAACGTTTGATGATGCTATAACTAATTTTCATCACAATAATTAATTTCAAATATGTTAAAAGTGTTTCCATAATTCAGAATGTAAGTTTAACTTGAAATAGCGTATACAAAAAATCAAGATTGAAATAGCGTATACAAAAAATCAAGAAGTTCTAGGGCTGATTATATGCTTGTCCAATATTAGTACCATTAATCCCACTCATGCTAAGACTCGAATTAGTTCATCCAAATTGCTCTTGCGGCAAATACTAACGGTAACTGCAGAGGCTCTTTGGACGTTAACTCGAACAAAATTGCAGTATCTGTTCTCCACAGCCAATCTGTGATTATGATACAGGATGTAAGATGGCTAACCAAATGATGAACCTCAAATCCTTTTGAAGAATGTAAACCATGTGGTAGCCGACCTATGAAGCCCTTTGTTTTGGAATCTGTTTCTAGTTTCATTCTCATATATCTTCAGGCTCTGTTGCAACCAAGTTGAAACCTGCGGACGTTCAGTCTTCCATCCAGTGCAAGAGCCAAAACATCGTATTCCTCCACATACCAGAGCTCAGAAACAAATGCCTAAATGACATCAACAACCCAAAGGAGTGCATTTATATGTCGACAAGTTGTATGTGTTTTTTATGTTAATTTGTTACGTGTGTATTAATACCTCAAATCCACGGATTTTGTCATTCAGGCGGGAAACTAGTTCCTGGAAAACTTGGAGTTGATTGGATTGCTCCTGCATCAAAAGCAGCCACTGAAACAAGTTAACTTGTATGAACAAAAAGGCCATGCCCCAGTACAGCAATAGGGAACAATTCTGAACTGATGAATGGACTTTGTAACATAATTATCATCCCAAAGTATGCATTGGGTTCCAGAACCAACCAACTTTTGGAATTAATGTGAATATTATACGTGAAAGCAAGCACCAAAGATTAAATTCTACCAAGTGATGATAGAGTTACAACAATTACCATGGAGGCAGCTTTAGGGGAACCCAGTAACCTTGCAAATGAAGTATGAAGAATAGCAGCATCATACTGCATCATCAAATGAAGCATCAAGGAGGTGAATACAATGATTAACTTCCTAAAATGCAGATGAACCGCAGGCATTGGTGGACTGGAGAGTCTCAAGGCCAAATTTAATAATGCACTTCAGAAGGGTTCTTCAGAATGAAACATTTCCAGGGGAAAAAGTAGAAGAAATTTTCATTTAATACGAGTGAGAAAAATGAGTTTGACAAATTTCCTTATTGAAAAATTTCTATTTACTTTGATACACCCCAACTCCTAGCAGTTCTTTTTCAACCCTAAGCAACCAGAACTCTATTTAAT
This sequence comes from Erythroxylum shatona, assembly GCA_027568895.1. Lineage (NCBI taxonomy): Eukaryota > Viridiplantae > Streptophyta > Magnoliopsida > Malpighiales > Erythroxylaceae > Erythroxylum > Erythroxylum shatona. The sequence continues at coordinate 33,429,642 of JAOSBK010000006.1, read as the reverse complement.
CTCTGCAACAATATCAGAAAATGGATTTTATAGCAACTCTTAAGTAGTTCAGACAAGAAAGGAAGTTCACACGACTCTTACAAGTTGCTTTTCTGGGGCATGTGGAAGTGCAGCCCTCAGTTTAACACGAATTGAAATGGGATCAGTTCCAAAGATAACCTAAGAAAGAGAACAAAGTATTGCCTTTGTCATCAAAGCTTCAAGACTATTATTTCCATCTGTACATTAATAAGTGCAAAATTAGATGCTAGATGAAGAACTTATCATGCAAATGGTGATGCTCAAGTTATAATTACTTGCCTCATTGACCCATCAAATTCAGTGAGTAGTATCATAATCATTCTATGATGTTGGAGAACAGGGAAAATAATTTCTAGTAAACATTAACAAATGGAGTGGTGGTTCAAGCTAAATTGATTGATGAGAGAAGCTACTCTTAAGTTTAGATTGAAGATTGCGACACTCATCTCTACTTGATTAATAGCTTCTCTTAGAATTAGCAATGCTTCACATGTGATCTTAATATGTAGTTTACTATTCTGTTATACTCCATTTTTTGGGGATGAATTTCAGTTCTCTTTGTAATGTCCACTTTTTTTGAATGAATAAATTACTTATTTTCCAAAAAAAAGACCAAAGTTTGCTCAGATCATTAAGTTTATAAGAAAAACACTGGATGAACTTTAGGCCCTCCTTTCCATTCCCTGCCCAAAAATCCAAAAATAGTATAGGACAAAATTGTAAGATTACATAAATCAAAGTTTATAGCTCTAGCAAGGAGAACATTTGAGTGTATTAGGCTGGTTACGTAGCTTTCAAGCTGATAATAACTGACTTTGGATCACCAGGGATACCTCAGACCATTATGAAAGACAATTCCTAGGAATATTAAATACTGGTAATTTGCTATTTAACATTTTAGACTTGTGTCATACTCCATTTATGAGCTCTAAAAAGATTATCCTCCAGAAAAATATCTTGGTTCATTTACCCAACCGAAAAACAAAATTGTTGGTACAAAAGCCTTGTGAATGGGTCAGTTTATGCATATCCTATAAACCACTTACTAGAAAGGGTCAGTTTATGCATATCCTATAAACCACTTACTAGAAAGGGTCAGTTCAAACCAAAGCTGCTTCCTGACAACTGCAAGTAACATGAGCTAAAAATTTTCAAATTATATGCAAACATGACAGAAAAAATATGTGCAACGATCAAAATAAGCAAAATTGGTTAAAAACGGCCATGGAACAAGGGAAATAACTGAAAGTAACCTGCCAGCATCCCATGAGAACACCAGTCGAAGTTAACACCACCCTATCCAAAACAATTTTTAAGGGACAGACACCCTCTGCAACAGCTTTGACAGCAGTTGCTTCAGCCTCAATCTGACAAGAAAAAAAGCATCCAAATTTCATATTTAACATTTGAAAAAAGTTAAAAAGCCTTTCACAGCATTGGCTTGTAATTTTACCTCTTCTTCAGTGGCAGGAACAGGTAGAATATGGTGCGAGGCATGAAACATGCTAAAATGGTACAAGCTAGAGTTCTGAAACCAAATAGCTAAACCAAAATTCATGTAAGAACACTACAAAAATGAAAATTAAAGAATAAAGAACATGGAGAATAGTTATTTCTTATAAATCAAAGCAACCACCAAGTTAAATCTTGCAAACAACAATCACATAAAAGGTTATTGATAATACTCACCTTTATCAAAATACGAATTAAAGACATGCTTTACAGCTTCTCTGTTAAAAGCCAATCATAAAAGTAGAGACTTTAGCTTATTGATCAAAGTACAAACACCTTCAAGCAAATTTAAGATAAGAACATGGAAATTATTTGTTTGACATTATATAACAAAGAGATGCAAAAGCTTTTGCAAAGATTGCTACACTCAATGATTGTGTAAGATTTATATCTAAATAGCAATTAACATGCCATTGATCAAACTATAGCAAGAGCCAGGCAGTCTAATTTATATGTCCCCTGCCAGACTCATCACGCTATAGGTTAAGTTTGAATATAACAAACTTGCCTTATCAAAGTATTGCACGAAGAGATATCCTTTTAAAAGGAATATGTTGATCACAATAGCAACATTAGGTAACAAATAAATTATGCTATGCTGATTTCCAGTAAAAATATCGATAAGCCAGAAAAGGAATAACAAAAAGGAAACTAGGTGCTCACGCAATTGGGATAGAGTATTCTGGGTTTAGATACAGCACATTTGCCCGGACAGGAGGCTTTGCTTCCTGTAAACAAGTGCAAAGCATCATTCAAACTACAAAGACGCAGAAACATGAAATACACAAGATTATTTTCTATGCTTAATTGCCCACATGTTTACCTTAAGTACAGGTCTTAAAGACCCATCCTTAACCGTGAAAAGTTCAGAGAGTAATAATGATTGAGATGTTTCACCATGTTGAAGAAATCTCGCTCCATGCTCCTCTAAATCCTTTTCCATTTTATCATATAAAATTGACCTTTGCTCCCCATTTGAGACAGAAGGATCTGATTCAAGCATCCTCTAACATTAGTATCGCCAGATCATCATTGTTTTTCTAGTCCACTAGGTTTAGGCCATAGCTAAAACCTTGAGAGTGAATGAACCAAACGCAGAAATATGCACTTGATGCAGTAAACCTTGAGAGTGGAACGAAGAATTAAGATTTTAAACATTGATCTGAAATCTGATATTCAATATCCCTTTTCAGCGGGCAGAAGCAATCCACATCTTATAAAAACACAAACACTACACCAGAATTGTCTTTATGGACCCAAGATCTTGTGCAACCGCACTTAGGCAATAAAGGAAGCAACAATCATTAATTTCTGTAGCCAAAACAGATAGTCTCATTTGGGTTTTAACTATAATACCCCTGGGAACAAGATTAAGGCCACAGATCATAAGAAAGGACGAAACTTCGTATTCAATAAGCATGCTTAGTTCTCATCTTAGGCCTAGATCGCTAACAGATGAAATCTGCTTAAAAACAGATATTCAAGTAACAAATAGGAACTAAATTCATGGTATAAAGTTAAATAAACCTGGGAATTTTCAGTTTATGCTCACTGAATTCTCTCATACCAAACACCAATAATAAATGCTCGGAATTAAAGAGCATACCCGAAGAAGAAGAGGCAGCTGGGTGATTGTGGGAAGATGAGTTTTTAAAAGCCATTTGAAGGATTAAGAAGTAAAAGCAGATGCACATACACCAAATTAGAACCACAGTTTTGGAACCGTTCGACCTATTTCTCACCAAAGCCACGTCCATGATTTCACCGATTGTTCGATGAAAGATGATGAGGATAACAATGCCATCCTCATAACATTAATGCCCCACTCGGGTGCTTGATTCATGAGTTGAGGAAGGAATTAAAGGTCAGAAGTAAAAAGTGAGTGGTTGTTAATTATTATTATAGGAACAATAATTTGGTATCGCACTTGTAAAGAATTTTTTATATATTTTATTTAATAGAGGAATGAACTCATTTTTTATTTTTTTAAAAAAATTAAATACTAATTAATTAAATACAATTAATTAAGTAAAATATTATTAATTATAATATTATTAATTAATTAATTAATTATAATCAATTAAAATATAATTAATTAAAATATAATTCATTCATTAATTAAAATATAATTCATTCATTAATTAAAATATTATAATTAATTAATTAAGTAATTACATTATAATTAATTAAAT
>JAOSBK010000006.1:33397393-33424218 GCA_027568895.1 Erythroxylum shatona | reverse complement strand
ATGTCAATAGGTCAATAATTCACTTACTAATTCAGCTCAATGTCTTCTCAACCATCAAGCTAACCTAACCTTATGTGCAATGTTTACATCCTTTTCTTCCTATTGTTCCTTTATGAACAAGCTGTCTTATTTTAATCATAACTCTCTCTACAACTATCCAAATGTCATGATTCTTGTGCCTCCCAAAACTAGACTTCCATTAGTCTTAATATATCTAAAAATTACACAAACAACATCTCCCTTTAAAATAAAATCTCCATCCAAATTATGTCACGTTTCTGGTAAGAAACAGACTGGCAACCAATACTCAACTCTCAATAAATCATTATCAATACATATCCTAACAAAACCGTTTCACAAAAAGCATTAATAAGACATCAAAAATCATTTTTCATGTTTTATACTTTCACTAATTCGGACTCTAAGGTCCTAAAAAATCAGGAAATAATATAAGGTTCCTACACAGGGGTCTATCACAGGCAGTATTAGGAAAACAAGCATAACTCTAGCTCTAGTCATTATTTTGTCAAGCCAATTTCACATAGGTCAAGTTAAGACCTATATCTACAACTTTCATTCTTTGATTTTTTTTCAAATTCGTGCTCTAATAATATGAAAGACAGATCAAAAGACAAAGATGAAATTGAAACTAGAATTTCAACTTATCTTGATAACTTCTTTCCTTCTCCTCTTCTCTTCCCTTTTTCTTCCCTTCTCTTCTCATTTTCATTTTTCTCCCTCTTCTAACCTTATGGCCGACCTTCACTCTCACTTCTATTGCCTTTTTCATCCATTTTCTCTAGAAAATTCAACAAGGTCAAATTAATCCATGTTCATAAAGCATAAAATATTTTCTTAGTTTTGAATTTAAGCCCATAAAGTATGTACTTTTCTTATGTTAGCACAAGTATACTAAGGATTTATTGGAAAAGTATAGGACGATAGAGTGCAAGTTTATTACAACTCCAATAGAGTTACATATAAATTTATGCTTTGGTATAAATTTATCCAATGTAGTGGATATAGTAAGTTGATTCATACAAAATCCAAAGAAGCCAAATTTAAAAGATGTTTAAAGAATTCTATGATATATCCAATATTTAATTAATTATGGTATATTATACTAGAAAGAAGGAAAGAGTGAGCTTAATAGATATTATAATGCTAATTATATTGGAGATCATGATTCAAGGCACTCGACCACAAGTTACATGTTTAGTTTTAAATTTGGATCTATATCTTGGTGCAGTAAAAGACAACCTATAGTTTTTGTATCAGGTACTGAGGCATTGATCAAAGTAGCAACAATAACAACTCAAGAATGTATGTGGTTAATACAACTTATAAAGGATCTTCATCAACTAATTGATTACTCAGTATAGTTACTCTATGATAATCAACTAGTTATACACTTGACTGATCAATGCTCCACGTGTGAACCAAATATGTGGAAGTACATTACTATTTTGTACGAGAGAAAGTCTTGCATAGAGAAATTAAAATGCAATTCATAAAGATTAAAGACCAAGTTTCTGACTTATATATTAACGAACTTAATGGTGAAAATTTCAAAGACTTTTAGTTGGCAACTTTGTTAGATAAGTAGACAAAGATTCAGAGATAGTAATTATTGAAGGAAAGTATTAAAGTAAGTCACTAACTATAGTACCCCACTCTCGCAAGACACGTACCCAACATCTTGAGCGATGGCCAAGTGCGAACCTAGCAAAAGTGGCGTGCTAGTAGCAGTCAGTTAGTAAAATCTCGTTACCATTTTTTTCAACACACATATGCAGAAATCAATAATGTAATCGGGCCCATAATTTTATTTCATTTACAAAACGTTTTTGAATTTCGGAAGTTAATACATGCAGAAACATATTCAAATCCACATGATACAAAAATTTCGGAATACATTCTTTCATACAAAATCAATGAAAATACTTATGTAGAAGCGAACTGATCCCAGCCTCTACCTCTTACTTAAATGTAGTAGTTATACTCCCGTTTGCCCAATTGGGTAACTCTTCTGAGCCTGAAAAATATTGCAAATTTTGGGTGAGCTTTGGAAACTCAGTGAGTGATCATTCTCGATGGCTCACTCAATCACATAGCACATACAGTTCACATAATTCACATCATTTCATTAATAATCATATTGAACCACATACACTTGATCGATCATTTCACATTTTACATTCAACACATATCATATTCAGAAATCATTCAAATATTTAAATCATACTTTCATATGCATATGCAATGCTTATGAGACTTACTTTCAATTATTAATGTTGTGACCGAGTGCCTTTTTATTGGCCCATATCTGTTGTGGATATCAACAAGTCATTCACTAATGTTATTCCAACATTACAAGATCACACATTATCCAAACTCCCATTTCTTCTTATAAATTCTCCAAATTTCCAAACCTTCAAGTCTATTTTTCATGGTCATTTAGACAAAGAAAATGAAGTAATTTGGCAACACTTTCTTCAAGGAAAATGTTCTCCCTTCTCTTAAGTTTCTAATGACACCAAGATCATTCAATTTGATTCAGTAATCCAAAAGTTATACCCTAAATATTTTCGGACTGTTCTCATTCTGAAACAGTACACTATACTCAACTTCCATCCAAAAATTGAAAATCTTAAAGACTGAATTAAAATTTGACTTCTTCAGATGTTTGTAGTCCTGTGTCTCTAGTTTACTCAAAACTAGAAATCATCTCATTTTGGATGTTTAGAGAATAAGTTATGGTCAAAAGAAATAAGACTGTTCAGTTTGTAAATGCTCTTGGGTGCACAAACTAAAATTAAGTCTCGGTTAACTATTAGAGAGCAAAGTGTCTTGATGAGACAATTAAACATCATCTAACAATTAACACTCATGGGTGTGAGGGAGAAAAGTCACAAGTGTGAGAGAGTCACGGGTGTGAGAGAAAATCTCACGCCTGTGCAAGAGTCACGGGTGTGAGAAAAACTCACGCTCGTGCACACTCAATCAGACTCGTCCCACATTTTTCACTTTGTCTCTCCCAAATGATTTCAGATGGCTAAGAGTTTTGGTGGAGATGTAGATCAGTGTGTTACGAGTCCAATGGTTCAAGTCCCATGTCATTTGGAGGTTGAGAGAGCAAGATATGGCCAAAATAATGAAGGATGTTCAATTTTCTCCAGCCACAAAAGTCGCGATCGTGCTCCTATCAAAGTTGCAATCGTGCTCAGCCAAAAAAGGAAAGTCGGGTTCGTGCTTCTTCCTCTTCCAAAATCGTGATTCTTCTTCTTCAGATACTATGATTTTCTTCTTCTTTCTTTCTTTTCCTCTACTCAGACCAACATCTCTAACTTAACTTAAACCCCATTTTCAACTTCCATTCAACTAAAACCATCCACGAACAAATTCAGATTCCAGATTAAAACATAAACACTAAAAACCAAATCACATTCACGTACAATCTTCACAATTTTTGCATTTCTTCTTTCATTTTTTTTGCATTTTCATTTTCTTCTCTAATAATCCATTCAATCATTCTTTCTCATATCCAGACATCAACTTTCACCTATTTCTTATTTCTAAAATTATTTTTGTTCATCTGTATTAACACTTAGAATTTGCGTGAACAACGATGAAGGCCAATATACATGTATCTCAACAGTAACAAAACAGAGCAAACATCTTTCATATCTCCATAAATTTCTAAATTATTTTTATACACGGCTTCGTTGATCTTTCAACTCTACAATTTATTTTAACAGCACCTCATAACATTTTTTTATCATCAAATCTAAAAAATCAACACAGGTTGTATACTCTAGTTTTTCACTCATGTTTTAGCACATGTACATTTTCATTTTATGACTTCAACGTGCAACTAACATGACGCATGTTTCATCTTATACAATAATGAAAATCCATAAAAATGCTTACTTGTCTAAAGCTCCATAACCTTCGAGATCACGTGAACCCTAGCTTTCCAATAATACCCGATCATTAATAGTCAAGAGTTGTAGGGTTAGGTATTTCGGTTATAGCGAAGAAGATAACAAAAAGAGATGGTGAGTGAAAAGTGAGAGCACGACTTTCTTTGTGAGGGTGAGAGATTTTTTTTCTAAAGAATGAAGCTTCCAGAAGATAAAGAAAAATCTCAAAGAAGAAACAAGATCCACATAGTAACTAAGCCTCTCAAATGGAATTGTATAGTACAAATTAAACAAGACAAGTGACACATTTCACTTATCCATTGGTCCAATTCCTAATGCTTCTCTTATTAAACTAGTCCAATCATCTCCAAATTTTCAAAGTCATTTTCTCAATATTTTCATTTTTCATTTTTAACAATTCTCCTCCATCATTTGTTTTTCATTTCTATTTTCTTCCATCAATTTACTCGCCAAATGACATTTTTCCAAGTTTAATAATACTCAACATTTTCAGAAAATTTCCACAAAATTCACCAAAAATTCTAAATCAATACATATATTCTCCACATTGATTTTCAATACAATTAATTCACAATTCGCACATAATCACATTTACAATCAATTATACCCGACAATTGTCAATAAATGCATGTACAGTCATTTTAATGTGTGCAAAAATTCAAATTCACGTGAGTGTATGCTAATAATATGCATGAGTATGAAAAATGCATTTTTCTTAATCTCTCATTGATCTCACATGTACCATATTTTTTGGTTCTAACTCTTAATATGAGAACGGGATGTTACACTAGCCTATTCTCTTTATTATTTTAGATTATTTCATTTTTACTATTGTCTAGAATTAGCTTAAGAATAATATTAACCAAGTACCGCCTCTTGAGAGGCAACTAGAAACTTAATTAACTTTGTAATTTTCACCACCAATTATGTCTCTTCTTAAGCTTCAACTAATGGCTTACTAAGCTTATAAATATAGGCATTGGTCATTTAATTTTTTGTACAAGTGAAAAGGTGTAGAATAAAGAAAGCAAATATATTTTGTGTGAGTGAAGTAAGAGTGAAAATTTTGCTAAATTTAGAAGTTTTTTTGTCATCCAATTTAGTGCTCCACATATTCAACATCCTTTATGGGTTTATTGGTAGCTACCCCTTTGATTTATCTTTGATTGTTAGGTTCCTAAAACTCGACGGGCATGTCTGCCAGAACGAATTCACTGTTAATAATACCCATATGTGAATGTCTCGTATTAGAAAAAGAGGGAAAAAAAAAGGTTAACATATAAGCCTAGTGGGCTACTCCACCTATTGCCAATTGGTTTTAGAATTGAACCTCACTTGGGCTTCTGTGTGGTTTAACTTTTCTTCTCATATGGGCCTGTAGCCCAATGCAAATTTCATATGGTATCAGAGCAGGTTTGATCCGGATTATTAATTTCCTGATTGTCCGTCTGGATGTCTACTCCCAGCGGCCCAATCTGATTACCACTGTGTTTATTTCAAGTGACAACTGGATATCCATGGTCCCAGTTGTACTTGAGAGGGAGTGTTGATAATACCCACATGCGAGTGTCCCATATTAAAAAAAGAGGAAAAATAAAACCAACATATAAGCCTAGTAGGCTACTCTACCTATTGCCAGTTAGTTTTAGAATGAAATCTCACTTGGACTTATGTATGGTCTAACTTTTTTTCTCTTGTAGGCCCGTAGGCCCATTGCAAATTTCACATTCACCCTTCCCAAAACCTCTTTGAGCCATGCCAAATGGCCCGGATTTACAGCGAATTAATGTGAATCCAATCCCCACTGCAGTTCCTGTTAATAATGACAGCAATCACTGTTTGGCCTCCAAACTGAAGATTGATTAGTTCATATATAAGAATGCTGTGTTACTATTGGAATCATCTCAACTGATTTACGCTGTAATGTCACCAACTCGTTTGTTTACTACCTGAAAGACTAATAATATATTCCTCTTTAGCCAGTTTGAAGTAGAAAACAATACCATCGCTAATGTCTTCTAGTAGTGAAAGATCCATCTTCAGTTGCATTCAATTGCTTATTTTAAACATAATGTAATTTCTCAAGTAATATAAAGATATATAAAATTCTGGTTGTAAGGGCAAATATTGTAAGACATCCCCTTCATCTTATCATAGTATGTCAGAGCGACGCTTAAGTGTCTTTGTAGTATTTTAAAAGAAAAGTTCATGAGGTTGCTTGATAATGCGAGGTACTGCAGTAAGTAAGACCAAGATGCGTACTGAGAACATCAAATTGCTTAAGTTTGTTGCCGAATAGATTCAGTGATTGATTTAGGGATAAATCAGTCTAAAAAAAGAGAATTTGAAAACATAAATATCCTATCAATAATATAGGGTACTTTAAAAATATTTTTAAAATATAATAATATTTTTTGATGGAATTTATACAAAAATTTAAGATTTCATTTAAAATTCAAATAAAATAATTTTTATGATATTAAAATTATTTCCTAACATTACCAAAAGTTAAGATTTAAATTAAAATTTCGTAAAAATATTTATGAAAAAAATGTTCATTTTATCTTAAATCAAACTGTAATTCAATCTCGATCAAACAAAAGCTGATCATTTAAGTTTTCAGTTATTACATAGAGAAAAGCTACATGTAGGCTTCGATTGCAATACATTCTTCTGACTAATCCTCTTCTTCACTTTCTGGCCTGTCTAGGTCTCATTTAACAATGTTATTGAGTCAAAATACCCAGTGGAGACGAGTAAACAGACATCTTACATCAGTGGATTAACAAGGCAAATATTACGCACAATATCAGTTAATTGCATCATAGATGGATGGAATATCATTTAATTCAAGTTTGAAACAACATAATACAAGTGTTCTCAAAAGATTTACTTTGGAACACCACGATAAAAAGAAAAAGACAACAGAATAACGTGTACTTCACCTTCTCAACGTTGATTGAATCGAAATCCGGGTCATTTCACATTTGTGACCAAAATAAAGAAAAAAGCGGTGCCCATCAGTTGTCAAGGTTGATTACCCTTGCGCAAAAGGGCAAGAACAAAAGGTCTGCTGAGTTCCTATCCCAATTGGAAAGACCTGAATATCAGGTATCATGTTCTGAGATAAAGTTACGGTCATTCAAAGTTCATTCACCTCATATCATTCTAGCAGCCACTAGGCATCACCTTCTTCCTGCATCGCTAGGCTAAAATTCTGTTTCTGCTTTGTGGGACAGCTTGTGAATCAATGAATTGCACTAATATGACTGCTTTCAAAAGTTGATGTGGGATTACATATATGTATATATATATCCGTATGTAGAGACGTTTCTTTTCTTGGATGCTTTCTTGCCCCATTTCACTTTTGAGCTCAGTAAGTAATTCTGCAGCTGTATGAAATAATGATCGTTTTCATGTAAAAGTTACTTTCAAAGTTAATACCATCAATTCAAACATAAATAAACAGAAAAGAAAGAGGGTGATTCCTTTAATTTTCTAATGTCGAGCATGGACTTGTTACATTTCACCGTTAAAAAATGAAGCAGATACTTTTTCATGCGTTCCTGCATTTGAAGCTACGAATGGTTTGTGATGCAATGAACATTTAAGTTTATACCGAAAGAAACTACACTCTCAAGCAATCAAGCTACAAGATCCACCAGGCTAGAGGTGTGTGTACTATCACATATAAGCACACATCATTAAGGGCAGATGTGTAGGTGGGGTGGGTCTTGAGCCCTCTTACATGCTAACCACCAACCTGCAGGCTATATGCCAGTAGACAAGCACATGGTTTTGTATCAGCATCACAATCATTAAAATATATATTTAAAAAATCCAAAGATAAGATTTTGTACGTCCAATTTCGTAGCATTTGCTAATTGTTGTTAGTGAAAGATATAGTACGCAATTGCAAGCATACTTTTGGTGGCTTCCAAAAACGTCACCCACTTGCCCTCTTCATCCTCCACCAAGGGTGCATGGTACATGAGATTATAAGGCGTTCTAATCATGCCTTTTTGAGGTATATGCAAAAATTTGTTGACCGGTCCATTTGGTTGTTTCAAAGGTTTTCGTATCAATGTGTGAAGTTAAATCTAAGTTGCCCACAATTGGGTAGGAGCAAAAGCATGATGACTTTGCAAGTTTTAAAGTCATTTGGATCTGTGATTTAATAAATACTTACTAAAACACTTTTAAGCTTGAAATGCTCAACTTAATAATATTCCATCTATTGAATAATGGACGATAGAGTGAACTCCTATAGGCTATGGCCAACAATATTCTCTTAACAAGTAAATCATAATATTCTCTAAGAATCGATTATATTTGATTCTCTTAATCATTTAGTGAAAAAGAAAAGGCCTCGATGTTATTAGGTATACAGGAATTTCATTTGTGGTTAATAAAAAGCTCGTGATTATACTTTTTTTTTTTTAATTGTCCATTTTACTATAGTCAGGCGATGATGATCGGACAAGCTTAAACTTATCTCGATTGAATGGTCTATGTTTTGAATTTAAATGGACGATTGTATATGATAAATTAAGTCTCATTTTAATTAGCTAGGTTTCTGACCCAACTTGTTGCCTCACGATAAAAAGTAAAAGTAATATCTGCTGCCACATTATTTGAGAGCATTTACCATGGCAAGTGAAACCACACATCGCTAGTAAAAATAAGTTCAAGTGTTACCTGCATGGCAGACACAGGTTTTACTTTCGTCAGTCTTCGTGTTATCTGCAATTACAGCAATAAATTAACAAAACCTACAAAGATACTTACGTTAAGAACGTCAATTAGTAAACTCTTATTAATATTAACGTAGATGAACTGTAGCTAAACTTACAATTTGAATTCGATGGGTCAACTTCATTTTTCTTATAGATCTTGACAGAATTTCCGGTTGAAATTCAGAATACATACATCAAACAAGGACTAATCACCATGTTGAATGTCATAATTTTGTATTATATGTTATCATGAAGATATTTTAAAGCCCCTCCCATCCAAAAGCTGTTTGTGAGACTCTTTGGAGATTTCAAAAGGTATGGCCCCTATTTTAATCGGGAAAAGAAATTAAAATAATAATAAACACTCACCTCTTCTTGCATTATAGAATATACCCCAAAAATATATATAAATCGGGATCTATTATTATTATTTTTTAGTCATTAGGAATGGTGCGTACAATTTGATTTACCTTCAAGCAAGCGGGTCGTTTGCTAGTAATAAAAGCTGCGCTTTGGATTCTTCCCAGTAGATATTAGTAATCATTTATACATATGCAAAACGGTAAACTTAATTCGTTTCAAGCTATTATTAATTATATTATTGACTTTAAACGACATAGATATGGTAAAAAGAAAAAAAAAGTTGTAAATACCGAATCCCCGTATGTACATCCGCAAGCGAGCTAGGGAGCCCTTGAAATTGGAAGGAGAGAGTAGCAACTTGTTGTAAGTGATTCGTAGAAGAACTCCCTTAAGGAACCAACATATCATTCAATGCGACCCATCAAACAGGTACTGGCCTACATGACGAACGGTCCAGATTGAATAATAAAATCAGTGGGCCATGTCTTTCGGGAGGGTCATTGACACGATCTCAATTTTATGGCCATTTTAATGAATTAAGTTACTACCTCTCCTCTGTTCATATTTCTCTATATATATTTTGTTCAGAAAAAGAAAAAGTGGAATGATCCACCTGTTTGTCAGAGGCATTGTACACACACTGGTTTGGACGATGACCAGCATCTGGGTCCCGCCACCTGACCAACACCTGGAACTGATAAGGTCTGGGTCCCACAGTCCTATTAACCCCACCCCCACCCTCTCTGAAAAAAAATCTTAATCATTGATGCAGTAAAACCCTTGAGATTCATGGCATAGATTTTTAGAATCAGAATGAATAAAAAAGCAAGCAGCTTATCTCAGATACTTTCTTTAACTCTTAAAAGACAACCAATTGCAGTAAACACTGTTTCATCACTGCCCTTTCCACTACACAAACTTTGTAGTCTCTTTTACCAGTACTACCCAATAAGAAAGGGGAATTGAATTGCCAGTTAGGTAAGAGGCTTACCACTATAGCCATTAATATTTATTTATGTATATATAAAAAGAAAGGGTCACTTTCAACAATAAGATTAAAGCACTAATATTACAAGCAGCGGCTCTGTCAATAAAAGAATTGCACAAACCATGATGATGGGATATTGTGTACTAGTAATCAAAAGAGACATACAAGGAAAAGAAGTAGAATCCCAAAGTAAGATAAGGCTTTTTCATGATTGAAACCAGCCAAACTATTGGTGTTAAAATAAATAATGTTTCCTTCTTCTTCTTCTTCTTCTTCTTCTTCTTTCAAACCCTAAAACTCTCCATATATAATTAATCACACGAAAAAAAAATTGGGAATAAATTTAAAAAGGTTAAAACAAAAGAAAGAAAAAGGCAGAAAACTCCAGTTCATCAAGAAGAATCAATCCTCATGTGTGTTACACATGCATATCAAACTACACAGTTGGAGAAAAAGAAAACCACGATGATGATCACCATGATGATGCTCTATGAATGATGACTTGCCACATCACGCCGATCATCGCCACCACTACCCCCGTCACCAGCACCGTGATGTGAGTGGGACCCGCTCGCTTGTGACTCCGATACACCGGGAGGGCGATAAGGGTTCATTCCGGCGAGAATATTCAAATGCCCTTCATTCATCCCACTGTTACCACCAACACCGCTAATACTACTAGACCCTAGTTGTTGGCTTGGCAACAAAGCAACAGGAGCAGGAAAATTCATAAAATGCAATCCGCTAGACATGGAGCCCCTATACAAAGCAGCTGCGTTATTATTAACTGACGGAAATGTCCATATAGGGTCTCCGCTCATTACTTGATTATTTGAGTTTGCTAGCATCCAAAAATTCGCCGGAATCTGCCCGTGACTCGCTGGTATCGTCCCACTACTTGACTGCATCAAGTAACTCCCCATCTGCTGCTGTTGTGCTTGTGACAATAAATCTTGCTCTGCCCGTCTCTTCCTGCTCATACTCTCTTCTGTTTCTGTAGATAACTCAAGCGAAGAGCTGTCCCTCATCTCTTGCTTTGCTTGCAGGACAGCATTCAGATTAGTTGAGCCGAAATTTAGAAATGTTGGCGTCGATGTCGTGTCTAGCCCAATCCCTGGGAACAAGCTCCTACGTTGTTGCATCGAAAAATTCTGATTAAAACTAGCCGATCTTAGCTGAGAAGGCACCGACATGCTTGAGCCTGAGCTGCGAAGAGAAATGTTAAGTGAGGTGAAATTTGCTGGGATTGTGCCTGTTCCTGTGGCTGCGATAACTGCCGGTTCTGCTTGTTGAAGTAGCCACTCAATGGTTTCGCCGTCTGACTTGTGGCCAAGTTCTCGTGTCAGCTGAAAAACCCTAGCAGCGCAGAGAGCTGGCATGCGAATTCTGCGACCACGACCTTCAACCTTTGTGTGTCGGTCCTTAGTTGACGTCCGTTTTGGGAGAGGTTTTTTTGACGGTTCGGGTGCCCCAACCTGGAGTCCTGAAGTTGAGCGGTTTGTGTTGTTACTGTTATTATTGCTGTTGACGCTGTTGTTAGGTTCGATAGAAAGAGAAGGATAAGGAGAGGAGGAGGAACAAGGGTCTTCGTCTTTCTTCTCAAGCAATTGAAATGGGAAATTTGGACGGTGGTGGTGGTGGTGGAGCTGGTGATCATCACTTCCTTCCATGATGGCATGGAAATGTGTGGTTTCTCTCCAATGGCTCTTATTCTTTGTTCAGGTTTGTGACTTGTGATTGAGCAAAGGAGAAGGATGCTTTAGTTTAATCTCTTTTGCGGGTCTCCTTTTGTATAAGCTAGCAAGTAGTAGATGATGCCTCTCTCCTACAGAAAGCCCTTTTAATTCCTTTTATTTCCCTGGCCTGGAATTCACCTTCAGAATTGATGTTAAGACTTAAGAGAGAGGATAAGGAAAAAGAGGGCAGCAAGCCTCAAACAGCAAAAGATTATGAGTGGGAATTAGATGGGCAGCCTTTGCAAAGCGATTTTTTAATAATCTTAACAAAGAAATTGTTTTCTTGATGAGGTAGCTAGGAAGGACTAAGATTTAGGATTTAGGATTTTTATGAAAAATTTCTATTTTGCAAAGGGAAAGAAATATGTGAATCTAGAGCTCCTTTTTATTGTTGTTGGACAGCCCCTTTGGTTCAGACTCCACGTGAGGTGCTCTTTTTATCATTCAATCCATAAAGACAATGGTGGCCGAAGTGGGACCCAATCCCAAGTCAAAAAATTGAGAGACTTAGAAAGGAAAGGTTGTCAGGGTGGGTTCCACCTCATTCAAGTAATCATTTCATTTTGCCTTTGGACTTTGCCTTTGTTGGGAGCCAGAGACTTTGGGATTCCTCTAGTAAGTAACCAGAATTAGTATTAACAGTAGTGATATGGTTTGGCCTCTGCTGGCTGCTGCCCGGGTTTTAGGGTTAGGGTTTCCCTTAAAATGCTTAATCCTTTTGATCACTGGCCCCCTCCAAGCAAGGACTAGAAAATGACTTAACTTGATGCTGTTGGCTGGGACGGAATTAGTTTGGACACATATTAATAGAGCTTCGTTTGGATTAAAAACTTAAGGACGTTAACAACTAATGATATTGACTAGAGCACCCATAAAAGGTGTGGAAAAGTTGGCATTGGATTAAAAAAATAGTTATGGAAATGATCACTGTCATTCTGAAACACTGTCTTAAGGAGAGTCTCTTGACTATATCTTCAGCTTTCACACTTACCTGTCACGGTTCTGTCTATGTGTCCACATTTCCACTTTTCAATAAGAATAGCAAAAGGGCCTTCGTTATTAATACTTTGATGTACCCAACACCACAATGCCACTCGATCCGTAGATTAGATATTTTGAAGAATATCTTCTTTTTTTTGTTTGTTACAATTTTGAAGAATATCTTGAACATGATAACATCTTTTTCAACACGATAACAATACCTCTCTGCTACCTATATAACATGTTTTTTCTTTCTCAGAAATCAAACATGCCATTAATCACCAGGCTTAATTTTATCATTTCCTTTTTATGGATCAACAGAAGCAAGAAGCCAAAAGAAAGTTACAAATAATCTATATCCAAAGGTATTGTTGCTTATTGGTGTTGAACAAGAATATGAAAGATGTCATTCATGATTATGTTTTATTGCTACTCTTTTCTTCTGTTCTAAGTTGAAAACTATTGATGAATAGGAAACTTTTCTACTCATCCATAATGGTCTGTATTCATTTCGAAAATAAGATTATTATTATTATTACCTAGCTAGATTTAGTAGTCACCCAGCTACGAGTCATACAGTCGAATACTTCGCTAGTGTGTTTCAGATCAAACTTTCATGTTTCATGAAACCCTTTTTGTTTTCAATTTGACTCTTAAGTCTATTTATAGGTTCTTACCTCTCTCTCTCTTTTTTGTCTATCAAATTCGTACAATATTTTTAGAGTCATTTAAAGTAAAATCTTGATTGAATTCAGAATTATTATGTTTCTTACTCTTAATCGAAAGGTTTCTTGACCCTTATAATATTTTTGTTTTTTTTTGGAGTTAACGTTTACACATTTCCATTTCAACCAAGATTAATAGTTACAATGATAATTCAACCATATACTCATATGGGAATTCGGTTCTTAATTATGATTATGATATTCTCTCCGTCTCTGAAGCTTAAACATTTTTGTAGGCTAGACGGGAAGTATATTTTACTTTCTTTTTGGGGTAAGGTAATATTAATCTGTTTTTGGTATATTTAACAAAAAAAAATCTGTTTTTGGGATGTAAATTCCACAATATTTCTTAGGCAACGGTTATCTAACCAATTAAATGATAACAACTTTCACATAAATCTTTGATGGACTATGATAGTAAATATTGAGTAAAAGCAACTTGCAACTTGACATTGTACAAAGACAGGTTGGCCTTTATACAACGTCTCTATATATACATATAATAAGGCATATGCTTTATGTTGGTTTTGGTAGTGGGTCACTTTGGCGAGTTAAGATCCTCTCTTTAATTTTGTATTGTGTTTATTGTCTATAATGATGCTATTTTGACTATTGAACATGAGTTTAGAGACTGTCCAGTTATGTTGCCAAAACCACATTCTTTCAAGCATTCAACAGAGTTGTACACCATAAACTTGGATAGAGGATTCCACTCCACTTTGGTTCCTTCATTGCCCAAGTCAGTTTGTTGAAACTTCCAATTTAAACGTCTTTCTTGTGTGATTTTTTTGTCGAAGGATTTAAAAAAATTTGTGAAGCGTGCATGTCCCAGAATTATTATTTTAGTTGCCATCACAATAATTCTCATAAGATATGAATTTATATTAGTTTCTACCTGTGTTGCTTCAATGTCACCGTAGATCCTTAAGTAATGAATATTATGAGTGCGTGCCCAAAGTACTTATACCTTCTATGTATTAACCATGATCTATTATTAAGTATGGAGTATAGAAAGTTGAAAAGCTAATTACCACTTAAAAATAATTATGAGCACTCACTATTAATTTTTGTTTTTGTAGTCATTCGTTGATTATAATTAATATATGATATAATTAGTAATATATTCACAAAAGATTTTATTTAACTTTACATTTTTTATTAATTATATTTAATGTTTAATACTAAAAATAAAAATTTTGTTCATTTTTGTTTAATCAAAATTATAATAATGATATTCAATTTATATTTATTTATTATTATTAAATTATGTACACTTATAGTTCCTTCAAAATTAGATATTAATGGAATAGTAAAATTACACATGTTTTGTTTCTTTTTATTAAAAATAATTTATTTTATAAATTAAAGTGTGAAAATATTTAAACAAAACTATGAATATTTATTAAAGAATAAGTTTACCGGACTGATCTAATTATGAAGATTTCGAATAGAACATACTTGTAACTTGTATATCTAGGGATGTCCTGGTTATAATAGTTGCAAAATTAATCCTTAAATTTAAGGCTATCAAAATATCTCATATAAAAATTACTATATTTTGATGATACTTATAATATATTCTATTGAAGATACATAATCGATAGTAATAACTCAATATAATAAGAACTATATAAAAATAATTAAGTAAATAAATAAAAAATTTGTTACTATAAAATAATTAAGGAGAATATTATATTGTTCTTAATTAGTAATAATTTAAGGATTTATCTAGATAAATAGAATTGAGATTAAAAAGTTTATTTTCAAATATCAATTATTAATTAATAAGAACAAAAATATTGAAATCTTTTTATTTCCTTTTCTTGAATTCTTAGGTATTATTGTGGGTCAATCCATATTCTTAGGTATTATTGTGGATTTAAATGGAGTAGACACTAGTTTTATATTATATGTCTAATTAAAATATTAGATGACATAATGATTAGACTATATATTATAACTATACATGAACATATTAAGTCAAATCACCTTATCATTCTTAATATTTGAATGGTCATGATAGAAGTTAAACTTGATCTATGATTATAAATTATTTAAATTAAAGATAAACTAAAATAAAATTTAATTTATCATATTCTAATCATAATTTATAATTTAAACTAATTATATGAACTAACAAAAAGAGAAAATTAATTTATACTTAATCTTAAATTTAAAAAAATCTCAAGAATATAATATGATATATTTAATTTTATTAAAGTTAAATTATAAGTATAATTTAGAGTTCAAGTTTAATTCTAATTACATTTAAAAGAAATTACAGTCTTTCTCTATAAAAGGGAAAGATTAAAAGAGAAAGATTTTTTGGTTACAGGTATCTGAGAGTTACTGCGTCAACACTGGGAAGTGCAGCTCCAACATGTGTATCGAGAAGACAACTAAAGTGCTGATAGCCTGGCCTACCTCGCAGCCTTTGTCACTTGTCAGGCTGGGTCTTCACTTTTTCCTGGAACCTCCGACATTGGTCCGGGCCCACCTATTTCGTGACCAGCATGGTTTTGTGTACCGCAGGCATTGCGCTAGTTAGGCTTGGGTTGTAATTTTCATTTTCTTTCCCTTGTAATAAAAAAAAAAAGAGCTACTACGTACTCTTGTCAATTCTTACCAAAAGTTGAGTTCTCTTTTCTTTATTATGTATAAGTTGGATATTTTAACAATCTATAATTAACAGTTTCATCGGGCAGGAAAAATTTTTGTTGGATACCAAATCATATTTATATTTAGCAGCTCATTATTTCTTAATTCGCATTTTAAGTTATTCTCTTAAACATATTAAGTGAGAAACTAGAAAAAAAATATTTTTTACTCGTGATTTAACCCTTATTTCTTATCCAGTACTAAAAACTTTTTAAAAATATTATCATTTAAAAAAAGAAATTGAATTAAAAGTTTTGAGAAATCGATTTATAATTTGATAACTCTCTCCATCTCGTCGTATTGGTCAGTGGTATAACTCTTTCCTTGTGATTTACTAACATGGGGAATACTGGGAAATTGGAAGTTATAAGTTTTTGCATATAGGACACATTAGAAACGTAAACTGTCACTCAGAAGTCAGAAAATAATTCAACACTTTAAACACTTAGATTGAGCTGAATTTGGTGGTCAAACCTTAGGCTATAATTGACGAACTCCTTGGACTGTAAGTTCAGTCATTTTTAACATTTAAACAATGATGATTATAAGGATTAGATCTAATTCTCACTTTTATCTTTTCATTTTTTATTTGGTTTTTTTTTTTTTTTTGTATTTGTTATTGGATACTGAAATGAATTTGAAATTGCACGTGTGATTATATACAAAAGCATATTGGCCATAGAATCTTGTAAAGCATATAAATCATGATACACGTAGCATTCAACAAGATGTTCTCTGGCCTTCAGTCATTCCTAGAAAGATAACATACATTAATATAAAATCTTATGGCCCATGTAACATACAATTGTGGGGCAATTTCCCAAAGACTAAAACCCCCAAGACAACTATTTATGGACATGCATATGCCACTGCCTCTTGTCCTGAAACCTTATTTCTTGTTGATTTTGATCTTACACAACTGCCTTTTCATAGGCTAGGCTAGCTAATTAGCTAGA
Source organism: Erythroxylum shatona (assembly GCA_027568895.1). Lineage (NCBI taxonomy): Eukaryota > Viridiplantae > Streptophyta > Magnoliopsida > Malpighiales > Erythroxylaceae > Erythroxylum > Erythroxylum shatona. The sequence continues at coordinate 33,407,131 of JAOSBK010000006.1, read as the reverse complement.
ATTCACTGAGTGAATAGGAGGTGGGCAACAGAAGGCTACCATGTCGATTTGTAGATATGGCCATTTTCTGATGAGTTGGATGTTGTGACGACAAACTAATAGTTTCTGTTTTGTTGTCCTTGCATGACAGCATTGTGGACCTGGAATTTGCCATGAAATGTGGATGAGATATTGGCAAGTGCTGCCTTTTCTTGAGACCACATGCCTTTGCCACTTCTGCAACCATCTGAATATGACAGTTTACCCGTCTGATTTAGATAATTATAAAGCTTTGTTAATTTCTCTGTTGAGATTGGGATACGGTCTTTTTATCAATTGCCAGCTTCTTTTTATCTATATGCCCACCACATGTCTATCCGAGACAAGGACCACCAAGAGATTGGCTCAGCTGATGTTAACTATATTTTACAAAACAGATCATAATATCATCTTTCATTTCACAGAGATAAGGTGCAAAATATAATACTAATTCTTAAAATTAACCATTTCAAGCCCTAAGGTTTAATATACGGATTTCATTTGCAAAGTATAATAAAAGTTCTCAACGAAAGAGGATCCATATTTAATTGTCTTTAAAACATTATATTCCCGTTCTGATGGTTGAGAAAAGCTTTGAAGGAAATTATTGTCTGCAATAATCGCAGCCATATCTAACCTTAGTTATTACAATGCTATTTAGAACCTTTAACTTTTTGAATGTCTAAAACGGACATGTTAAGATCGAAACATTTGCGTTATTAGTTTGTTATACATGAAACGTAGAGTTGTCGTAGAAGAAGCCGTGATTTATTAGCCATGGGGTCGTATATCTTAACAGTACTCAACGTGCATGACTAGTTGTTAGGTGGCAGATTTTGTGTAAGAACATAGGCTTTGCCACAGCAAAGGAGGTCATTTCAGATCATAGGATGGTTGGTAGTAGCAACTGTTTTCAGGATTATAGACATGGGGTGGCACGTTTGTGGATCGTGTACAACAAGACAATGAATGCTGTCTAGACGTCGATTAATTTCGGTTGCTTCTAAATTTTTTTAAAATCTATAAAATCCAGAAAATTTTCTAAACTCTCTAGATTATAATAAATAGATTAGCTGTTTTACTGGCCTATCCGTTAAAGGTAGCAAAATTTATGTGAGAACATATATAATTGGGCCTTCATAAGTGCTGTGTACATGTGATAATTGCTAATTAGTACTACTAAGCATCTTTCTTCTAAGTAATCACTGATGCAGTGCACTTAATCCCCAGATAGTAAAATATGAACAAGTAACCTTAAACATTGGAAAGTATAGTAAAAGCAGTGGTATGGTTTTGATGAAGTTGACATAAGACATTATGATAATTAAGAAGACTAGCAAACGAGAATTTTATTGTGAAAACCCAACCCATTTTGGAATACAAGGAAAAGAAAAGTAAAACGGAAAAAGGTGGAATGGGGGCAGTTGGAATCGTATGATGCAGTGGGGGAAGAAATTGAAATTAAGAAGAAGTTGAGTCACATCAAGCCCCGGACTCCTATGCTTCACACAAGTTGAGACTTCACAGACATTATTCTCCAAAAGAAGCAATTCCCCCACTTGCTCTCAATTCTTTGTTTACTACAATCACTACCTTTGTAGATATTATACATAAAGCATGCAACAAATATGCTTATGTCTCTCAAGTCTACGATCACCCCCTGCTCATCAGCCATCACGTGCACTGCACGCCTCATCCTCCTCTTTTTCCTTTTTCTTCTTTACAATTTTAGATTGGATGAGGTAAAAAGCAGAGCTTTAAATTACGAAATAAAATTATAATTATACCCTAATATTATAGTTACAATTACAATCTTTGTCACAATTATACCCCTAATTACAATCACATTTTGTCGTGGCAAGTAAATCAAGGGGGATCGTGAGTCGAAATGCACCACGTCCTCCAATGTGTTTGGATGCCATTGGTTTCTTCCCATTTCCATTGCATTAGTTGCATCTTTTTCACACCTAATAAGGTCTGTATAATAATTTTTTACTGTTATATAAAATAAGTTAGTAGAAAGTATGAAGTTAGCGAGCGAATATAATAATTAATGAAGTGGTTTTTAATTGAAAACAATAGAGTTTGAGTACATAGATACATGTGGGAATGGTCATTCTCAAATGTCTTCAATTTTAACCTGTTGTGCAAATTGAGACAAACTACATTTAGCGTTTGAGTATCTTATCCAAGCGATCTTATAGGGGACCAATCGCAGCTCACCAACTGAGCATGATATGGACTATCAACAAAATGAAAACTAAGATAAAAAAAATAAAATAAAATCTAGGACTTAAGAGGTTCGACACATACGGTCGGACTGGACCACCTTGATTCCCATGTTTGTAAAAGCACCAAAACAACAGCTCCAAACCTCCTTTATCTTGATTAAATACACTTCAGCTTTACGATCGACTACCTACTCGAATGGTTTCTTTGGCTAAAAAAACAAGTGAATTTACCTCAGAACTCCAAACAACATGCCTATATTATATATGTAGACATGTTAAGTCCAAATTTATTCATACCAGAACTCCACTCAATTATCAGCTTTGCCACGTGGAAAAGCAAGCAAATATTTTTACTTTGCAGGAACAGGATTCACCTTTCTTAGCTTTTTACATGTTCATTTAATGATTATATTATCTCCCACAGTTTCTCAAAGAATCCATTCATATTCTTGGTCTCACCAAGAGCTATGCTATTTCAATTCCACACTCTAAGTGATAAAAGTTTTATTTTATAATATTAATTAAAAGTACAAATATTATAAATTACTTAAATGTTAACTCTAATTTCGTTGACATGGTGGCTTGCATAGGCTCAACCTATTTACATCAATGTACACATGAAATTAATAAATTATTACATTTTCAATTAAAAATAAACCACCAATTAGTTAACGTAGACAATAATTATCAAATATTAGAATTTCAATTTATTAAAATTTCATCTAGAGAACAACTCTCAAATATTAAAATTTTAATTTATTCTTTACTATTAATGTCAACAAGATTAATGGAAAGAGTTAAAATTGTAATAAATTAAAATTTTGATAGTTTTGTCTAGTACATAAAATTGGTAAAATTTTCAATATAAAATATAATACACCAGTTGATACATATGAAATAAAGGTCAAAGAAAAATGATACCTGTTTGACGATTAGTTTTGTATTACTTAAGATGCAGGCTCATGGTGATATGAATTAGTTTGCTGTTTTGAAATTAAATAGCTCCAACTATGTGCCATTGAACATGGTTTCACTTCACAGTTTCATTGTTCTCACTGGATGTCTTTGATTGGGTTGGGCTCTCAAGTGAACAGGCGCTTGTCTTCTTTCAAAAGGAAGCAACCAATTATCAACGGTAACTTCGTTTTTATTGATAAAAGAACGTTGGGCCACAAAATGTAAACAAACACCAAGTTGCGGCCATAACTGCACCACATAGCTTTGATAATATCAAAACAGGTACCTATCACGTTGCTTCTCTCAATTTTCAACAGGTCAACCAACCTTGGCAAAAACAAGAAAACACGAGACTCAAAAATCACTTTTTATCTCGATTCATAACTCCCCAAGTCTGCAACCGGTGGCTAAAATGCCAATACCTTGATTTTCAATATTAAAATATATTGTGTAGACTTGCGTCAAGAAACATTGAGGAATTCATAACCAACCAAATGCTAAGAAAAACCAACACTTAGCGAAGCAGGTAACAACTGATAAGAATCTAAACCTGACATGACACATTTAAATAATATATTACATAGATATGTACTCTTTTCCGTCACGAAAGGAAATAATCTAATTTTCTTCCAACACAACACTTTTTCTCTAAAAAGCCTGCATGTCACACAAAAAAGCAAGAAAGAAGTTGAAGATTAACAAAGAAAAAAAGGCCTTGACTGAAACGGAAACAAGTCAGAATACCGACAACCAACTACAGTTCAGTCAGCCGCCTACAAAGTTGATATAACTATTATAAGTTACTTTTGGCTATCGTCCAAATCACCTGCTACTTCAGCAACCCTTGGAGACCACTTTACACAAGAAACTACCCGCCAAGTACAAGGTGATTTTTATAAATTCTATTAAAGAAGAATTCAATCCTCTGCCTCTTCATCATCTTCGTCGTCATCTTCACCATCATCGTCTTGCTCATCATCATCCTCTTCAGACTCATCCCCATCTTTATCCTGCTATGACACCAAAATAAACATTAGAAATGAAGTCAATATCCATTTTAACTGCAAACGTTAAAATTAGCCAAGTCTGCTTGAAATCATCCCCATACATCCATGCAGATCATCAGTCACTACAAACTAGCATGCATCACTCACAAATCATCACTCATGTCGACACTACAGGTTTTCCAATTACTCCAGCTCAGAGTCACTGAATGTATTCAGCACCAAGTCAGTAAGTTGTTAGACCCAGTTTAAAACTTTGACAAACAAGAGAAAGAACCAGCAAAGACTTTTCCAACCTCTAAGTTGGAGCAAATCTTTACATTCAAAAGAGAAAGATCCTTATATACTGTATGCTAAACTCGATGAACCTTTAATGGAACTTGCATACATTGCTGCGTAAATATCAGACAGGACAAAAAAGAGCAAAGTTTTCTTTTCTTGAAGTAAAAACAAAAAATTAACAAAAAGAAGTAACTGTTGGCATGTGAAACTTAATAGTATTAAAGGAAGTCATTACCCCATCATCTCCATCCCCATCGAAATCTTCTTCATCAGGATCCTGCATTGAAGAAGTTAAACACAGTCAATAGCTTTGAAGCCAACTCTTAACTACAAAATAAAAAGGAAGGCAACCACGTGAGAAACGGTTACATTGTTGAAATAAGACAGCGGGTTGGGCCACAAGTCCTCCTTGATTATGTCTGCAACCTAAAATTTTCACAGAAAAATCAGCAGCTTCAAAAAAAAAAAAGAAGAAAGAAATCATTTACAGTGTCTCCCACTGTGAATAAAGATTTAGTATGATAGCTACATGAATATGCAACTCACCTCATCCTGCATGTCGTCAATCAAGTCTTTCTGTTGAGTATTGCTAAACCAGCTAAAAAAGCTGCATTGAGGAGGTAGATTCAGAGGAAGTTCAAAACATATGCATCAAATGCATGGATAAGGGAGCCTGTAGTGCATGAAGTCCACATTTAGGAATTGAGATCTACATTAGATTCACAAAGCTTTCAAGCCACTTTTGGAGAAATTTAGTTCCATGATTTGGAACATATATCTTCATGTCACAATAGAATAAATCTTTTCTTAATGCTCAAAGGTTACCCTCTGTAACTGAAGCTATGAGAAATTCAATATGCCACGGAGTTGAAAAAAATCATGTTCTATAAAAAAATGAAATAAAAACATAAAAATAATCATAAATATGGAAAATTAGGCAAAATATTAAGACCTTCAGATAGAGTATGCCATGCCAGACCTCAAGATGATTTTCGCATTGGTGAAAATGAATGCACTAAAATTTTCATATGGAGGTAAATAATGTATTTGATATGTAGAACATCTTTAAGTTACAGCCTTGCACTTCGCCAGAAATAGAAAAGCAATCATTGTTTCATTGAGAAACAAAGTCGAGAAGAGATGTCCTTCAAATATGAATATTTTTTCGAAATGCAAATTGATCGTTGTCACTTCAATTTCCAAAATTGAACCCTTTGAAATAAAAGTTTAAGTCTTTCTTTCATAACAGAGAGAGAGAGAGAGAGAGAGAGAGAGGGAGGCTCAATTCAACAAGTAGAGAAAAGCCAACCTTTCTTCTGCTAGAGGCCTCTTGTTCCCTTTCTTCTCATGACTAATTCCGTTTGGCAGGCCCTTCGTATGTTCATGAACAATATTCAGGATTAAAAAAATAAAAAGAATCAAATTTTCTTTACACACAATATATAATTTACCATTCCCTCTTTCCACTTAATATCTGTTGCTGTAATTTCTGTTGACCCTTCATCAAGGAAGGTGAAAGATTTTGTAAGCTTTGTATCCTCAAAATATGGGTTTGGTTCAAAGTTCTGAAGCAAAATGTAGAAGTTAGGACACAAGTACACCAAAAACCAAGATTTCAGAATAAAGGAGCAAACAGGGTACTTACAAATGTTATAGAATAACCCAATTTCATATCTTTAAAATCTTCCACTTCCAAAGATTTTAAGTGTTTAAATATCTATCAAGAAGCAAGGTAAAACCAACAGAACAAAGTTACTACAGCGCGAAACATTAATTAAAGTAAAACTTTTTCATCTTTACCCTACTACAAAGTAAAGGATTAAAAAATAATAAATAAACAATAGAAGATGAATAAACTTTTAATGTAAATTTGATAGATACGCAAAGGGTAAAGAAATTTTATATGCAAACCCAAACAGTGTAAATTTGAATATGTGGGAATATAAACTTAACCTTTTGATCATCCTCTGTCAAAAGTGTGCCAAGTACGGGATGGCTTAGGAACTGCATAAAATACCAGGATAAAAGCACAAAGAAGTCATTTTCTAATAAGAAAAGATAGTAAACAAAACATGTAGCATAAAGATAACAGATGAGAACAGATCACTAACAGCAGTTAACCAGAAATCTGGTATTGATTTGATGATCTCATTCCGCTTATCATACACTGGCTTGCGTATCTCATTGTATTTCTGCTCTACTTCCAAGACCTTATCGCTTGCCTCTTCATTGATCTAGAAACATACAAATCTAGTGATCATAAATAAAATGCACCCTTTACAAGAGAAACAGACAAAATTAAAATGTTGAGGGGGTAATCAAACTTTTTGTCTTATTTACACGTTCCAAGATCCGCTCTTCTTACTTTAATTACGACCAATTCTACCCAATCAATATGTACGGGTAGAATCCAATCGGTCATTCTTCAAGTGTTAGATCTTTTGTTTCAGTTAGTTAAGAGCAACCATGAAAAGAATGTTCAAAGTCACAATCAATTCCTTTTAATACATATTATAGAATTCCTATTCTTAGAATAGGGTAGTAAAGTCTTTCAAATAAACTATATTTAGAACTTCATATCAGACTTAATTTCATTCTTTTATCAAAGAGGACTGCAACAGAGATCTCTAATAATTAGGACGATTGACAAAGACCATTATCTTGTCAAATCTCCAACAAAGTACATAGAAAGGATTCACATATCTCATTTTAAAAGTATAAAGACTGAATGGAAAAATAAATTAAAGGACGAAGATATGTTTGATTATAGAGCATCAGTAACATGACATGGTACAAGAAACATATGTTCCACAAACTAAAATATCTGATAATAGAACCAGCAGCAAAAGCATAAGCCATAAAATTACGTGGACAAAAGAAACTTGGAATAAAACAAAACTACAAGGAAGTCACAACTAACAAAAGAAGCAAAAAATAACATATGTCAGGAAATACTTTATCCAAGCATTAGCAAATTGCAGGGGAATTTAAGAAAAATCACTCGCACAAAAATACAGCAATTATTGTAAATCTTCCAACACCAATGTAGCTCGAACCCAAAACAAGAGTTAACCCAAAAGTGAAAAAACTTTCTACGATATACGGCAACCCCAAATGAAATCTAAAGAAGAACATGTAGATAAAACCTAAAAGAAAAAAACTACCTTTTCGAGATCGTCTTGGATCTCCTGAAGCTTCTCAATGGAAAGAACAAGCTGTTCGTCAATTTGATTGCTCTCCTCATCGCCTTTCTCTAATACTTTCATCTTCTTCCCTTTGTCTGCAACCATTTTGGTCTTCTTCAGGGCTCTGAGAGTGATTGGCTAAAACCCCTGTGCGGTGAGAGAGAGAGAGAAAGAGAGAGAGAGTATGAGTTAAGTGAGTACAAATGGGTTAGGGTTTTGGGAGTTTGTGTATTCTACGACGAGCTGCAGCGAAAGTTTAATGGTTGGCCAGTGAGAGAGTGACAGCAGATGGGAGTGGGGGCACTTTTGTCATTTATGGGTCCTGTTTAAAGACATGGATTGTTAGATCCCATGAGGAGGATCTTGGGGAGTATCTATCCAAATGTTCACTCTCTTTCGTGAATTAAGATATTTTTGTGTAAACTCAGCAAAGGCCATAAGATTAGCTGTTTAATACACTCCTTTTTTTTTTGTGGCCAATTTTAATACACTCCTTTAACTTACAGCAATTTGATATTTACCTCCACAAAACCTAAAAGAAAAAGATCCCAATATTTACCATCGAATTTTTGAAATATTGCTTACCACTTTTGATGGGAACTTTCTCTTCTTTATCAAAAATTTTATTACTCAAATTCTAAATGAAATAAATCGATCTGACTCCGGAAAAAAATAATATTTTTAATCTTATTTTCAATCAAACACATTTATAAATGTAAAAATAAAGAGTTCAGATTGAGTCATATATATATATATATATATCATGAATTGCAAAAAAAAAAAAATACATTTAATTTGGCTCATTTAAAGTTGTTCATACTTAGTTTAAATTATGTATTATGTATAAAATATTGTTACATATGTGTTAATTGAGAGTTAGCATAAGGCCGTACCCTAAAGCTAGGCCATTTATAGTAAGTTAATTACATTGTAGTTCTTTTATTTTATCTTAAGCGTTACATTAGTTTTATCATACTTAGTGGGATATCTTATTAAATAATAGAACTTAGAGCTATCATCCATGGTTTAAGCTCCAAATTGTAGTTGTAGTTGGGCTCCAATATAATATCTAGTTGCAGTAATAGTTTTGAGTGACAGCCCGATAAGCATCAGATGCCCAAAATTACAAGTTAGTCACGCCAAATTCAATCTTGTGCGGGTATGGTCTTGGAATAGTGATCAGAGGCTCCCAGCCTAGCCATTATCAACATGCTTAAATGCAGTTTCATTCAACACCTCTGAATTTGTCTCATTGGTCTATTCTACTTTAAAGAGAAGAATCATTGTTGCCAATATCCAAAATAGTGTTAATTTTAATTTTGGTATGTATAGTCAACATTAAAAAGGGTAGCATATGTTTCGTTTTTCCCTATGAAAGAAGTAGTTGAACTCATAGGCTAAAGAATGAAGATATTTAAACAAACTTGTGGGTATTTGTTAGCGAACAAGTTCACTGAACAGATTCAGTATGAAAAATCTATTTGGAATATTAATTATATATCTATAGAATTTTTATTGTGATGACTGTATAAATGATTCTTTGACTTGAGGTCACCAAAGTTAACTTGTATAAGCATTGCTATGTTTTGATATTATTTATAACTTACTTAATCATAGGTTAATCGGTAGTTATTGGATATAGCATGAATTATATGAAGGTAATTGTGTGATCAAATTATGATTCATCACCCTAAAGTAATTACAGAGAATATCTCGTTGTTCTCGATTAGTATTGATTCAGGAACCTTGGACAAGGTAGAATGACACTTTGTAAATAGTTTACAAATGTCATTAATTGAATCAATAACTAAAGATAGAGTAGAAGGATATGCAGATGTTACCTAAGACAGGACTGAAACGTACCAAACATTTCATTTATATTTGACTTAAAACAGAATTTAACCAGCACATTGAGGGGGCGTTTGGTTTGAGGGTTTGGGAATAAAGGAATGAAATAATTGTAAAAAATATTGTTTGTTTTGGGGTTTTCAATTCCAAGGTAATGGATTTATCCCATTAAATTTGGGAATCTACTAAACCCTCCAAAATAGGTGGGTATCA
>JAOSBK010000006.1:33370685-33386020 GCA_027568895.1 Erythroxylum shatona | reverse complement strand
AATAATTGCTGAAATTGTTTCGGACAATTTAATATAATGATTCAATTGTTACATTCAATGGTTTTGAATGTTTTTGAGAAATTGTTACAAGTTTTAAATGTTTTGATAAATTAAGAAAATTTCAAAAATTATGAAAATTGTTACTTTCATTGGTTTTGTAATGACTTGAGAAATTGTTACAATTGTCAATTGGATTGTTTTCGAATGATTGTAGCATTCTTTAGTTTTGAATGATTGAAGAATTACTATGTGATTTTGTTTTGTTATGTGAATTTTTGAATATTGCTAAAATCGTTGCATTCTTGAATGATTGCGATTATGTTATGTGTATTCAATTGGTTTTAAGAAATTATAAATGTTATTGTGTTGAGTGTGACATGATCATGAAAAGATTTAAGTTTTGAAATATGCCTTTGGGCGTTCCGATTTTCAAGTGTGAATTATGTGTTATGTGGGTTTGGTTAGGTCCTATAAGTTAGAGTCAAGTGCACTTGTCTCATTTTTATAGGCTTCGCCCGCCTGCTCGCTAGTGACATTGGAGCTCCGATTTCGGACTCCCATAAGTTCACAGCTACACTAGACCACTATGCGGGAAAGTGTAGTACGTTCTGTTCACGGCTGCACAGGACCGCTGTACGGTAATGTGCAGTACGTTCCGTTTTGGAACGACCCAAACCATTTTGATGTGTTATGTGTTTTGATTTGTGTATATTTGTGATGCATTCATGTTTCTAAATTTTTTTATGAATTATGAAAATTTTGAGAAAATTGAGAAATGAGAGTGAGTTTTCAACCATAAAATTTTGGAAATTGTTTATGATTGATTTGAAAGGTTGAAAAGTTGAAAAATACACTTTTGATGAATTTTCTGCTATGGAAAGTTTATAAATGGAAAATGAGTTTTAAAAATGTTTTTGCTTATTGTTCAATTTATAAACATCTTAGCCTTGAGCTGTCAAGCTCACCCCCCCCCCCTTTCATCCTTATCTCCAGGTATCGAGCGGGAGATCGGATGAAAGAAAGTCAAGACTTTTGTTCGATTTTGCACATTTTTGTAATTTTTGTGTAAATTGAAGTTTGATATTGGTATTGTTTATGGCTTGAAAATGCCATTATGATTTATAATGTATTTAGTTTGGAATGTGAAGTACGGATTTTTGTGTATTGAATTAAGATATGATTGCGATTTGGGTATGGATGATTTCTGATTATAATTGAGAATTATTGAAGTGCTAGGTTTAGAATTGTGTATGTTTATGCTGGGATTCCGGACGGGAGGTCCGATTGCTTGTATGGATTGATTTGTTATATAGAAGTGAGTTTTAAACCCTTTGCAGGTTTTGGGTTTGTTTAAATACAGTCGTTTGCTGCCGAAATTTTGGTTCAAATAAAGATAGAATAAAATAATAATTGGTTAAAAGATGAATTTTGGGATTTGCATGAATGTAGAAGAATATTTGTATGAATTGAGTGTCTGTTTATGGATGAATTTTCGAAAAAGGGAAATTGTATTGACTGGTATGAGATTGAGTAAAGATGTATAATGAATAAGAAAAAGAAAAAAATTTATACCGGTTTCAGATTGGTTTATTTTCGGTTTGCGACGCTTTTCTAAAGTGTATGTTTTTAGATGTCAGGTCCGCTTTCATTTTGTCTCAGTATTTGATTTGCTTTGATTCGTTCTTTTTTGCTTTCATTTTGATTCGATATGTATTCAATTTTGCTTTCCGATTTGGTTCAGCTTTCGATTTGTTTGATTCGATTTTGATTTTCGCCTTTGATTCGTTCCGATTGTTCTTCATTTTGTGATACGCTTTGTTCGATTTCGTTCTTCCGCCTTCGACTTTTGTTTCTGAGATCCGTTGGATTTGCTTTCCGCCACTTTGTGTATTCGATTTTTGTTTTGTTTTCTATTTTTTTTGTTGGGATCCGGTTCCGAGATCGGGTCCCAACAGTTGTCAACCAATCCCAAAACACAAGACATCATTCGACACTTGATTAAACTATAACCAAGCTAATCTAACTACACGGTAGTAAACCCTAACTCAGGAATTTACAACAATGCAATTAAACTTGACAATGTAAGATTAACTCCCTTTTTAAGAACTGGTGAACTCAAGCCGATGCTACATTCTCAAGAGGAAATGTGGATTTAGCTGAGCATGACTCTGGATTCTCTCACGACTGTTGAAGATCGGATGTCACCCATGGTTGCAATAGAGACAGGCGGTGAAGTAGAGATGATGGCGATGGTCGCAGAAGAATGGTGGAAGTGTTTTGTGAAAAATCATCTCTCTGCCTCCAAAATGTTGATCGAACAAAAGAAGCTTTCTTTTGACCTAAAAATAGCAACCTTTTAAATGATGGGTGCGGGTCGGGTCGACACAGTAAAGAACTTTCCAAATAAAGTTCGGATATTCGTCTGTTCGCCGCGGCGAGATGATTCTTTGACGTGGCAGCATGCTCTTCTTGGATAGCTCGCCGCGGCGTGCTGCTTGTATCACGTCGCGACGTGCAAACTTCTTCATGCATCTCGATGTGTTGACCCTTCTGATCCTTTTGACTCTTCTTTTCTCCTACAATATGAAACAACAATTTGCAATATCAATTATGCTTGGAAAAATTATGATGGAATTAATGTCAATTTGCAACAATTTCACTATCAAATTGTATAAAGTATGAGCTCATACAAGGGACTAATTAAAGCACAAAAATCACAAATTAAGAGTCAAAAAGTGCATTAAAAACTATGAAAGTGTAGCCAATTTATATGATAAACTTGGGCTCAATCAATGGTACATTAAGACTATCAAAATAACACATTACCAACTTTTCATGCATCATACATATCTTAAGTAACTCATATTTCATTTTGATCCATTTCAATACAAACAAATTCAACCAGAAAGTCATTACATTTTAGAATTCATGTGTACATAATACAACAGTTGCGTAAAGAAATGCTTAATACAAATTAACTGAAGTCATATGTAAGTGTTAACTGATCCTGGTTCCTAACTCATACTCATTTGCAGTGGCTGAACTTTGGTTGGTCTAATTCGATAACTCATCTGAACCTAAAAAGCCACGTTACAATTTTAGTGAGTTTTGCGAACTCAATTGAATAACCATCCTCAATGGTTTGCTCTTGTCATACAATACAACAATTCATGTTATCTTAAAACTCACATTAACTTGATTATCATCAAGTAATATCACGAAATAATTTGTTCACAAGTGTCACATTTCAAACAAAATTCCATACAATTCATCATTTCGCTACAATTTTGTAGGCTACAATCATTGATAAATTATCACGTATTCATACAAGAAAAGTCCTCAAAGTAATGCAATCATTCAATTTATTCATATCATATGTAAATGCAATGTTTATGAGACTCAAATTCATTTATTACGTTGTTGTGACCGTGTGCCCTTTTCACTGTCCTATATCTGTTGTGGATATCAGGCTCTTTCATACTATTCTTTATCTTTTGGGGATATAGGGCACATTACACACAATATGCCTTACGCTCTTTCCACAAATGTCTAAACTTTGAGCTCTTTTACACTGGCGACATCAGTCACAACTGCCTTTATATTTCATGCATTGGAATGAAATGCATTCCACAAATTCAATCATTATGCTTATTCAGTCACATTCACATTCTTTCTCATTCACATTTGTCATCAGACTTTTAGTCTGGCATTCAACATTAAGTTGGGGAACAAGTAGTCAATCACATTCACATTCAAGTAGCACTTCCAATGTTTTATTCATACATCAAACTCCTTGGACATTTCACGTCCGGCATTCAGTACATACCTCACATATCAATGGAGAAACACTTATTTTTCCAAATTCACATACAAGTAGCACTTCCAATGATGTTTACATGCATCAAACACCTCAGACAATTATTGTCCGAAATTCAGAACATAATCCGCACATATCAAATTCAATTCAGTAATAAACATAACAAATTAAGGTGAGACCATCTTAGGTTACTCACTATTGCTCCCTATTTGCTTATTTCCTTGATGTTTCGACAATATCTGGAAGTAGTCACTTTACTTGCTCTTCTATATGCAATCAGATACAATTTCATGTTACCACATTGTTCATGTAACTAAATATGCGTTTTTATAAATGTATCATGTAACATGCATGTTCAATGAAATATGCCTAGGTATACTTCTATAATAAACTAATGTAAAGATCAATTGTACTCTAAATGTGTCAAAATTTATACACTCATTAAATATTCCAACATTCTTTTCAACATAGACTTTTGGGTCTACTCATTATGACAAGGAAAATGGTGTATTTATGTAACACTTTATTGTATACAATTGTTTCCCTATGCCTTAAGTTTCTAATGGCACTAAGATCATACAATTTGGTTCTTTATTCTATGAGTTATGCTCAAAATATTACAAGTTGAGTACAATTGAAATTTTAGCTAGGGCATGATTATGCTTTCAAGTTGTATAACTCATATATCTCAATTACAATATCTCAAAATTACAAACTTTATACCAATTGAAAGCTAAGAGAATAAGTTACAATTGTTGTGAAGACACCTTTGTCTGATTCAGCCTATATCAATACAGTTTATTTGATAACAATAGGACATGATTTCTATCACGGGTAGTGTTATAGCCTAAGCCAAGACTTAATTTCAAGATCCTTAAGGATATAATTAAAATTCAATTTCTTCCAAAACATTATAGCCAAATGTATCTATTTAAATTTAAATAAAGAATTATCTCATTTGGAAATCTACAAATCAAGATATAATCAAAATATGGAAAGAGGTTCACTGAAAGTTTTCTAGTTCATAATATTCTAGCATACTTTCTCATCAACATCTTATACAATCTTTCCTAATTCAATCATCATAATCACATGGCTTAAAGATTAGATTTCTACCTACTTGTTAAGCTTAAATTCTACTTCAAGACCTCAAGCTAATTTAGTCCTCCAAGCTTGCAAGATTGTCACAAAGTAAAGGTAAAAACAAGTTGATTTTTGACTGGGACAAAGAACAACAAAAATATGGTTCTTTGACTATCTTGTAAAGGTTAAAAATATGAAGTCGATGTGGTCATTTAGCAAGGTTGAACCAAATTATAGAGATGTGTGTTAGCAACAATTTTCAGTGGAGAAAGGAGAAAAAGAGGGTGGATTTTTCTAGCAGCAACTTAACTTAATTCAACTAGATGCAAGGTGTCTCCATTAAAGCACAACATTTGTCCTAAGGCATGTCTTACATTTGCCTAATCAAGATGATGCCACTAATCCACTCAAGATGTTGCCATTTGTCCCCTACTAAATTAGTCCTCATGTCATTCCAAGATTGGTCCATATGTCATATAATAATTGGTCCAATTGTCATTTAATTACTAGTCCATCTGGCACGCGTTTAACTATGCTAAATGTCACTTAATTTAAAGCTTAATCATCCAAATTTTTCATGTATTAATTTATCCTACCATTAACATTTTTCCTAGTCCAAATGTACATTTTATTTCATCAATCTCCCAATTAATCACAATTAATTCCAATTCATTAATTGAAATCCAGTCATACCAAAATTCAATACATAACAAATCACAATTCACATTATTTTCAATTAACATTTTTCATACCCTAGGACATGTCAATTGAGTGCCATTTGTCTAATTCACAATTCATGTGTGTATGATCATATCATGCCTTTGAATATAATTATAATAATCATGTCACAATTGTACCAATTTTTCTTTACATGCTAACACTCATATAACTCATTAGTCTAAATCTTTAAATATCTCAATAATTTGAGAGACGGGATGATGCAGATATGATTGATTAAAAATAAGAAATGAAAACAAAATCAAAATAGTGCAATTTCCTTCCCATCGTGTCCCCTACCTAGAATTCATACCTCCACTTCTTCTGAGATTTTCTTATAGGAAACGTTCTAATTAGGTTTTAAAGTTTCCTTAATATTTGTTATCCTATGTCTCTAGTTTCCAAAGAATAAAAAATAAAGCAATTTGGCCTTCTAAATCATCAGATATAGACCAAACATCATAAGATGCTCCAAAATAGGGGCAGCATCAGGTCACCATTTTTTATCTCAATTTTTGATGTCATAAAGCCATAATTAAGTCATAGCCTCTTCTAGATATTTCTTGTTATATGTCTTAGTTTTCATATTCAACTAAAATCACCCAATTTACAGGTTAGTAGGATGAGTTATGACCCAAACTATGTGATTGGTTCAACAAACCTAGATAGGATTCCACTACACAATACTCTCTTGTCATATTCAACCAATGCTATGCAAGATAACACTCATCTTAACAACCACTCCATATGCAAATGAACAGTTATATCTTTAAAACATACACATAAAGAGAAATTAGACTAAGTGTAGTCCCATTCTTTAAAATTGGCAAAGTAGTTTTTCTAATGCCTTTCCTTCCCTACCTCTTTGGTTTGACTCACTACCTAGAAAAGTTACAAATACACATCTCAATCCCACTGCCAACCTTATGATTTCAGTTCTTTATAACAAAGCAAGAAAAATGGAGATGAGAAGACAAACCATAAACTTTTACCTTAATTTTCACCTAGGATTAGGTTGATTCCTTATGCAAAAATGGTGTGATTAAGGAGATGGAATGGAGAGGAGATAAGAAGAGAAAATTCTTCCCTACATACACGTGCCTCTCCCCCTATTCTATTCCCCTCATGAATTTTCTAGTTTTAGACATATGTTTCAATCCCATTGGATCGTATGTTACAATCCTATTGGACCATATGTTACGATTCTATTAGGCCATATGTTATAATCCTATTGGACCATATGTTATAATGCTATTGGATCATGTTGCACTATTCTATTGGACAACGTGTTACAATTCTATTGGACCATACGTAACAATTCTATTAGTCACACATGCTTTAATCCTATTGGCCACACATGCTTTAATCCAATTGGTCCATGAGTTAATTTTAGGAAAATTGCACGTCGATCCTTCTTCTTCCTTTAATTCCCACATTGGCATTTAATCTCATCAATTAATTTCATTCTCATCCATATTTCACGTCTAAGTATGTACATCCATGTTGAAATGAACAATTTACTCATTTACTCATATTTTTTACATTAAGTACCGTTATGTTTCTTACTACATTTAAATGCGCTTAATTCGTTATGTTCAATTTTTAATATAACCTAGACATGCTATAATACTTCTAGGGTATATCTTGGGGCCTTACACTGGTCATGGTCAGTGGTTGGAGTCATGACAATCACTACACAGTTATAAACTAACATATAATCTTAATTCGTTCATATATAATACATCTTTTTTTTGCTACAATAAGACTAGGATCTGTGAAATACTTGTTAAGAACTCTAATTTGAAAGGAAATATTAAGTTTATTGCATACCTTTGAATACATTAGACTCTTAATTGCAAAATTGTAAGGAATGAATCTCTTCCTCGCTTTCTTCACCTTATTCTTAAAATGATACTCCTTGCCCAATTTGCGACCTTTGACTATTTATTGACATAAACCTTTTAAGTTAGATCAAAAACCTTCTTAAATACTTCCTTATATATATCCACTCTAAAAATAAACTATGTCTCTATAAGATATTTTTTGTCAAAGTTCTTTTAGAGCATCTCCTTTATTTTCTGCAATATGCTCAAGTTATAGCTGATAAGTAATATGTCATTCATATACATGACTAGAAGTACAAACTTTCTCCTATTGAATTTGAAATATATATAAAAGTCAAGTGTGTTCTTAAAATCCAAAGTTATGACAACCATATAGCATTTCAAGTACCACTATTTTGATGTTTGTTTAAATCTATAAATCACTTTCTTTGATACACAAACTAGTGCTAATTCCCTTTCACCTTAAAACCTTTAGGTTGTTGCACATACATCTTTACTATATCATTATTCAAGAAAGATGTGTCTTGAAATCTATCTAGTGAATCTCAAGATATTGAGGCTACAATGATCTTCAATGAATCTTTGGTTAAAACCAGTGAGAAAGTTTTAATATAGTTATTTTTTTATTTTTTTAGTGTACTCCTTAGTCGTGAGCCTTATTTTAAATATCTCAGTCTTACCTTTAGTATCTCTCCTTGTCTTAAACACTCACTTAACTAATGAATTTAAATATATTTGGAATGTTAACCAACTCTTAAACATTGTTGTTTATAATAGATTGTATCTCCTCTTTCGTAGTTGTCATCCATTTATGAGAATAGTCTCTCTTAATCGGTTTATCATAGAGAAGAGGATCCACAATCTCTCCTAAAATATAGTTAGTCTCAACCATATAAACAATAAAATCATTAAAGGGAGTAAGATTTTCAAATCTTTATAAACATCTTAAAATTGCTATAGGATCAAGTTGAGTGTCTACTACCATTTGTGCCATCCTTAACATCAAAAGGTATATATTCATCCAAATAATTTCCATATGCTTCTAGAAGTACCTTTATAACACTTTTATAAATAATAGTAATATGCACTGCTACTGACTCAAGCTCTTTAACTGTTCAGCTCTCAACATTATACCTTTAACATTATACTCTTAAAACTTTGCACTAAACATCTTTATAATTTTGATACTATGAATTGGATCATAAAATATGTAGCTTTTCAAAACTTTATGATAGCTTATAGAGAATCTAGTAGTTAACTTAGGATCTACTTTTTTTTTAACAGGTTACTAATTTTTATATTTACTATATAGCTTTAAATCCTTACATCATTCAAATTAGGTTTCCTACTTATCTAATTTAAATGAGTTTTGCTAACTGATTTACTAGGAACACAATTTAGGACATAGACTTTAATCTTCAGTACCTCATCTAATTGATACTTAAGAAGCTTTGAGCTCTTTATCATGCTTCTTACTATATTCTTTAGTGTATGATTATGCCTGCTACTTTGTTATACTTAGGTGTAATTACAGCATATAATGTGTGATTATGCCACAACTATATAGAAACATAGCAAACGATCTCTTTTCTTGACCCAAATCTCTATATCAACTACAATACCCTCTGTCATAGTATGATTTGACAACCATAATGGATCTACTACTTTTTAAACTTTACCTTGAACTTCTTTAGGACTTTAAACTTATTACTGATGAGATATATGTAATTATATAGATAATAATCATCAATTAAAATAACAAAACTTCTTTCCATTAATGATTGGGTTCAAAGGTCCATTAATATTTATGTGAATAATATCCAAAACTTCACGACTACTAGTGGCACCTTTTTTCTTCCTTTTAATGAATTTACCTTTAGTATAATATATATAGGCACTATAAACATTATCACAAACCAAATTAAGGATCACCTTATTCTTGATCAATCTCTTAACCTTTTCCTTTAAAATATGAACATGTCTGTTATGCCATAAAGTGAATGATTTTTTCTTTATTTATACTCTTTCTAATTCTTTGTTTTCAACATTTATAACCAATTCATTATGATCCTTCAAAACTAAATAAAAAGACCAATGTTCAACAAATATTAACCAGCGCTAATAATATTAAGGGATGATTAAAAATTTTTATTATTGAAAAGAAATGAAAATATAACATCTAAGTTTTAAAACTGGTATCATCATAGATGATGTATACAACACTTTATCCACTATTATATTACCATTTAATCTAAACTATAATGCTACATCTCCAATTTAATATACCTCTACTCTAGTTTTGTTACCCACAAGTTTGTTCACCTCCCCTTCATTTGACCTCTTTTGATTTCTTAATGCTTATAACGTATTAGAAGTAACAATTGAGGGACCACTATCCAACCACCAATTTATATTAAAGATGACTCAAAGCAAACTAAAACCTCAAAGTTACCTAGTTTGATTTCCTTTTCTTCAAATAAAACTTATACTTTTATAATTCATTCTTTAAGTGCCCCTTATTATCTCAATGCTAACACTTGATATTCTTCTTCTTAACCCGACCAGGTGGTTTATTAGATTTGATTTTGTCCTTTCAAAAACCCTTATTCTTTTTCTGCTTCTTTCCCCCCCATAACTTCCTTGCCTTCTTTCTTCTCTTATTTGGCACAAATTGAGATTAACTCATTCATTGTTCATACCTTTTCCTGACATATATTATCTTCAAAGAACTAAAATCGAAGGATAAAAATTTCAACACTTAATTTATCAAGAAAGAATTTGAGATTTATATTCCATTTATCTAATTGGCTATGTCCTAAATCTTCATAATGTAAGCTTTAACCCTATATGCTCCATCATACCTCTAATAAGTTTAAATATGCAAAGGTAATCTAGATTCAACTTTCTCACATTTGGTGAACTTTTCCTTCAAAGTTATCGTTAACCTCTTTGCATTAGTTTTAGTCGATAATCACCCTTAAGGATGATGAAATGGAATTCTTAGTGACTATGATGCCAATATTATTTGATCTTTCCTACTTTTATAAGTGAACCTTACACTTTATTATGCTCCTTTTACTATAAGCACAAACTCATCCTTAACAGGAGTTATATCTAAATCTACAAAATATAAAGCCAACTCTACATCACTTTTTAAGCCTCAAATTATTCCTAGCTAAGATCTCAATTAGACTTATCTTATTGTTTATGCTATTTGATTCGTTGGACTAATTAACAAGACAGCTTTCATAAGAGAATAGAAAAAACTTAAAATTTCATAAAATTGTTGTTGGGAAGAATAAATAATGCAAACAAGAGCTTTAATAAATTAAATAAGAAACAACACACAAGCCATTGTTCAATTTGGGCATAAAACAATTCATAAAGTAAAATTACAACACCCCTTTATCATTATATGATATCATTAAACTTATACATAATTATCCTTTTCGAACATGTAACAATAATAAGTTAAGAGATTTAAAAAATTTGGAGGAGATAAAATCAGCCAAACTTAAGCAAAAATGCATAAAAGTAAAAATTCAAATAACTCTTATTCAACCAACTGATGGTTGATAAAACTATGGTTTCGATTGACGAAATGGTCAACTAAAATCCTTCCTAAACATTAGTGAGAGATGTTGCCCTCGGCAGCTAGGGGTTCAATTAATATAATATTGTCTAGCTGACCAACGGGGCAATATCCAAAAATTATAGAAAGATAAAATCAATTAGTAAAAGGGCCAAAAAAGATCCAAAACACAAGATTTAAACATAATCAAGTCATAAAATTTACGAAAAACTCACTTTAATGTAGTTATTGACTAATTGTAGAACTGATTCATAAAAATAATATGATTTAACCAATAATTAGTTACAAAATTGGTTAATAATCCTCTTTGATTTAATTATTAACAAACCTTGTATCTTAATCATAAAAATAATAAACATCTATATGGTTTCATGCAAATATAATTTAGGTATTTTCTAAAATCTTAAAATCTTCGATCTAAGTTTTTCTAATAAAAAATTAATATATTTAAATGATTAAAAGTCTATAATATCTATTGAAAATATGCTTTAATACCATATATAAAATTATATATCGAACAAAAACGATTATATGATCAAATAACATTATATACACCTTACTAATTAATATATGAATAGTAAAATGATATTAGAGATACCTGGATTAGAAGACATGAATATTATTCTTGAAACTTGATCGAGTTGTCGAAGCCTTCAAAATTAATTCTGAATCACTAACTTCTTGTAGTAGTCATAGAACCGAGTCGAATTTTAAGAGAACTAAAAGTTAGTTTCTTAATTTCAATTGACAAAAAAAGTGGGGGTTTATGATTAATTAACTAATAAACTAAATTTAACAAGGAATCAAAATAAATCAATTAAGTATTAAGGTGAGAAATTTAATGGTACTTTACTCCAATTCAAGGAAAATATTTCATCCAATTGTAACTTTGATCGTTGTTCTAAAAGGAATATTTTTTACAATTCAAGTAGTAGTCCAAAACTTATTAGGTTAGCCATAATAAGTCTCAACTTTTCTTAAATTAAGTGGTTCAAACCTAGCATTCAAACCAAAACTTACCATAAATTGATTGAGTAATATAGCATTCCATATTAATTAAATGATAACAATAAGCTTAATGAAAAAGACAACCCTAAATTAAATAATTGGAATAGCTACAACTTCTCAATTTAGTTTTCTCTTCTCTCATAAGTTATATATGAAAATTCATAAATAACTTATTTGCTAATTGTACCAATCATTCCCAAAAAATATTTGAATTAATAAAATCTAGGTTTAGAGAAAAACCTCACAAGTTTATAATTAGAGTTTCAAATCTCCTTGAATCAGAATACTTGTATTTAGCCACATGTGACTATTATTTAACACAAAAAATATATGAAAAGATAAAAGATTAAGAGGGATTACAGAGAAAAAAATGAAAGGGAGTAATACGGAGAATAATGCCATATGTTTTCCTCCCTTTCTTACTTAAAAACTAACTTCCTTCTATCCAATAGAGATTCTCTTCTAAACAAATTTGGAATCCCTACATAAGATGACTGAGAGTAACTTTCCTAATTGAACTTAAACTCTTGAGATAAATCGCACATTATGTGTGATCTCTTAGCAATCTGTCAATTTTTTAAAAATTCTTGATCTTAACAGATAATCTCCAACTTGATGCAATCCTCTTTTCATTTCCTAAAAAAATTAATTTCACCAATTAAGCACCTAAATCAATCCAAAACAAAAGAGATAAGTCCAATTAACATAATTAAATCATATCTTATAAAAACTTGTAAAATCACCTTTATACAATACCTACAATAGAGAAAGTAACTTATATGATTTTCTAGCCTCTCTCGATTACACATAGGGATATGAGATGCAAAAAGTAATCCACACTAGATGACGATACTTTAATCGTCCTACTCAACAATCATACCATGCACAATAAATCGTTGACAAGATTAAGCTTATGAAAAGATTATAAATATAATTTAGGTCTTAGAATTTGATTTAATTGTAAAACCAAAGACTGACTAATTACAACCAAGGTAAAAAAACTATCAAGTTTAGTTAATGATTAAAAAATATGTGTTATTCTTTTCTTCTTGTTACCTTCGAGAAGAAGAGATAAAAGGCATTTAGATTTGTGGAGGGGACATGTGAGGACGAGATTTTGTAAGAACTTGTGAAATTTTATTTAATATTGGATTTGCATATTGAACTAGTGAACTTCTATGGATTATAACTTGACTTATTTTACTCAGAGCAAGAATTATTCCAAGAATTTATACATTATATTGTCGTAACCCTACATAACCAAAATCATACATACTGACATCGTTTCATGATCAAATTCTTGAATATACAACCTCAAGAGGAAACTGAAGGTTGGTAGAGGAGAATGTAAGATCATTTAATGTATTGAATTATTGCTTACGTACCTGTATCCATGATTATTTGTCGTGATGTTGATTTGGTTGAATGAATTTTATTTTCTCTTGTCTTCTTCCATTAGAGAATTCTTCAATGGTTCTTAATGTTATGATTCAATAAGTTTTTTCAACTTATATAGCATCACCAATGGACATGTCCTTTGGTAAGTGGAAGAGAGAGAAAAAGGGTCTTTGACCCATTTAAGACCCATTATTTAATACCCAATAACCATTATCTTGGGTGATTTTCATGGTACTTAAACTATAAGTTACATGGGACATAAAATATTCTAATAAATCCAAGCCTGAGTTTGGTTCAAGGCCTAATTTTCAAAAAACTAGGCCCGAGACTTAGGCAGCTTGAGCCTGAGCTCAACCCAGGGCCCGATTTTTTAAAAAAGCTGAACCCAAGGCTCGTGGACTTCGCTACCGCACATCACTAATAAGTATAAAAATATCCCTCAATTGCCTCACATCACGTGTCAATATATATATAATAAATCACAAATTATACAATTCATAGACAAGCACCAGATACTATTAGATAAATCACACACAACATTTAACTCATCAATATTATCTCTTTGACATTTGAAAACACTTTCCATATGCACATTAGTTACTAGATTTTAATAATTATACAATTTCACACTTAGTAAACATGTTTAATTCTTTTGTATCTATTAATTTAACAAAACTTATATTTATCATAACTCCTACACTTGCTTTCAGCAATTAAAACTCATTTTCAATTAATTAATCAAGCAACAACAATAACAATATTTTAATTAATTATAATTATAATATATTATAATTAATTAATTAATTACAATATTTAATTAATGAATGAATTATATTTTAATTAATTATATTGTAATTAATTATACTGTAATTAATCAATTAATAATATTATTTTAATTAATTATATTGTAATTAATTAATTACTTATATTTTAATTAATTGATTATATTTAATTAATTAGCATTAAAAACATTTTTTAAAAACGAGTCATTACTAAGAAATAAGTTTCATTCTTCTGCTAAATAGAGGGTGTGGAGGATTCTCCAAAAGTGAGATATCAAACTATTGCCCCTATAATAATAATTAACAACCAACCACTGACTTTTCATTCTTTACCCATTAACTCCTTCCTAAACCAATCAACCAAGCTTTCCCTTAAAATTATTGTTTTAATCCAGGTTAATTAAGTTAGGATTAAGTAATTTCACTTTTTAATCCGAATACTTTGCCAATATGTGTTTATATATCAAAAAAACATGTTTTATTTAATTCACAATCAAGGTGTCATCAAGATTTAAATATATCAAACTCTTGTTAACCTTGCCTATATTGTGGTCACACTTATGCTTATCTGACCTGAATCTTCAGTATTTTCTGGAAGATTTAGAAAACAACCCATTGTCATCACTATTGAAGATTCTTATTTGGGAGTTGGAACCAAAAAGTTGTTGAGTTTATAAGTCTTGTATGAAGCTGAAACTGTTCTACCAAGGATTCAAGACTCAACTCTTTTTATAGTAAACTAGAGATAAAGAAGGTAAACATATCCAAGGCTTAAAAAGAAAGGAATCGTTACCTGCTGGAAAACCCTATTGAGCAAGGACAAGATGCATCAAATTACAAAGTCGAATAGCTTGTTTTTGTTGGCTTGTGATAATGGAAGGCTAAGCATGTCTCATAACCCCGAACTAAGCTTTCATGTCTTCATCAATCCCATATTAAGCATGTCTTAATCAATCCTATATTATAAGTAACTTATTATTCTGCAAACTTGCCGTCTCCTGGCTAATGATCATTAACCACTACAAGAAATCCTCAGTTTAGCGACGGAATTTACCGTCGCTAAATTGCACATTTCCGTCGGTGAAAGTAATCAC
>JAOSBK010000006.1:33356802-33370585 GCA_027568895.1 Erythroxylum shatona | reverse complement strand
AGGAAAATTTAATTCCAACTATTATATAATATATAATTTTCAAAGTACCAAACTAATATATAATATGGCACTAATTTTCAAAATTATATTATATATAAATCAATTATGAATTAAATAATCCTTTATGTTTCATCAAAAAATTATTTTTCTTTGGGGTTAAAGTCCATAATTATTTTACTAACCCAAAATGTTGTCCCTTAATGGTCCAAAGGCCCAAAATCAGTCCATAATTATTGATTTTTGGGCTTGAGGCCTGTCTAGCGCATGCAGAGCACGCGCCAGATGCTGAACCATCATCTTCTTCTACGGTGGTTTCGTTTCTGGTTTTTTTTTTTTAACGTTTCTTTCTTCCATGGATTCTTCTTGCTATTCTTGTCTAGAATCCTCTCTTGGTTTAGGTTAGCAATAAACACATCCACCATGTACATGTTCGGTGGTTAACCAACGAAAACAAACCCATGGATTTTTTTTCTCACTCTAAACCATGAGTTTCGTTTCTTTTTCCCAACCAAAAATTTTCCCAAACCTTATCTTTCCATGCATGGCATTATGAACACAACGTATGGTTTCTTATGGGTTGGGATTTTCAGTTCTCTCTTCTGTATATATTACCCTTAATCTAAACCATCCAACCATAACATTTTCATACATACCAAGACCGAAGGTATATTTCCTTAAACAACACCAAAGTTTCATATTACGGTGATAAAGCATTTCCCATGAAAATCCATTAATATCCGTAAATAACAACAAGCAAAACTTGTGTTCTTATTTACTGCAGTATACTGTAACTTTTCATGAAGGAATTCATATAACATAAACAGAAACACAATCATAGCAATACATGGTAGAAAATACTGTAGATAATAAATCATGAATTACTAGGCTCTAATACCAATTGTAAGATCATTTAATGTATTGAATTATTTCTTGCGTACCCGTATCCATGATTGTTTGTCATGATGTTAATTTGGTTGAACGAATTTTATTTCCTCTCGTCTTCTTCTATTAGAGAATTCTTCAATGGTTCAGAATGTTATGATTCAATAAGTTTTTTCAACGTATATAGCATCACCAATGGATATGTCCTTTGGTAAGTGGAAGAGAGAGGAAAAGGGTCTTTGACCCATTTGAGATCCATTCTATAATACTCAATAATCATTATCTTGAGTGCTTTTCATTAGACTCAAATATATAAGTGACATGGGATATAAAATAGTTTAATAGAGAAGGCTAATCGCTACTGATCATTCTTGGTCTTAATTGATTTAAGGGTCTCAACCCTATTTTGTTGGAAGGTTTTCTCTGGGATTCAGCATTGACCGGTAATGGATTCATTTTCTAGTGGTCCATTTTGATAAGTATTTTCTGTTAAATGTGCAAAGTTCCAATCCAACTTTAATTGGTCCCTTCACGACATTCCATTACCATATCTGTGGGTGTGGAACAATTTATTATAAGTTTGCAGCTAAAACATATTATAGCTCGATATCAATAAGTTTTATGCCGCTTTCATTCATTTAAGAGTGAATGTGATACGAAACATCTTTCTCTTCCACGCATTAATGTCGTATCTGCTTTAGCTGCCTAGCAATTGTCCTTCCTCGCACATGGCTTCCTGGCTTTTGATATCTATCTGTGCCTTTCAAAATAAAAACTTTCTAACTAACATTTTGGTTCTTTAAAATTTCCAAAGTATGGGAGATCTCGTTCGATTTTCCGTTATTTTACAAGCATTTTTAAATGATAAGAAGTTAGAGTTGTACTGTTCTAAAAGTCGTAACGATATTTGGATCGAAATTACTGCGAATCTTTTGTGATATTGAAAAGAGAAACATTATGGTTTTGGATTTTTTAAAGAAGTGTTGGTTTCAGTGGATTATAATTATATTGTTGGGGCAAGGTAACTGTTGGTTGGGATTTGTTTCGGGACAGTGTCTACCTGATTTCCAACCTTGCTACTGTTGCCTGAAAGATATTGAAGAGGGTATGGGATCCACCTTGGTCTCAGTTCTGGTAATGAAATTGAACATAGCTACCAAACTGTGTTATAACTTGCCAATACCAATGTGGTGGCCATCATTAGCTGAACAAACCATCTTGGATATATTCGTTAGACATTCCCATCTTTTTCACCATTCCAGTGGTGGATCATCAACCTTTTTTTCTTGGAGAAAATGAAATCCTGAATTCCTTGGATTTGCTTAAGGACTCAATTGAATGGTTAAAGGCGCTATGCCAATGGTGGATTCCTTTGTAGAGGAGAAGGCAAAAAGTTGACGGACCTAGACCAATGTGGGATGTGGTAGCCGCTTTCTAGACATGCTTCTCCAGTTGTAGGGACTTGACTTGGTTTTAGATTGAAATGACAAAACATGGGAAGCCAAGTTTAGATTTTGTAGACCCGCAAAAGGTCGCAACTTTTGGTTAACAACTTCACAAAATTTGTACAACACGAGTGACCCTCAAGTTCTGAATCAAGAGAACAAAGAAATATGGAAGGAAGGAAGTGGGTGGACAAGGGTGGTCAAGCATATATGCGTGGTTTATATTGTCTTTAGGGTCTAATCATCTGGACAAACCATAATTCGTTTTTCATGTTTCTAGGTTGTGCTTTTAAACGACACATGAAAGTGTAAATCGAAATTCTTTACTCTCATAGAAGATCTTTATTTCTATCGCTTCTTCAAGACATTAATGAAGGTAAAAGAAAACAAATAGATAAAGAACTCATAGAAAATCACAGTCATTCACTTTACTCTCAGTTTCCAACTTTCTTACTGGCACAGGCCTAGCCTTTTCGTTTCTCTTGTTTGCAGTTTCAGCAACTTCGATAGCTTTGAGACTCTTGCAACCCAATAGCCCATTTGGACGGCTTTTTCGGGCTGTTGATACTAGACCAGACTTTGCCCTGTTTTCACCTACTTTCTTTTCATCATAGTCTGAAACAGCTGAGAAGTCAGCGGTACTAGCAGTGACAACACTCCACTCAATGCTGCCCTCACTCGGCGTCATACAGCAAGACATTCCATCCGCGGTTTTCTCTGTCAGCTTTGGCTGTGAAGTTCCTGATATGTTCTCTATCTCGAAGAGATCTGAACTAGCATCACTGTCTATGTCATCATACACTTGGCTGGTCGTAGAAGCAGTTGCTATGCTTTGAGCTTTTGGTATGGCATCCCATGTGAGCACAGAAAGTTTCCTATTCATTGCTGTATCTTCTTTCCTCATCAATCTGGATCCAAACATCTCTATGGAGTTTCTTGGTTCTTCCACTTTAACCCTGTGATCTTCTCTTATAACATTCAAGCTCTGCACACAAGAATTCACAGTTGATAACACACAGCAGTCATCTCTGTTTGATCCAAAACTACTGTTTTCTTCTGAATTTTGATCGTGGAAAACATGAAACCTTGATCCAGACTGCAGCCTTCTTCCTCCCAACACGGCAGAGTTGCGGTTGACTGGGGGAATGGTTTCTTTAGTAGACTCTTTTCCATGAATCCCTCTGTAAGCTACGCTGCTTTCAGTATAAACCGATTTCTTGTCGGAACATGAACCGTTGCAGGGAAAACCAGCAAAGAGCCATCTTTCGTTTACCTTCTTTTGCCTATTTTGAGATGAGCACTTCGTAGAGCTTTGCAATAATGCAGTTTGGCCGTCCCAACTAGCTTCAGAACTTGCACTTTGAGTGCCTGGTCTGCGTTTCATTTTCATCCCATGATCAACCCTTCTAATGTCTTTTCCGTGTACGTGCCTTACTTGATTAGAATCAATAAGCCTGGGGCTTTCATCGTCCAGTTTCATCTTGAAGTACTTCTCAGCAGAAAACACACTTATTTCACCTTCTTCAGGCATAGAACTCTTGATCCCAGAAGTCTCTTGCAATGGATCTGTCAGCTTAACTACAAAGTTATCATCCGCTCTGCTGAGATAAGAAGAGAATGAAGCATCACGAAGGGCAGTGATCTTCCCTTCACTTTCCATTGCACCAAATAAACTGGAGTAGGAAGATAGCTCAGAAGGTGGGATATGTATATCCTAGGATGACAAAGTCGAATGATACAAACTTTTCAAGGAAACTTTTAGAGCAGTGACAGGGCGTTTTGGGAAGAATTAAGGCTAGGACAAGTCCGGAAAGTTGAAGAAAAGATTGTTGAAAACATGACAGAGTTCTGATTTGAGCGAAAGAAGGAAGGATCACATGACTTCTCGGCAAGCAAATCTCCAACATAAGTAGGCCTTTTGGGGGTCGCAACATCAGGTCCTACTCCTGCATAGTATCTTGGGCTTCGTTCACATGAGTTTGCGTTTTCTGCCTTCATTAGATGAAGTGTCTGGCATTATGTCCCTAATATTTCTTTTTCTGAAAGTTCAAAGGTAATGAATTAAAGATATTCCCCCGAGGGGCAAAAGTACAACACAAAAAGAGTTCAATTTGCTTCCTAGCTAGTGCACCAGGAGCAAGCTAATATGAGCCCCTAAATCTATGTACTGTCACTGCAAAATTTAGCAATCATGCTCACCTTAGCCTATTAACTATTACGTATTCAGGACCTGTTCACTACATGGACAGCAAAGTGACAAGTGGCTCGGAATTTTATGACCCAACTTTCTCTAGGATAAGACATGCTACGGATGATAAAGAGTCAAATCAACCATTAATTTGTTTATGCATGCATGGTAAAAGGAATCAGATTTTCTGTCTAATTTTACAGTGTCTTAGTGTGTCCAATGAATCTTAACCATTTATTTATGCGGACCTTATGTGAGCTTCACATAAATAAACGTAGAGCCCGTATAAATGAATGGCTGAAATTTACTGGATATAATAAAATACTATAAAAATTAGACAGAAGATACGGACTCATCCTTAAGTAAGTGCAACAAAGAGATGTCCAAAGAAACTTTGTCGGAGTTTGTTTGTTAACAGAATTAAATATGAATCGGGTGATTTCTTCCTCGAAATGTGATGTTTACACCAAGGCTTTTTGCGTTGGACTTACGTTTCAATATCGTTACTCGGAGATTTCATAGTGTCTTTTGTTGAATGGATTTTTAGACTTTAAAAGAATTCCTGTACGATTTCCGATGCTTAAATTAGTTTTAAGTTTGTCTAATTAAGCGTAAGATAGTATTGTAATGAGTTTTTATCATTCTAAATGAACATCTCCTTTTATATAATAGAATAGCATGTATGAAAATAGACAATAAGACATACATGATTTGATATTATGCTCAAATTTAGATAGGATATGACATTATGCTATAGCTAAGGTAGAATAAGGTTGACGCACAGTGTAGATAAGCTGGGCTGGAATAGATTTAACTAAAATCTAATTAATTTTTTTAAAATTTATATGTTCGTATTTAACTCTACCCATGAAATAAGTTTAAATTTAAATTTAAATTTGAACCATTATAAAAATTTAAAATTTTAGCCTAACTCATAAGTTCATACTTTCCAAAAATTTAACGCACTAGCATTGATTTCTATGTTAGCATATAAAATCATATTAATTTTAAATTCTTATCATTTGTTAAGTGAAAATAACCATAAAATCTTTTTAAAAGAAAATTGTAATTTCTTACAAAATTTATAATAAACTACATTAAAGTTCTTTAATATCATCATCTTCTTTATCCATTATTATCGATCAAAGAATCGTCATTTTTGATAGTTGTAGTTTCATAGTCACTAGTCACATGCCTTCCAAGTTGAAAGATCTAGTTAGTTTCACAATACCCGGTGTGGTTGGTGAATTTATCATAAAGTGCTTATATAATTTAGGAGCAAGTATCAATCTTATGTCGTAGTTGATATTCAAAAAATTGGGGGCTTAGTGAGATCAAGCCAACCTTGATACTAATTTAGTTGGCTGATCAATCGATTAAGAAACCATTTGAGGTATAGGCCCAAACGTTTGTATGCATGGGATAAACCTCGAAGAAGGGAGCAAAGTAGTGAAGGAACGTCAACGTAGGTTGAGCCTTCATATGAAATAAATGGTCAAGAAGGAAGTAGCGAAGCTCTTAGACGTGAGTATCATATACCCTATATTCGATAGCGAATGAGTTAGCCCAGTACAATGCATACCAAAGAAGGGCGGAATGATCGTTATGGAGAGTGAAAGTGGGGAGTTGATTTTGACAAGAATAGTCACAGGATGGAGAGTTTGTACATTTGTGTAAAGACAAATGCATTTTGAATTATGCAATACCCTAACTACATTTCAGAGGTGTATGATGTCTATCTTTGCGGATATAATCGAGGACATAATGAAAGTTTTTATGGAAGATTTTTCAGTCTTTAGAGACTCGTTTGAGCAATGCCTAACTAATTGGATAGAGTACGCCAAAGATGTGAAGAATCACATTTGATGTTAATTAGGAGAAGTGTCAGTTTATAGTGCATGAGGGGATAGTGCTAGGGAATAAAATTTTGCACCAAGGAATTGAAATGGACAGAGCAAAAATAGAGGTCATTAAGAAGCTCTTGCCTCCCATCAATATCAAAGGCGTGAGAGCGTTCCTGCGTCATACTAGGTTCTACCATCATCTTATTAAGGATTTCTCGCAAATCGCAAGACCTTTGAAAAACTTATTAGTCAAGGAAATGCCTTTCCATTTAGACGATAATTATTTGTTTGCATTCTCAATTAAGAAAAGACACTCACATAAGGCCTAATCTTAACATCACTCAATTGGACTCTCCTATTTGAGGTCATGTGCGATGCAAGCGACCAAGTTGTAGGTTGTGTGATAGGTCAAAAAAAGGACAAAAAGTTGCATGAGGGTTATTATGCAAACAAGACACTTACGAGACCTCAACTAAACTACTACACCATTATAGAAAAGGAGCTACTTGTAGTGGAGTATGCATACGTCAAGTTTAGGTCATACCTTTTGGATTCTAAGGTGATCATATTTATCGTTGACGCTATGCTAAAATATCTTTTTGCCAAGAAGGACACCAGGCTAAGACCCATTCAATGGGTGCTATTTTTACAAGAGTTTGACATTGAAGTGTGAGATAAGAAGGAAGTAGAGAATGTGGTTGTAGACCATTCGTTGGGTCTAGAGGGAGGGGAATTCGAGCAAAGGGATGACATTAATGAAACATTCCCTAATGAAACTTTGATACTACCCAACAGTATGGCAATACCATGGTTCGCTGATATAGAAAACTTTGTAACTAGTGGTAAGCTTCCTTTCAATATGTCGTATCAATAGATGAAGCGATTCTTGCATAAGTGTACTCGATATCTGCAGGGTGAACTAATCTTGTGTCAACTATGTGCTGCTGGACTAATAAGATGGTGTGTTTCGGAGGAGGAGATGTCAGGCATATTAATGCAGGGTCACGAAGCTCTATATTTTGGAAATTATGACACAAACAAGACAGCGATTCGAGTACTTGAATATGGATTCTATTGGCTACATCTATTCAAAGATGCTCAGGCCTTCATGGCATAATGCGATAGATGTTAAAGAGTGGGCAACATCTCAAAAAGAGACAAAGTGCCCTTATCCTACATCTTGAAAGTTGAAGTTTTTGGTGTGCAGGGTATCAACTTCATGAGACCTTTCCCATCCTCCATGGGGAACACGTACATTCTAGTAGGAGTGGACTATGTATCCCACTAGGCTGAAGCTGTAGCATCACTAACAAATGATGGAAAAGTTATGTAGAAATCTATTAAATGATTATTCAACTGATTCAGAGTGCTGAGGACGATAATAAACAATGAAGGAGCATAGTTTTGTAATAGATCTTTAGATGCCCTTCTCAAACGATACAGAGTCCACCATCACGTTGCCACTCCTATCACCTGCAAACGAGGGAGCTAAAACACATTTTGGAAAAGATGGTGAACAGTTCAAGGAAGGACTGGGCATTAAAGTTGGTTGATTCCCTATAGGATTATTAGACCACTTTCAAAACTTCTATTGGAATGAATCCCTTTAGGCTCATATATAGTAAAGCTTGTCATTTCCTTGTGGAAATAGAGCATCGAGCATATTTGGGAAATGAGAGTTTTAAATTTTGATTGGAAGCAAGCAGGTGAGAAATGACTTTTGCAATTAAATGAACTCAATGAGTTTCGTCACAATGCGTATGAAAATGCCAAAATCTATAAGGAAAAGATGAAGAGTTGGCATAATTCTCATCTAAATCAAAAGGAGTTTAAGGTAGGAGTTACAGTTCTGTTATTCAATTTGAGGTTGAAGTTGTTTCCATGGAAGTTTAAATCAAGATAGAGTGGACCTTTTACGGTCACCCGAGTATTCACCCATGGAGCCCTTGAATTAGAAAATTTGAATAAAGAGACCTTTAAGGTAAATGGGCAACATTGAAAATCGTATCTCGGAGGAGTGTTCTCAAAGGAAAGGGAAGTCATTTCTTTTCTTTTGGATACTTAAGGGGTGCAAGGTCAAGCTAATGACCATAACTTTACACGTTTGGTAGTTAAATTGAAATTATTGT
Source organism: Erythroxylum shatona (assembly GCA_027568895.1). Classification (NCBI taxonomy): domain Eukaryota; kingdom Viridiplantae; phylum Streptophyta; class Magnoliopsida; order Malpighiales; family Erythroxylaceae; genus Erythroxylum; species Erythroxylum shatona. The sequence goes on along the minus strand of JAOSBK010000006.1, from coordinate 33,362,097 downwards.
GTAATTAGATATGTTTTGAATTCTAAAAATAAGTTTGGAAGGACTTTGAATGGTTTGGATTGCTAATTCTCTTATTTTAAAGCAATTATAAGATAGGGAAGCAAGCCTAGGGGTTAAGTGAATTTGGTTTAAGATAACAACAAACTGTTGAAGGAGATGGCATAAGAACAAAGATGACAGCACCGAGACATTCGAGGAATTTACAAATACTTCGCTACTCAAGGTGTGGAGATCCCACCTCTGAAATAATGTGATTATGTGTTTATGTTTTTTAGTATTATATGGTTTAGAGCATGTCAATGGACTTTAATTTTGTGAGCTTTAGGTATTTTGATATGTTTGTTAGTGTTTGAAATCAGATGAAGAAGATTAAGAGAAGATGGAGAAAAGTTTGGAGGGAGAGCCAGGCCACGATCGTGACATCCCTATCATGATCATGATAAACGTGATCTAGCCAAGAGTCATGATTGTGATCATTACAGAACCTTATTTTCAAGGGTCACAATCATGACATAAGCTTATTTTAAATGATCACAATCATGACAGGGCGAGACAAACGTGAGATATACTTCCATTTTCAATTTTGGAGGGTCGTTTTGGACTTCTTGGCCTGGATAAAACCTAGTTTTTACCTTAAAAGGAAGAAGAACTATAAAGGGAAATAAGATGACCTTAATGAAAAAGGCCTCCATCTTACCATTTAGAGAAAGAAGTTAAGGAAGATAGAGAAGGAGAGAAAAGAAGAAGAAGAAGAAGAAGAGGAGGAGGAGTTGCTGCTAGCCACTCCTTGTCATTCCTTTCTAAATTTTTTTCTTATTGCTCTTGTTATTTACTTCATTTGACATATGATTTGGGTATAAGGATGATGAATACTTGTTTAAGGATGTTCTAACTTCATTTGGGATTTATTCTTGAATCAATTGTGATTTGATTACTTTTGATGTTAATGTGTTTGGGTATTGTTATTGTTTATCCTTTTTTCATACTTCGGTAACATATTGAGAGATTAAGTCGATAGTAACATGATTAGGCTGCATCCTAATAGATCATATAAACATCAAATTGGTAATTACATAAGAAAGATCTTGTGTGAGGTCCCAATTGTCTATTAGATTGTTTAAGAACAAAATAGAATGTGGGCTTTTTTTAATTGAGAAATTGCAAAATAAAAAATTTCGATTCAATTAAGGATTATGATTTAGGTGTTAATGATTATATCTCGAGAGAGAATAATAAACCTTTTGAAATTTTAGGACTGATATTAATTAACTCAAAACTAATTAAGTTAACAATTGACGTAGAATGAATCCCCTCTTTTCATAATTGGTTAATCTTGTCTTGTGCGATTTCTTGATTAGTAAGTGGTTGTGCTCTATTTTGATTTCCTTATGTTAATTTTAGAATTTCATTTTTAATCAATTCATAATCAATTGTTTAATTTTTTATTTAGTTTTTATTTTTATTTTTATCACACTTGTTATAACCTTAGATAACATTAGGATTCAATTAGTTCACTAATTCCTCGAGGGATCGACAGCTCAATTACTATGCTTTATGACTAATGCACTTGTGGATTATTGAGGGGTTTATAGAAGTAAAACTTGCTCAACACTTAACACATCATCATTTATATTAACATATAACCACATTCAATAACTGGTATGGATTTTATATTACCTTATTGATCCACTAGTTTAAACATTGTAATATAGGTCCTTCTTTTGATAGGCCTCTAAAATAGGCAAAAAATCCTAATCAATGTCATTTCTCAATTAACAACCTAAGACTTATTAGGTTTGTTAGAATGATCAAATTATGAAATTCAACCCTTGATTCTATTCTAATATAAACCTTTCGTGATTTTTAATTCACAAACTGTTAAGAATTTCATTATGATTCTTAAGGAAAAAATGACCAACTCAATTTATATAATATTTTAGAAATGTTAAGAATTTATCTATATTGCTTTAGGGAAATGATCAGCATAATTTATAGAAAATTTTCAAAACGTTTCTAAAAATGTCACTGTAACAATATCTTCGATGACTGGAGTATTCTTCTGGTGACTATAAAAAGTTTCAACCTTAGAATTTAATGATTTTTATACCAAATGCTTGATGAGTAGAACAACTTTTATAACTAAAAAAACTTCGGATTCTTAACCAATCTTAATGAACTGAAGAAAAATTATTTCAGAGCCATAACTTTTATTTTCGTCAATTGATGGTGATACAGATGGTGACCAGCAACAAGACCATAGGGCTTTCACTCATAAAGTCTAGGTAGTTTAATGGTGGTGGTGGTGGTCAACAATACTCACTGAAGGAGATGGATCAAAGATTGAAGTTTTTCTCTAATTTTTCTTAAATTTTGTGTTGATTTTGACATTGTCATTAAGTGAAATAGGTATAGTTATGACGAGATCGAAGAGAGGAGTTGATTGGTATATATGGCTGGCTGGTTAAAGTTACTGACGATGAAGAATAAAGGAAGAGGAGGATTTCGTGAATAGTAGCCTTTTGGGGGTGAAAACAAAAAATAAAAAAATATGGGGTGGAAATGTGACACACACACACACATGCATACACACACGTATACACACACGTATACATATGCAAGGGAGCGTATTATAGTCTCCCCTCCTTACAAAAAAAATTGTCCTCAAATTTTACAACAATGCTTCATTGAGGAAACAAGTATAGATATAACTTTCATATCTCTTACTCTATCTCCCAAGTAATCTTCTTGGCATTACCATTCCTTTACACCACCTTAACCATATGAGTCTGTTTTGACCGTAACTGGCATACTTGAGATTCAAAATAGCTATTGGCTCCTTTTTATAAGTCAAGTTCTCCTTCACCTCTACCCTATGTCACTGGAGTATATGAGAAGGATCAGAAATGTACTTGCGAAGCATAGAAATATGAAATATTGGGTGGACTTGTGACATATCTAGAGGTAACATAATTCAATATACCATATTTTTGTGTCTGTCTTATCTTGTAAGGTTCAATATATCTTAAAGATAATTTCTCTTTCTTTTGTAACCTTATCAGACCTTTCATCAAATATACTTTTAGAAATATTAAATCCTTAACTTGAAATTCCACCTTCTTCTACTTCGGGTTTACATAATTCTTCTATCTGCTGAACATTGTCCCTAGTCTTTGCTTAATTAATGGAATCTTCTCTTATGTGATCTTTGATTAGTTTTGTGCCCTCCAACTACCTTTCACCTACCTCCTCCAAGAACATCATTGATCAATATTTTCATCTGTACAATGTTTCATAAGGCACCATCCCAATGCTATTGTAGTAGCTCTCCTTTTAGATTACCCATTAGTTTGAAATAGGAATGTTGTGTTAAAATCCAATATGGTGCCTAATGACTCCAACAATTTCCACCAGAATTGGGATGTGAATTTTGATCCTCGATCAGATACTATTGATATGAGCACCTAGTAGAGACACACTGTCAGCTTGATATACACTCACACAAGCTCGGATAAAGAGTACATGGTTTTCACGGGTAAATTAGTCCACCTATCTACGATCACTCAAATTGAATTACATCAAGTCCTTGTATGAGGTATGCCAGTCATAGAGTATGGAGGTAAATAAGAACCTGACTTACAAAGAGGATGTATTTGAGATTCTTAAGTGCGATAGTTACAATTAAAGCAAATCCCTATAGTTAAGGTGATGTAAAGGAATGGTAATGTCAAGGAGATTAGTTTGGAGATAAAGTGACATATGCAAGAGTTATGTGCATGCATGTTTCCTTAATAAAGCATTGCTGTAAAATTCGAGAATAATCTTTTTGTAAGGAGGGGAGATTGTAATACCCTCACTTATGTTTATATACATATACTTAATTTCCGTCCTATCTTTTGTATTTTTCATTTTACCCCTAAAGGATACTATTTATGAAACCATCTTCTTCCTTTATTCTTCACTTTTGATAACTCTAGCTGGCCAAGCATATATAAAAATCATTCCTTTCTTTGTGTCCATAACAGCCATACATATTTGACATCATAATAAAGCCAAAATAATCCCAAAAATTAAGAAAAAATTATAGAAAAACTCAAATCTTCGAACCGTTGCCTTTTGTGGGTGTTACCATTTAGCACCACATTATTAGACTCCCCTCAACATCAAAAGCAAAAGGCCTATGGTCTTGTTTCCAGTCACTATTCGTGTCGTTATCCATTGACAAAAATAGAGGTTAGGGTTATGAAATAATTTTTCTTTAATTGATTAATATTGGTTAAGAATTTAATTTTCTCATAGTTATAAAAGTTGTTATACTTATCAAAAGCTTTCTTTTTTAAATAAAAATTGTTGAATTCTAAGCTGAAAAATTTTCCAATCACCAGAGAAAATATGTCAGTAATCTTCTGATGATTTTTTCAAAACATTTTTGAAAAATTTTATAAATTATGTTGATCATTTTTTCATTAAGAACCATAAAGAAATTCTTAATGTTTGCGAATGAAAAATCATGAAAATTTTAAACAAGAATAGAATCAAGGTCTGAATTACATAATTAGACCATCCTAGCAAACCTAATGAGTATTAGGTTGTTAATTAAGCCTAACAACTTTTAAATGACATTAATTAGGATATTTCTTTTCCAATTTTATATTAACATCAAGAATGGGACTGATATTGCAAGGTTTGGACAAACATGCCCATCAATCAGGTAAGTGTATATCTATCCACTTATACTGAATTCATACCAGCTGTTGAATATGGTTATATACTGATATGAATGATGATGTGCTAAGCCATGATATATGACCATATCCTTATGTCCGTAAGTGATATCATATGTATGTGTATATATATATATTGTGTAGTCATTATTGTGATATTTATGTTAATATTATTGTAATATCTAAGTATATACATATAGTTTTGGTACCTATGACATACTATATGCATTTATGATGGTCTTCTTATGATTGAGTGTTTGTTTTGTGAAATTGTGTGATTGATATTTGGATTGTGTGTTAGCTGTGATTGTTTAGGAGAAAAAATCAATATGACATGCCACCTAATGAGTATTCATTAGGGCCAAATGGGTACTAGTTTGATTATGAGAGAAGATTGTAATATGACATTAAGATATGATACGAAACTATTTTGCTTAATACTTGGCTCCCAGTCAAATTCTTATTTAATATGTATATTATTGATATGATTGTGACTTTGGATGTATTGAGTAAGGACTAGTCTTTTGGTGATGTTAGCTCCTCTTAGTCCCTTTAGACTAAGAGAGTCTTATAA
>JAOSBK010000006.1:33337317-33348402 GCA_027568895.1 Erythroxylum shatona | reverse complement strand
GTTCTCGGATGTCGGATATGTTTCAGTGCGATCATTTCGTTTGTCTCCGCTTTATGATTCGATTCGCTTTGTGATTTTGCTCCGCTTCTTTGTACATTCGTATTCGATTCGCTTGCTTTGACTTTTGCATTCGATTCCGATTTGTTTCTATTCGTTTCGTTTTCGCCTCCGCATTTGCGATTCGCCTTCCGCTTCGTTTTATGTTTCGCTATGTTTTCCGATTCGTGTTTGTCCGCTTTCTTTTGTTTCACTTTGGCGTTCGAATTCGCTTACTTTGGTTTGTTTTCGCACGCATTTGTTTTTTTTGATTCGCTATTCGCCTCTTTTTTTTTGTTCCGTTCTTCATCTTCCGGTTGAGATCCGGTTCCCGGATCGGGTACCAACAAAGGGAATGCTACTAAAGGATATTAATAAAACTCATATTTGCATGCACCAATTTCATCTAAAAGGTAATTTCTAAACTTGTAGCAAAAATAGGCTGAAGATTGTCTTGGATTCACTGATCTCTACTAATCAAGGTGCCTTTTTATATGGTAGGCATATTGGGGATAATATCTTTATTGTTTAACAAGTGATGAAAGGGTATCAGAGAAAGAATAGCCCTCCTTATTGTATCATAAAAGTGGATTTCAAGAAGGCTTTTATTTATGTGAAATAGAACTTTATCCTTCAGACTCTAAGGCTTTTGGTATTCCCAAATGTGTTTGTTAGATATGTTGAGGCCTGTATTACCACTGCATCTTACCCTGTTCTTGTTAATGATATGCCAACTGATACCTTCAAGAGTTTTAGAGGACTAAGACAAAGAGATCACATCTCCCCTTATCTCTTTATCATATGTATGGAGGTTCTACGTCAATTGATTCTTCATAAGGTGGGTAATAGCAAGGACTACAAATTTCATAGCAAATGCAAGAGGGTAAGGCTTATTAATTTATGTTTTGTGGATGATCTTTTTCTTTCTTCCAAGGCCTATGGTAAATCTATTGAATTGCTCATCTCGACTCTGTCTTTATTCAAAGGCCTTTCAGGGTTAGAGGTAAACCTTAGAAAAAGCCATTTCATTCTAATTGCCAGTGCAACTGTAACGGAAAATAAAATCTCTTTAATCATAGGGATGAGTAGGAAGCCAACTCCTTTAACTTAACTGAGCCTACTCATTACCATAAAAAGGATACAATTCTCTGAATGCTTTCCCTTGATAAAAAAAATACAAAGAAGATTGAGTATGTATTCTAATGAGGTTCTCTCTTTTGGTGGGAGATTGTAACTCATCAAATCCATTATGAATTCCTTTAACGTTTACGGGTCCTTCAACATATCCTTAGCCGAAGGAGTCATTAAAACTATCAAGAAGCTATTTAGAAGATTTATGTGGGGAAACTTAAACTTGGCCAGCCACTTTGCTAAGGTTAAATGAACATAAGTATACAAAAAAAAAGAAGGGGGTGTCTAGGATTGAACTCTATTGGCAACTTTAATAGATCAACCTTGATTAAAGATCTATAGAACATCCTAGTGGATAAGAAATCTTTATGGATTCAATAGTTCCATAGCTATATCCTTAAAGGATCTAGCCTTTGGTCTATTCCTCTAAAACCTTCCTCCTTTATTCAACTTTTGAAGTTAATATCTATCTTAGAATCTTTGGTGTTTTGTAAGGTTGGAAATAGAGAAAAGACTTACTTTTTGGTTTGATAATTAGACTAGTAAAGTCCCCCTAATTAGACTTCCTCAAGCTCTTTAGTATTGGAACGGACTTCCTATCAACTCGAAAGTGAATTGCATCATTCGAAGTGGCCAATAGAAGAATCCCTCAAAATTATAGCACCACACTCCTAATTACCATCCTAAATTAGGAAGAAATGACCTATTCCAATGTATCAATCTACCTCCAAACACCTTCAACATTGCAAAATTTAGAAATTGGTAGAATCAGAATAATCGAAGGCAAATTTGGTTTCCTATTATTTGACACAAGACACTCATGCCTAGCTACACCATTCTTTTGTTGCTTACTGTGCTAAATAAACTAAGCATAACAGACACAATGCACTATATTTCTTCTAATTCTACTTATGTCCTCTATGAGACAAAGGAAAATCAAGGAACCACTTATTTTTTCTCTACCTTTTCTCCAAATTTATATGGGAGAAGATATTGGAGTTGTGTCTTATCTTTAATGCATGTCCCATCTTCACGAAAGCTCTTGGTTGGCTTCTGAAGCTGAACCATGCTCTTAACTACGCCAAGCAAATATATATCATCTCCTTCACCTCCTCCATTAAGGAGATTTGGTGAAAGAGAAACATCAGTCATTTTTAGAATATTGCATGCTCTAGAAATGAGGTTCTCTACTCTCTAATTGGTGGAGTAGGAGAAAAACTCCTTTGTACTCTAAGGTTTGAAAGAGTCTGCCCTAATTTAGCATCTTCGTGGAGAATCAATTAATATATAGACGAGGCAAACAATCTCATGATAGAGTAGATCTGTAAACTTTTGCAAGAAAGTACCTGGTAGACGAGAAGCAAGGGTCCGGGTAAGTCACAAATCGTCTTCTCCGCTTTTTTGATGTGTGGTGCACGAACATAGACTTTAAATGTGAACATTGGTCTATGGAACACGAAAACATTTCTGATCCATGAGTGGTGAGGACGAGCAACACGAAACTTTGAAGATCAACCATTGACTGGAGCATTCTTCTGGAACGCAGTGAACGCTTCTCTACCTAATCCTAATTTGGTTGGGTTTGGTAAAATGGGGTAAGACAAATGCCCCATTTTTTTTTATATATGTTTATTAGACATGTGATTTGGCGTGGGACATCCTATTATTAATACAACTTCACTTTATAAAAAAAAGTGTATTCACAATGAAGTAGACAGCCTAAATTGTTAGCAGGATCAGAAATATTTCAAAAACTATTGGAAGCTCACCGAAAAAATGATTCCCTCAGATTAGATTAGAAATCGGAAAGACATAATGAAGAGCCTCACAAATCTTTTACAGACTGCAAGAGGATATACAGGATGCAATTACTGGATTGCACCGGACCTGTGATTAAATCTAAAGATGGATAAATGACGAATAAACAAATGGAGTTGGAGGAGAAAATAATCCTCAAAATACCTAAGAAGCATGGAAAATGGAATAAACCTATGTTTATATCTTCCTCGACGTAGACAAGATGATGACAGTGTGCGCTGCTACATGCAATATACGTAACCTCCCTTACTCAATTTCACATGATAATCTTTCTTGCTCGTTATGACGATGTCTTATTCTCATCTTCTTCAGCAACCCAATACTGTTTAACAGCAAACAACATTTTCTCTGGGACAAGAGGGCCATCCTCATGATCAACTAATTTCGTTTTCCATCTCATTCCTCCAACAACTCTCTTCACTTTGATTAGCACATCCAATTGATCACGGACTATGACTGTTCCTTCCGGCCTTAAAATCCGATCCATCTCCAGCAGAATGTCTTCCATACTGCACCTGCAGTAATCACAAAAATACTTTCTCCAGATTCCAGGCTATTGACAATATTTGATCTAGAGCTAGAGAGACCCTGGTTTATCTGAGCGGATAACAAATGTTTTTTCTTTTTATGTTTCTCAGTTGCATGTTTTTATAAGCAAGCTTCCATCACTCGTAGTAGGCGATCATCGTAAACAAAAGATCTGATTTACTACTGTTAGTACTAAGAAGAAAAGATGTAAACTTACTTGTCCTTGTACAAACTAAAAACACTATTTGCATGAATAAGGTCATATGTCCTTGGGTATGTAGAGAATGCTTCACACCTGGTAAATTACAGAAGAAGATTATGAATTAGACAATGTCACTAATGAAATAAAGAGGCCATGTTCAGTATCATCAGGGTCAATTAAGTTCTTTAGAATGGATAACTCACTTCAGTATTAAGGGTGATATATACCTGTATTTTTTTTAGCAATGTCGATAAATTCCATAACATTCTTTTAGTTTTTGTTACGGAACATTGGATCCAGTTCAATAAAGGAATGCTAGAGGAGGAATGAGATGGAAAAGAGGTATATTATAGGAATTACCAATCATGATATATGCCAATCAAACCACGCTCATAAATGACGCCCAAAGTGTCTTTCTCAGCTATTGTTGGCATAACGTTCATAACCCACAATTTTGGAGATTCAAGTGCTGCAGCAAAACCTCCCATACCAGCATTCATATCCATGATATTGCGGTACCTTCCAGAGTCAATGATTTTGTTTGCCCTCTTATAACCATTGACATGTTTCTTCCATGTCCGATTATCCTCCAGATACGCCTCAACAGATATCCCAGGAATGGAGCCACTGGATATTCTGGAAGGTACGGCATAAAGTCTTTCGGGAAATGGTCTCCAAGCTCCGTTACTATCTGGATAAGGTGTCACGCAGGCTTCCATTCTTTTATACCTATTTATGATCCAAAGCCAAATGCTAAGAAACAATGTGTGGTAATCACAGCTGAAACATGCTACTTTGAATAATTAACATATGAAACTTTGCTACTGGAGCAACACAACTTCTTTAATAAAAGATACGATTCTGACTTTTCCTATTGTGTCCCAGAAAATAAAGGAAAAGACCAATGTAATAAGACAAGTGAGAAAAAGGACAACGAGCAAGAATTACCATCACTTACTCGTTTTGTCCAGGCGAAATAACTTCATCTATTACCATTACTTGGAATCATGTTCTTCTCAGAAGAAAATGATTGTTTTTTGTCCAAGAAAGTGCAACAAACGACCTCGAATTCACAAAAGAAATGCCTTGGAATTGTTCTCACCAGACATCATCAGAATTTATGGACTGACAACTTGTTGGTTGGTTATATTGCCCAGGGCAAGAATCTTTGTTTATTCTCTTCTGCCAGATTGCTATTTCACCAATCTCCTGTTTCTTTTCCCAACAAAGGAGTTTGGCAACGTCTTCAATCTTCTTCTGCTCCTGCTCAAGCTCCTCTTTAGGACGCTGCCATGCTTGGTAATCTATCCTCCAGTTAATAGGAGGACCAGAAAGGACCCAATAGCCACCAGGTCTGAGAACACGATCAACTTCCATCATGTACATCCCACCTGTAAAGAAAAAAGAACAAAGTTATGATCTTATCTGAAACTTCCATCACTACTATCCACAAATGAGAAAGACATTAATCCTAAAAAAAGTTAGGACCATGAAACCATTTCAAATGTAAGTCATTCATCACCATCTGATTGAAAAAGGTTTCCTTACTCTTGCCAAGTTCAAAGAGATTAGCATTTGCAAAATTACGGGATATCCAGATACTACACAAAAATAACAGCTCAAGCTGTTTTAGCTGGACCATACATCAAAATGTTATAGCAAAAATATTAATTCAGAGGAAATATCATTATATTCAGCATGTGGTAATTTCTGCTTTGCTCAAGAAGACGTACATCACACAGCAAATTCAAAGCAATCATCCTCACCGTTGGCACCCCATGGAATCAAACAACGCGAACAGTGGGCCATGTCAAAGGCTCGCGAAGGATATGGAAGCTTGATAGTTCCAAGAACGCCAATAGTGGCTGGAACACCTCGTTCCAACGCAAATTGAACTTGTGCTTCATGAGAATCTCTGGGGGCAAAGGACATCGCTATAACGTTCTTTTTGAAAAGGTACGCCCCCCAACTTGCAACCTATGCACAATAGCAAATCGTGAAGAGGAAACCAATAAAGAATGGCACTAGATGTTCAGAAATATAAATGAGAATGAGCAGTTCATATAAGAATGCATTATGGAAGCTAAAGAAAAGTAAGGACCGCATACCCCACATCCAGTGTCCAACGCAGTTCTAACGATTCCATTGTCCATTGGGATCACAGAAGCAAGCTGATTAATGTATGCATCTGCCCCATGAGGGAATTGAGTTCCTCCTCCAGGGAACCTAAACACATTGCCCTCATACTGTATCCAATTCTGAACAGCCTTCTCAACTGTCAAGCTCTTGTACGGTGCATTTGCGTATGGTACATAGTCGCGACTCTTTGGCCATGGAAATGGGGTCGCATACCCTTTAGGTGCAGGAATAAGGCAATGCAACTTCTCCTCTTCTGGAGGACAATGTCGTTCCCTATATGCCATATTATCTCTCGGAAAAGTCATTGCTCTCATTTGATCATGACAAGGCGTGTAGTCTGTATACTTGGCCTCACAAGGCTTGACCTCCTGGACTTCTGAATCAGAACCATCAAGCATGCCTCCGTCCCGACTTGTCTCGTAATTCAGATTGTTAAGAACAGAACAGTCTTTCCTATTAGTAATCTCCAGAGCTATGCTATCACCCTTCCCAAAACCACTTTTTTTCCAGACACCCAATATGTAGAAGAAAAAACACAAGCCAGCTGCAACAGCAATCGACAGAGACCTCCTACTTCTATGGTCTCCTGGATTCCCTTTTGTGGCCATGAGGCACCTGAAATGCATTTACTTCTTTGTATAACTACATGATAAATAGCTAGAACAAATCACATAAGAAAGATAATACGGAAAAGAAATCCAAATTCAAAGTTTCTTCTAGAAGGAGTTATGAGATAATCAAATAAAACCCCCCGGTCTATGGTTTCTCAGGGACTAAAAACCTTGAGACGTACACTTCCGGGCAAAAGCAATCAATGTTAAAGCCCTGTTTTCATCAAATTGTTTAACGAAGATTCTATACTCTACAGATGTATGTTAAAACAATAAGAAAGGATTCGACTATAAATTAGGACAAATTCAACGGCTTGACAAGTCAGCGTTAATACCGGTCCTGCTACACTTCTCTCAAAGAATGATTCAACTGTAAGAAAAATACTGAAACAAATCCATTATAAACAAGGCACCATTAAAGACACCTTAACAGCTATAGAGAGAAACAATAAATGAATATACATCCACATTAACGAGAAACACAAAAGAAACAAAAAAAAAAAAAAAATCAATCTTTTAACATCTCCAAAATGAAGAAAGAGAGTGGCTTCACGTCAAAAATTGTTACTTTCCGTTTTATTGCAGAGAGGAAGAAAAACAGAAAGCACTCGAGGGGTGAAGTAAATTATTCAAGTCCAGCCAGAGCAGTATAGCGTCAAATTTGGACAAAATCATACACAAGACAAACAACTTACTGCGACGAAATTAAGGAGCAAATGTATCTTGATCTTCACAATGAGATGCTAAGAAAGAATATGGAATGGGAGTGAAAGTGGTAAGAGGAGGATTTAGATTTGCACAATCTTAGGAACAAGAACGCCACTTACGCCATTCATTTCTTGCCATTGGACACGGCTGTTATTAATGTAAAACCCATATCTATGAAGAATTTCTTTGGTAGTTATGATACGTGTGAGTTTCTTGGTACAGTTTGATTGTCTGGTGCCCAACCACAGGCCGCCACTTCAGTTTCCTCTCCATGTCTTCCTCAGAAGTCACACTAACAGGCGTGCTTAGTTTTGCCTTTTCTATTTCTCATGAAAGTACATTAAATTCAGCTACTTATCCATTAGAATTCAACCAAACTAGTTTTAAAATTTCAATTTCATGTTATAGATATTAGATGTTAAAAGATTTAATTTATTTGTTACTTTTTCAGGTACCAAATTCAAATAGCTACGAAATCATATATTACTGATTTTTTAAATTCAGTTTCACTATTTCTATAGAAACCTCTTTTTTTTTTATAAAAAATCTACGAGAATTATTTATGTTTTTGTTATGTATGCTTTGCCATGCATGGCACATGCAAACGTGAGACTGACTGGGTTGTTGCATGACACATGCAGACGTGGGACTACTGGGTTGTTGCTGGTTTATTGTTTGCTTTACTGGATTGTTGATGGTTTATTGTTTGCTTTCTTGTTATTTTTGCTTAAGATTTGGCCAATTAGTTAGTCAAATAGTTAGTGGGAGTTGTTGAGTCATTTATGGCATTAGTTGGCGGTTAGGGTTTTAGGAGTTAGTAGTCTGTTAAATTTGTTATTCCTGTTGAATAATGCTAACGAGATTGGCTATAAATTTGTATCAATGTTTGAAATAAAGGGACAAGCAATTGCCAAGTATCTAAATCTCTTTGTTTTCTAAATTCTTTTCCTATTGTTATTTAACTTTCCTAACATCAATACAATTCTTCATAATATTTAGTATCAGAGCAAGTTTACTCTCATGGAGACTTAGGGGAAATTGAATGCTGAATTCCGTACAGAGGTTTCAAAATCAATTGCTAAGCATGAAGCAAGTATCGACCACATGAATACGATGCTTCAAACCATCATGACTGAACTACAGATCATCAAAATGTCGACGACTTCAACATGTTGAATACAGGGGGAGAATCCATTTTATTTAGGTAGGTCCTTAAACTCAGAAAACAGTGTCTCTAGGCACATACAAAGCTTTTTTTTTCATGTTTGGACGGTGGCAAGGACCCAGAAGGTTGGGATTATAAGGCGGAATAGTATTTTGCCTTCCATATCGTGCCAATAGATGAAAAAGTTCCTCTAGCTTCCTTTCAGTTGGACGGAACAACTTTACAGTGGCATAGGTGGTATGAAAAATATAATAACTCCGTAACATGGATCGAGTTTATGAAAGCCTTACTAAAACGTTTTGGGCCAACGGATTATGAAGACCTTGCTGAAGCGTTGACACAACTCCGACAAATTACAACGTTAGATTCTTACTAAGAGTCATTCGAGAAATTGTCACACCAGGTAGATGGACTTCTTGAATCTTTTCTTATTGGTTGTTTTGTGGCTGGGCTCAAGGATGAGGTAAGCTTGGATGTCAAAATCAAGCATCCAACATCCTTGACAGACGCTATAGGCGTGGCTAGGTTGGTAGAGGAAAGAAATTCTCTCCAACGCCGATTGGTTTAGACGGTTCACACAACTTCAACACCCAAAACCGCAACAACTACTTCAAATCCCAAAATTCTTGGACCTATACTGGCCGTATGAGGTGGGGCTACAAATTTCTACAAGCTTACTCCTCCAAAGGCCAGAAAGGATTATGCTACTACTGCGATGACAAATTCACACCGAGACATCAGTGTGTTCATCCACAATTGTTCATGATAGGGGAAACCGTTGAAAAAGAAGAAAGTTATTCAGCCACAGGTGAAGAAGAAGACGGAGAGCTTCCTGAAATTTCGTTCCATGCCATCTTCAGAACTAAACATCCACAAACTATTCATGTGGTTAGAAATTTTGGGAATAAAGAGTTGACTGTGCTCATTGACGGTGGAAGTTTACATATTTTATTGATAAAAAATTGCTAATAAATTTGGAATACCAATAAAATCAAGTAAGAGATTTCGAGTGATCACTGCAAATACGAATAGTGTGGAGTGCATCAGAATTTTCTGAGGAGTGAAATTATTAATTCAGGGATGTCCTATGATGGCTGATTATTTCATTCTTCTTGTTTCAGCTTGTCCAATGGTTTTGGGGGTTCAATGGTTATCTACACTAAGACCCATTGAAACTAACTACAATCAATTAACAATGGCTTTTAATTTGGGTGGGACTAGGTATGTTTTCCACAGACTTAAGCAACAAGAATTAATGGCTCTCATAGAAAAAGAATCTAGTCAACTATTTTCTAGTAGTTTAGTTGGGCTTGGATTATTTATACAACTTCTCTCTACCGAAATCCACTCCTACAATATCTCTGTCAATCCATTAGATATTGATGACCTTTTGTCTTCTTTTTTTGATGTTTTCCAAACCCCCACTGAGTTGCCTCCACGTAGAGATTGGTACCATCATATTCCGCTTATCCCAAATTCACAACTTGTTAGTGTTAGACCCTAAAGGTATCCCCATTTACCCAAAAAATGAAGAGAAGTAAGTGCATGAGCTCTTGGCAGCAGGACTCATTATACCAAGCTCCAGCCCTTTTTCTTGTCCTGTCCTCCTGGTTCGAAAATCAAATAGGGATTGGCATTTTTGTGTCCATTACCAAGCACTAAACATGATTACTGTTAAAGATAAGTTTCCAATTCCTATAATTGATGAACTCATGGACGAACTATTTGGTACAAAATATTTTTCCAAATTTAACTTATGGGCGGGGTACTGTCAAATTCGAGTAGCTAACAAAAATATTCCCAAGGTGACATTTCGCATGCATGACAGGCATTATGAATTCATGGTGATGCTGTTCGGTCTGACTAATGCCCCTGCAACTTTTCAAAGTCCCATAAACAATATCTTCAGGGCGAATCTTTGTAAGTTTGTCCTTGTTTTCTTCGATGATATTCTTATTTTTTCCAAAACTTGGGAAGAACATGTGCACCATTTATAGACAGTGCTTAGTATTCTTTTCTTGACACTAGCTGTACGCAAAAAGGAGTAAATGTGTGTTTGGTGTCCAATGCATAGAATATCTTGGGCGTATTTTGAATGGGGATGGGATTGGATCAAACCTAACAAAAATTCAATCAGTGCAAAAATGACCTACTCCATCCACTGTGTGTGAAGTCTGGGGATTCTTAGGCCTTACGGGTTATTATACTAGATTCATTAAGAATTACGGTGTAATTACAGCTCCACTTAATAAACTTATGGGGGAGGAGGGCTTCGTATAGAAAGATGAAGCGGTTGCAGCTTTCACTACATTGAAGGAGGCACTCACACGTATACCTGTACTCGCCTTATCAAATTTCTTGCAATCATTTATTCTATAATATAACGCCAGTGGACAGGGTATTAGTACCATACTCATGCAGATGAAACATCCTCTCGCCTATTTTAGTGAAGCATTGAAAGGGGGCCTCACTCAAATACTCAACATATGAAAAGGAAATGCTTGCTATTGTGAAGGCAGTGAGGAAGTATCTGTTAGGAAATTCATTTATTATTCGTACTAATCATGAAAGTCTGAAATTTCTCTTGGAACAATGAATTACTTGTTGGACCCCGAATTTTTCTTAAAAGATTAGAACTATTAAATGAGAAATGTGGATAGATTCATGTCATGCTTTGGTGTTTTTATGGATAAGAGATTTTGAAATGGGAAGAATTAAGGTGAAAGTTAGAAGTAGAATGAAAGAAA
>JAOSBK010000006.1:33325154-33337217 GCA_027568895.1 Erythroxylum shatona | reverse complement strand
AATTTATGTATATATGGAGACCATATTAAGCATAAACATGCCGAGACTAGTTTCCACACTCCTAACCCGTCCCAATTAAACAATTTACCCTTCCCATCGGTGATGGGATGTTACATAGATACTGTCAATATCCATTCTTTTAATATATGCAATTCAATTTTGGGTCGTAGTCTTTATCCTAACTGAACCAAACCATCTAAATTTGGTAGCCAGCATTTTAAATAGAGTTAAGCCTTTCTATATAATTTTTCTTCCCCATCTAAGTTGGGGTCGTAGTGTAGTATATTAGCTATAATATTAATGAATCCTCAAAGGTTATGGCTCCATTCTCTTACCTTGACCACCTTTTTAACCTTAGTTTAACTAGGCATCAAGTCTTGAGTTATTAGTAGAAATGAAGCTTGAATAGCGGGCTAAACTTGTGCCAATTGCCAAACTAAAAAATAGGTCTCATTCTTATTGTCAATGATGCTACAGATATTTAGTTGCATCTTATCCCCAAGTTTAGGAATTCTTAACACTATCTAAGAAGAATTTGTATAAGTTTGAAGCTCAAGATGTTATCTCCATGTAATTAATATAAACGGATTCATGTAACCTATACAGACTCCTTGTCCATTAGGATTTTCCAAATACCCTTTATTAGGAGCATTTTATTGACAACTTTGATATAATTAATCTCCAATCCTCCTTGATGCTTAGAGCAACATACCTCACCAAATTTTACCTTAGAATATTTATGGTTAGTTGGGTCTCTAGTCCAAAAGATGTTTTTAATGGATGTTTTGATGGTCTTAATAATGCTTTAAGTGAAGAAAATGAGAGCTTTAATAAATATAGATGTTAAGCATAGAGATAATAAGTTTATATTATTCCAACATTCTATTCTTATTTGGAAAACAACAAATAAGGATTGACAGTCCTTATTTGTGAGTCCAGTGGTTTTGATTGGTATTCTAAGGTGCTTAAATAGGGGAGCTCCAAGTTTTAATCTAAAAAGATTGGTCAAAGGCTCAACCTAGATTTGATTGTTGCTTAATATATAAATAGAACTTTTCTCTATATTGATTCTTAGACTAGATAAAGACCTGAACCACCTCACTGAATCCATTAGCACCTTTATAAACTCTTTTTCAGCTACACTTAAAATTATGAAGTCATCTACAAATTTTTTTTCGAGATTTTGTTCTTTTTGCACTTATAGTGAAATTTAAAGCTAGATCTCTCCTTAATATTCTTGTTATTCAGTTTTGAGAGCACTTCTAATTCTATATAAATGGTGAATAAGTATAGGGATAAGGGATCCCTTTGCTTTAACCCATATCCTTCTTCAAATAATTGTGTGGTTTTCCTGATAGTAATGATGCTAAATATGGTAGTTATTATGCACATTCTTTTCTAACTTTAAGGATAAAAGATGATGCAACTAATTTAAAAGTTTCCCAAAGATCTATTTTTATTTAATAACTCTTGATAGTTTTGATCTTGTGATTTTCCTTAATCAACTCTTTGATTAGTAAGATATTGTCCCTTGTATTCGTACCTTATATAAATGCCCCTTGTTATGGATTAATGATATTCTTAAGAGAACTTTTCAACCTAAAGGAAAGCATTTTTGTTAAGATTTTGTAAATTACATTGCAACATCAAATTGATCTGAAATCATGTACACTAGTAGGATTATATTTCTCTATAATCAAATAAATTTGAACTCTATTTATTTCCCTTAGTATGCAATAGTTGGAAAGGAGTTCGAAGATAGTGTTTAATACCTAGTTTCCTACCAAGTTCCAGGACTTTAGGAATAAATTGGCATTTAAACCATGTAATCTAGGTTCTTTCTTAGGGTTCAAATTCTATAGAGATAACTTTAAATCTTCCTTAGTTAATGGAGCTGTTAAGGATCTAGCTTATTCATCCTTGATTAGTGAAGGAATAAATGTCTTTAGAACTTACAAGCATAGTTACACTTTTATTGCTAAAATAATAGTATTATTAAAGTAAGATAAGAAAGTTTCCTTAAGATCAAATTAAGTAGAGATGGTAGAACCATTATGGCTAGGCAAGAAGATGATTATTTTTTTATAAATATTACATTATGAAAGTAACTTAAATTTTAGTCACTTTATTTCAACCATATGGTTTTAGATCTTTACTTTAGCATAGATGAGTGGCATTCTAGATCTAGTAACTAATTAGAAAGAGATTTCTTCTTTGATTACTTGAGTGACTCATCCCTTAGGTCATTATAAGCTTTTGGTTGGATTCGTTCTAGTGCTTAAGTTCTTCCATAATGAATACGAGTTTTTTCACCCATTTATATGCTTTAAACCCTTTGCAGTACACATTCATTCCTTTAGAAAATGTTGCCTTATAATAATCAAGATTAACTAGGCATTTACAGAACCTAAAAGGAAAATGATTTAATCTAGATGACAAATCCACATGAACTTCTACTAAGGAATGGTTTAAAGTAAGATGGTGACCAAGATATACTTTACATACTAAAAAATGATTAAACTATGAAATGTTCACCATTTCCTTGCCCAACTTCTTTATGATAAGCCAGGGTCCTTATTATCTATTGCTCCATATTAGGAAATCTCTATTAAGATTAAGGTTTATGGCTCCAATTTTACTTATAGACCCCATAAATCCATCATTGAACATATTAAGACCTTTACCATCTCGCTCTGTCTCAAATGAATAAAGGATGCTAATAAAATCACCTAATCATAACCAGGTTTTATTATTAACAACATTTAATTTGCATAAGTCTATACATAGTTTAGCACTTTGAAATGCAAATTTGGCATCAATGTGTATGGGATAATTAGTGTTCTAAATATGTTAAGTATCTCAAACTCCATATGCATGTATTGAACTATAGATTTGACATCTAATACTCTTATCATGGCTTAAGTGAACATAATAATCCTCCCATTTTCATTATGCTAGTGATTGGTTAGTATGGACCAATATTTCCTCAACACCTATAGGCTAGCTTGAGATTTCTTTCTTTTATTTTCCAGGAGTCTTACCAAAATAAGTTTTCTTTCAATCAAAAGGTCATTCACTACTTTTTTTAGAATTAATTCCCCTCACATTCCAAGTAACAATGGACATAATTATTTATGAATGAGTCCATTGTAAACTGTATCCTTAGCTTTCCTCCCTAATTCCTTTCTTGCTTAATGGTTTGTTATATTATACTTATAATCTTGATTTAATTTGTTTATCTAGGTTTCATTCTTTCTTGTGATAACCAAGTGGTTCTATTTGCTAATCTTGACCATTCTGTCCATTTATTTAGACTTCCTTTTGGGTGCGGCTATATTTTTTTTATGGTTTGGGTCTCATTTAAAGAAGTAAACAAGTTTGTGGCTTCTGAGTTATCTAAATATTTCATCAATTCCTGCCTTGTTTCCTTTTCATTCCTTCTCAAGCTTATGGCACCTTCTAAGTTTATTTGTATGAGATAATTAGGAATCTCCTTTTAGTTATTTCTCCTTGCTTCTAATACGTCCTTTGCTTTTTCCTAAAGGTGCACCCTCATTTTAAACTATTCCTTTATTTCCATCACTAGAAAAAGGGTTTTTCATTAAAATCCCCTATAGTTAAAAGCTTCAATATTGGCCTATAAATTGATTTTTCATTAGGTTTAATAGGTTTCTATTAATAGCAAACTAAAATGAGAGATTCCATTAGTCTTCCTTCTTTATTCAACCACTTCGGTCTAAGAGTATCAAGTAATTCCTTAGATTTTTTCACTTCTATGCATGTCTTTGTATAATTGATTATACTTAGAGAAGTAGATGAGTAGCTCAATATTAATATGCTCTCATGATCGAGTGGTATGCTATGAAAATGTATCCAAACTAGAATCACCCTCAACTTGCTCTTATCAAAGATCATTCTAGGCTTCTACTATTGTAGGACAATAGGCTTCCTCTAATATTCCAAGGACCTAGTTTAAGAATCTTTAAAGCAAAGGATTTCCTTAGTGAACATGAAAATTAAGAAGTCCTCTTTATTGACCAAGATGACTTATAGGACATTATTTTTCCACTGATCCTTTTGACCAACCTTTCACAATGGAGTAATGGATCCTCTTATTAGAGAAGCATACGATAAGTTCTAATTACATCATGTTATCATAATTTAGAGAACATTTAGTTTATAATCTGATAATTTTTATATGATTTGGTACTTAATTTGATTTATATATTATTTACAGGCCTTTTTTTAACTCTCTAATGAAGAATGAACAAATTTATTCAAGATTGAATTAATTTGGTACTTAATTTGATTTATATATTATTTACAGGCCTTTTTTTAGCTCTCTAATGAAGAATGAACAAATTTATTCAAGATTGAATTAGTTTGGAATGATTTTAAGATGATTTGAGAGGGAGAAATCAGAACATAGCACTAATAAAGGGATCTATAAAATCCAACCAAAGAGGATGTCTATCCCACTGTTTTGTTTAAAGCACCTCCAAAGGTGGATAAACAATGGTCTATTATCCTTTAGTAAGTTAGAGAGTGTATGATAACTTTAAGATAGGAAACAAGTCCCTACCACTTGTGAATAGGTCCTCCTTTTTAAAGAATTCTTAGCTTTATAAAGATCTTTAGCCTCGGGAGAAGCAAAAGTGTGGGATAGGATGAGCTGGCTCTAATTATGTGGTTTATCAGTGGAGCAAATATAAGGGATTGATTTGGGGAGCTCAGTTTGGATATAGTAGGCATCTCAAGGAGATTTACAAGAACTTTTAAAGCAGAAGTAGAACAAAGTGCATTGCTTAAACTAGGAGATTGAATTGGTGAGCTTATTATGGATATGGTAGACAATTTATGAAGATTTGTAAAGCGATTTGTTGAAGATTGAGGAGGAGGAACACTACTGATGCTCTCCATAATATTTAAGGAAGAAGGGAGGAGCTAGGTAAGAGAAATCCCTCTTAAATTCCTTACCAAGAAAGGTAATGGAAAATTGAATAAACTTAGGAAAAAAAATAAAGTTATTAAGATGGATAAAGGGCAAGTTAGGCAAAAGAAGGGGTTTTAGTGAGAGTTCAAAGGATTTTCTGTCAATACATTTGTAAATTGCTCAAAACCATTCCTTTTTCATTATATAAACATGCATATATACACTAGGAGAGTATGACACGCATTTAGATCAATTTTTATAATAGATACATCTTTACTTTTATCCAAATAAACAACTAAAAACATTACAAATCACATACTTTTATTGTGATAAAAGTACAAAAGTACAAACTAACTCCACTAATTTGTAGCCAAATTGCAAACTCTTACTTATAATGATTATATCAACTTTACTAACATCTAAACAAATGAGAAAGAATCCAAATTAGTTAAGGAATACATCAAAAAGAGTTAAAGAAGTTGTTTTGTCTAAACAAGCATCCAAAAAATGAGTGAGCTTAACTTTTCACATTATTTTTGCAATATTACTTTAACTTAGGTTGTAAACATCATTTTTAAGTGTTTAATATGATAATAAGTTAAGAAATTTATGAATTATCTTATTAAACCTCAATATTATATGATCTACTTAAGTTTCTTAAGTCACAATAACAATTACACTAAAGATTGATTATTTTATTAAAGCATTATTGTTATTATGTTTTACTTCTTTAAATTTAGTTTTATGCGTCTCACATCAAAACATGTTATCTATATATTGAAAATGGTTTAATGGATTGATCGTAAAGCTGACAATGCATCAACATATGACTATTAAGCCTCAAAGCGACATTTAAACACTTTTACAACTCTTTCATAATGCATCTTCATTCTCTTGTTCATAAGATAATAAAGTGGCTATACTATTTAATTTATGCACAAGGGATCCTTCGGTTGATGTTTCAATAAAAAATTAATTCTAATGTATGGCTTAACAATTCTCTATTACCCCTTAATAATATAAATGTCCATATGAAATGACATATTAATTTTTATATTTAGAAGATGAAGATGTTTATACTTTTAAGGAAATGCAATATATCAATTGAATTCATAAAATTATACAAATTTTTGTTTAAAAAATAAAATGAGCTTGTGTTAAATAATTGGGGTTTATAGTGCACTAATTTGATTTTATACAAAGTTTAGGATAAATTAATCATTAGACAAGGGTAAGATTATTTAATATAATGAATAAGAGGGATTTTGGCTCATGAAATATAATGATTGCCAAGAATAAACATTGTAAGAAAGCTCTATCATTATTTAAAGATATGATATGATTTGTATTTCATTGGTTAACTTAATACTTTGTTACATTAATGGTGGAGATATTCGTACAAAAAGAGCAATTATGGGTTTATAATAGAAAATGAAGAAGAAGTATTTGTTTCTCTACAAATTGTGCTTATCAATATGCATTCTAAAGATGGATTGGTAAAGCATTCGCATATTAGAATTCCATTATTTATGTAATATTGAAAAGTGGGCTTAGTAATAAGGCTTAGATCTCATTAATTTGATGGAATCAAGGAATACAAAGGTAGATGAAGTGAGAATTATAGGTTTGATCTCTACTTGTTGGACTTTGTGAGAGTGGGTTAAGATAAAGTCCTATTTGGAGAATAGTAATCATTTTATAGGGAAAATTGTTACTGTAGAATGTTTCTATAAATAAGTATGCTAAAATTATATTTAACGTGATACTAAAGAATTATTTATACCCAATTGTCAATCAGTTGATTATAGTTTTATAACATAATTATTTAAAGATAAAGTTCATGAGACATTGCAAATAACATTATGATAAAAACATAATTATGATATTTATATTGCATTAATATATTACCTCTAAATTGTTCCTAGGTATTATTCTATTAAGACCAGATATTAATAGAGCATAAAAAGACTAATGCATGTTACGTTTCCTTTTTATAAAGGAAGTAATCAATCTTATATACTTAAATATGGAGATAAATGAATGAGTTGGTACTTATTTAAAAAAGTTCACTGAAATAACCCAATATTAGAATTTCATTTGGAACATTACTTATGTTTATGAAAATTCTCATCGTAATGATTATATAAGTGATCCTTTAACTTGAAATCTCTAAACTATCTCATATAGTGATTGTTTTTTTTATACTACTTATGTCCATACCTTATCAAAGGTAGCTTAATCAGTAGTCACTGGACATAATATGAACTATATGGAGGTAGTTAGCAGATCAATACAGGATTTATCACTCTAAATTAATTAGGAATAATGTTTTTGTTCTCAATTAAAATTGATTCCAAAAATCCTTGATTAAGGTGAAATGACACTTTGAAAATAGTTTTCAAATCTTATTAATAGAATCAATTACTAATATGATTAGACTCTAATAGAATAAACATTAATTTTATGCTCTATTTTTGATAAAAAAAATTGTATGATGTAAGGGTTAAATTATACAAAAAAAATAATACACAAATAGGTTAGTCAAAACCATTTTGACATTCCTAATCTTTTAATGTTCATATTGTATTGCTAGATGCCAATTTCGATTTATAGATATAAGTTATTTAATTAGAAAATCAAAGATAAACTAAAGGAGTTTAATTTATTTAATCATAAATATAATTTATGGTTATAATTTATATACATTGTTACCAAAGTTAGAGCCTAATGAGTCATATACAATGAATAACTAACGAGAGAAAAAAGCAATTTAATCAAATTGGACTTGATTAGCAAGTTAAAGAAACTTTAGGACTAAATACGATATATTTAATAATGATTAATATGAGATATTGATTCTTATTTGGACCTAATTGGTATTTAATTAAAATTAATTACAAATTTAGTTAAGGTTTAATTGAAATTAAAATTTTATTTGAGTTAAATTGCTAAAATGTGCAGACTTTACTATAAATAAATATAGGCTCTAAAAGAGGTAGCACTTTTTTCCTACCCTTTTTACACTAAATTTCTCTCAACTCGCTTGTGTGAATACAATTAAATGTTTGACACATATGTAATGGTGGTTATGATGAGCCAATTTCATAAATTGATTTGAGGGAAAATACAAGAAAAATGATCGAGATACATAATAAGGTATGATTTACATTTATACTTATTATGATTATATGTTAATCATATTATAGAATTTAAAATAATCATGATTTTGTGAAGATTAAACAAAAAAAATTCATTCTTACTCCAATTTCTTGATGGCGATATTATAATTATCTTTAATTTTGTGACTTGATTGAAATTGTTTTATTATTACTGATATTAAACTTTAGAAGTTAAAATTATGATTATTTTAGATATGGAATGATAAGACTAGAAAGTAGTCAATATCATATATTAAATTAAGGAGATACTTAAACAAATGATTGAGTGCTTATTATAAAACAAGTTCGTTGAACTGATCCAACATAAGAATTTTATTTAGAACATTCGTATATATCTATGGAAATTCTCATTGTAATGATTGTATAAGTAATCTTTTAACTTGATATCTCCAAATCTCATATAAGGATTGTTATATTTTGATATTAATTATTTCCTACTCTTAGTAAAGGCAGCTCAATTGTTATTCATTGAATATAGTATGAATTGTATAAAGGTAAATGAGAGATCAATATAGGATTCTTCACCTTAAAGTGATTAAGAAGACCGTTTTGTTGTTTTCAATTAGAATTGATTCAAAAATTCTTAACCAAGGAGGAATAATACTTTGACAATAGTTTTCAAATGTCATTAACATAACCAATTATTGATGGTGGAGAAGTAACATGATTGGACATAAATAAACAATATATTAATTATATGTTCTATGTCTAATTGAAATATTGTATGATGTAAAGATTGAATTATACAAAACATATGCACAAAATTATAAGTCAACTGATAGATGTGAAATGCACTATATTTTAGGGTATACTTTGATATGTGTTTAGCCAGTTATTCGATTGTTTAGTATGTGTTTAGGTTAGAATTGTGTTAGTTTGTTAATTATTTGTGTTTTTAGTGTTTTATGGGTTAGTACAAGCTTTTGAACTTAAATATTATGTTTATGAGGTATCTTAATGTGCTTGCTAGTGTTTAAGAGCCAATATCGAAGAACGGAGGAGTTTCAGAAGACATTCGAGCTGAAACAACAGCCCACGATCGTGGCACAATCGGCCACAATCATGACAGAAGTACTAGAATTGGCCTACAATCATGGCCTACATGCCACAATCATGATAGAAAGCTTAGAAATATGTCATGATCATGGCTTGTAGGGCTACGGTCGATGCCTACGTCGGGTAAATGTGCAGCCACTTTCAAACTTTACTTTTCAAGGGATTTTTTTGGATCATTCGGACCCCGAAAAATCATAGTTCAACCTAAACACCAAAAAACATAAATATAACAAGAAGAACAAGGAGAGGGAGCTTTTGATTAGCCACCACAATGAAACACTAAAGGAGAGAACTTTGAGAGATCGAGAAAGAGAAGAAGGAAGAGAAGAAGGAAGAGAAGAGGAAGACGACGTAGACTCAACAAGTTTCCTGGAATAAGAAGCCTTCCAAAGTAGTAGCCTCGTATTGTTCATTCAAGTTATATTTCCTATATATTTTAGTTTTATTTTATTGTAGAATTAGGATATATAGTTTGATGATATAATTGAATTGTGGATTGATGTTCTATACTCACCTTTGGAATATTATTTTTGATTTAATGAAATCTGATTATTTTATGAGTTTATTAAATTAACTATGGTTTAATTCTGAACTTCATATCTCAATCATAAACTGAGAGGGTGAATCAATAAAAAATGATTAAATTAGGCTAATGAGAGTTAGGTAATTTAATAGATTCAGAATTAAATCAGGTTGGTAAATCTTGCATAGAGATATCACGTATAGGTTTCCAATTGTTTATTAGAGAATTTAAGAATTAATTAGGTTTTGGATAGGCTATTAATTGAGAGATTACAACTTTCCATAATTTGATTATGGTTTATGCTTTAAGGTTTAATTATAACTCGAGAGAGAGTAATTGACCCAAGCATCATTTAGAACTATTAATTCGATAAATCGTAATTGATTAGGTTAGCATTAAAGATAGATAATGTTCCCTTTCACTATTTTAATTAATTCACTAGGTTGAATTATAGGGTGTGCTATCATCATTTAATAAATAAATCAATTTCTATTATTTGTTCACTAGGTTGAATTAGAGGGTATGCTATCATCGTTTAACAAATAAATCAATTTCCATTATTTGTTATTCATTTTAATATGAAATTTTTAATCATTGTTCGTTGATTGTTTTCGTCAAATGTTAATTTTCAATTATTGATTTGTTATTTGATTTGGTTGTTTGATTTATTTATTTCTCGTATTTAAAGTTATTGTCTATTAAATTTCTATTTAATAGTTTCCGACCTTAGATTCTAGGATTAGATTAACCCTCCTCGTGGGATCGACACCTTAGGTACTACTCAAATGACCTGTATGCTTGCAGAATGTTGAGGTTAAATATTAAAACTTGCTCTTATCAGAAAACCTCGATCAAGTTTTTAGCACCATTACCGGGGAGACGATTATTTTAGTTCTTTAGTCTAAGGTGTTTTCACTATCTTTTGTTTTAAATTATTAATCAAAAGAAGAAGAAGACGAAGAAGACGTTTGGGGCATAAAGTAGAGACACATCAAGACATTTTAGAGTGAGAATGAGACATCTAAAGATCTAGATGCCAAGAAGAAATTGAAAGAACGATCATAGAGGATGTATATTATAATGAGCAAGGAAATTTTGCGAACTACAATGAGGCACGGTGTGTTTGGAGAAGTAACGATCTTTATTGGAACATGTATACTCCAAGGTAGTAAAACCACCCAGATTTCTATAAGTCCAATAATGTAAGTACTCGCATGGAACATCAAGGCCTATTTGAATTTCAACAAGATGAGCACAATTCATGGGATTCCAAATTAGACAAAATAATGAATAAGCTAATAGGCATGGAAGAGAACCAGAAGAGAATGGAAGAGCAATTTGATCAAGTAACAAAAAATTATGCCTTGTCTATTCACAACCTAGAGATTCAAGTGAGATAGCTTTCCCATGAATTTTGTAAGAGAAGTGTGGAAGACTCTCTAAATAATATGGAAATACGTCAAAGCGAGAAATATGAGGCTATCACACCTAAAAATGAGGGAAAGCCAGAAGGATCAATGGAAAGTCAAACTGAACCCCACCTTATTGAAGACCAAGAGATAAAGAAAGATAATGAAGAAAAGAATGCCAACTGTCCCTATTATTCACCAGTTCTTGATAAACCATGCGTGAACCTCAAAAAATCTTTAGTAGATGTTATGACCAAATGACATTCAACATGAATGATACTTTAAAGAATCTGAAGTATAGTAGCTCATTGAGGATAATTAACGTGTTCAAATCTTTTAAAGAGTAAGAGGAAAAAGAACAAATGACAATAGACATCGATTTTGAAGAAACTATGAAAGTCTCTATTCATGAAGTGGAAGAAGCAGTGGAGACAAAGGTGATTACTGAAGAAAGAGAGAAACTCACCTTCTGACAAGACAAACTGTTGGATTTGAGGGAAGAGTTAGGTAGTTTTGTTTTTTCCTATTTTATTAATAGTTTGTTAGAAAAGAGGACATTACTGAGCTTAATTGGTTTTCTCAACTTTATTAATATTGTCATTCTGATCATTTTGCAATTTGTAGCTTACTCACAAGCTACAAAACTGATGCTGAATAAGAAGGGTGGAAGCAAGCCACTCATAATTAATCTTGGCTGAGTTTTAAAGGATGAAGGTCAAAATAATGACCATAAATTAACACGTTTATTAGTTAGGTTTAAATTATTGCGTAGTTAGATTTGTTTTAAATTTCAACATAAGTTCTTAATAATTTGGAATGTTTTATAGTGCTAACTCTCTTACTCTTTTTAAAGCAATTATAAGATAGGGCAGTAATGTTGGACCCCGATTTTTTAAATGGAATTTAGAAATAATACATGATATAAAATTTGTGTTTTATATATGCATTGTGAAATAGAGGTAT
>JAOSBK010000006.1:33313859-33325054 GCA_027568895.1 Erythroxylum shatona | reverse complement strand
TGATGCCAAGAGAGTAGTATAGTGATCGAGCGTAGTACTCCCTTATCTTGGGATATGCGTCGGAATGACCCACGGGCGTCCCGGTGTGTACCCTGCGGTAAGAGGGCGCTACATGCAACATAACTATCCTAGCTTCACTGAATGTATAACTTGAAGCTACGCTCAGAATGTAGACATATGTACAATGAAGGGATGCAGAGGAAATACAGAATAGAAAAGGCAGCAAGGATGAAACTAAAATATTATCTAATTAACTGAACTAACTCAGTCAAAACCATCAGATCTCCACGAGTTCCTTGTCACTCACTAATTTCCCCTGCAGAGATAAACACATAGCTGTGAGATTGCAATCCAAGTTGCGAGAAGGATGAAAAGAGGGATGATAAACAAAGATCAAATCCTTATCTCTAATTAGATGGTAGAAATCTGAGAAAGGAAACTACCACTAATCATACCTTCTTCATTGGCATAACCCTAATTTGATAATATTAGAACATTCGATGCATAGAAAGGGAAGATCCTTACCTTAGTTTCAAACGACAATGTTTAGGTAAATGAATGTGTTGTTTGCGTAACGATGTAGTTCCAATAGTTGATGATGTATGACATCATTTTAAGTTGGCTTTTAAGTTGGAGTAATGATGTAATTCCAAATGACCACCAATCCTTGACAAAATTGTAGACATGCCCTTAGATGATCTCCAATTCCACATATTCCTTAGTTCTAGTAAACGAGTTAGATTTTTTGGTGATGTCAACTTCTAGTTAAAACTTATCGTTAGAGGATTCATTTGGCACTATTCCCTTATACAAATATATTGTAAAAGAAAGGATAATTGATGGTCTTGCAACTTATGTTTATAATGAGAAATGGGAATTGAAGAAGGTTTTGTAGTTTTAGGAGCAAGTTTAGTGGAATGACAGAAATTGACAAGCATTAAATAGTAGTTATCTTGAATCTTAACAATTTTTGGTTTTAAATCTCAAATCGATAAAGAGTATATTCAATCCAATTCCTAATTACATGAATATATCCAAACTAACTCCTAATCACATCATATTAAACCAAATACATTTACATAATATATATATAGTATGGTCCAATACTCCTCTCAAGTTGGAGAATGAAGATTGTGAATTCCTAACTTGTCGAGAAGGTGTTCAAATTGATGTTTTTCCAATGCCTTGGCAAATATATCATCTAGTTGATTATAAGATAAAACATGTCCTATGATAATGAGGTCAACTTGAATTTTTTCTAGCACATAATGATAGTCAACTTCGATATGTTTGGTGCATTAATGGAAAAATATATTAGATACAATATAGAGGGCAACCTTGTTATCCTAATACAAGCTCATTACTTGAAACTATTCTACACCCATGGATCGAAGTAAGGCCTTAAGCCCTGTTAACTCATAAGTAGCAGTAGTGGTATATTTATATTATGCTTCAACAGAAGATCAAGAAACTGTTAGTTGTTCCTTTATTTTCCAAGAAATAGGTAACTGCCCAAGGAACACAAAATATCATGTCAATGATCTCCTATTCAAATGACAATTAGCCTATCTAAATCACAGTATGTATACCATCGGAGATCACTATCAACATATAAAAAGATACCTTGTCCAAGAGTTTCTTTTAATATTAAACCAATCATAGAGTTACCTCCTAATGTTTTTCTCACTGCGCTTGTATGAATTGAACTAATATATGGACACAATAACTTAGTTTAGGTTTTATGATAATGAAATAAATAAGTCATCATACCAAATGAAGATAATATTCTAGATTAGCCTATAGGTTTACAAAAGTCATTGCTTACTTGTGATTTTGCTCGAGTGGGAAGCTTGTAGGTTTAACACCTAATAAACTAGTTTCTATGATTATATTAAAGGCATACTTACATCAATACATGAAAGGTACTCCATGTCACTTCAATACCAAGAAAATATGTCAAAATGCCAAAATCATTCATATGGAAACACCAACTAAGATAAGATTTGAAATGACCCATAAAATTAAAATTTTTGTCTGCTATAATAATTTCATCAACATATACAAAAACGCATAAAATCACATCATCTCACTGAAATATAATTAATCTATAGTCAGCATAAGATTGAACAAACCCAAAACTCTTAAGCGTGTTAGTCAACTTCAAAAACAAATTATAAGGAGCTTGACAAGGCCTATATCAAGACTTATATATAGGGGTAAAGTCATGTACTCTTCTTTGTCAAGATCTTCATATAGAGATGCATTATGAACATCCATTTGTTGCACTTCTCAGTTTCTAATGGTTGAGATAGTCAAGAGAGTATGTATTGTAGCCATCTTAGCAACGTGGGTAAAATTCTAGTTTTACTTAATATTAATTACTTAGAGTATTAAAGAATCACCAAACGAGCTTTAAAATGTTCAATAAAGCCATCTGAATTATATTTGATCTTATATACCCACTTATGGCTAATAGCCTTTTTTGGAGAGGAAGTGTTTTAATGGTCCATGTCTTATTTTTCTCCAAAACATCTACTTCACACTTTATGTTCTCACCCTATCGTGGGTCTCGGATAGTGTCAACATATCTGGTGAGCTTTACCTTAGTAACAGAGGTAAGAAAAACTTTATGTTTAGCAGGAACATGAACACTTCACATAATGTGTAATAGGATATAACATACCTACAAACACAAAAAATGTAGATGAGATAGGTGGGTTTAAGCAACGTATGATGGTAGTGATATAACCTCTGAGTCGAGTGGAAGGTTGTTTGATGTGATGCCTATAGCCAAGTAACTTTAGAGATGTTGTTCCATCCTCAATACTTAAGACCTCATTCATTGTGTCAACCCCTACTTTATGCTCATCCTACACACTCTCTTTATTTTCATTTCCCTCGCCCTTTCTCCATCTCGTTTACTCCCCCTATCACGTGACCATTACATGCTTGCTTATTACGACTTCATTGTGTGCAATCAACATTCTTAGTTAATGTTCGAGACCCTGTGACTACCTCTCACTCATCTAAATACTATAGTAAATATCCTGAGGTGGGGTTTGAGAACTTAAATGGTTCATTGTTGTTTATTTTTGCAAAAGAAAACTGACTCTCCACATCAAAAGAGACAAAGCTCTCTCTTGGAAGTTAGTCATACAAACTCTATCCTTTTTTAGTATACAGGTAACCCACAAAGATAGATCTTCTACTCCTAGGCCTAAACTTGTCCCCATAATATCCCCATTAGTGTCCATAACATAAACTCCTAAATGTTCTTATACATGCATATGAAAAGGGTTTACCATATAAGACTCCATAAGGTGACTTTCCCCCATTCAAGTTAGATGGAGTTCTTTTAATTAAATAACCCACAGCTAAGATACATTCTCCCTAAAACTTGATCGGTAAGTGAGCTTAAAAATATATTGCATGTCTAACATTAAGTATATGACAAATGTTTCCTTTCCACCTAACCATTTTGTTACGAAGTTCTAACACACGAGGTCTGAAGTAAAATCTCATTCTTAATGAAATATTTATTAAGAGGGAAAAACTCTATTCTGTTATCACTCTTTATTATTTTCATTTTGCAATTGAACTGAGTTCGAGTCATAGCATAGAAATTTTTAACAATTTCAGTGACCTATATTTTATCACCCATTAAATAAACCCACACAACTTTGGAAAAATCGTTGACTATAGTTAAAAAATAATGTGCCCCAAATGAAGCTAATACTTTACTCCACGCATCACAATATACTAATTCAAAATGTAAAACAACTCTATTATTACTCAAAGGAAAACTAGTACGAGTGTGCTTGGCATTAAAAAAAATATCACACATTTTATTTTTTCCACTACAACTACTACTAGCAACTCTAAACAATAATTTAACAATTTAAGAAGTAGGATTACCTATGTTTGAGTGTGTAAGAATCCACTAATTCCACTCAACTTGCATTTGCACACAACATCGTAACACCACAGAAGTAGTGAACCCCATTTTGATGCTTACCCAAATCAATCACGGTCCTTAAAGTGCAGTCTTGTATCACACATAATTTTTCAGTAAATATGACAACATATTTTAAATCGTCAATTAAGTGAGCGATAGAAATTAAATTGCTTTCTAATCTTGGAACTTATAGAACATTATGTAATATGACTTCTACTCCTACGTTAATTGAGCCCTCTTGTACCACTATTAATTATTTCCCTATTAGCACTCCAATTGGAGAAGTCATTATATCTCTCATGTTAATCTAAAATTTTCCACTTCTTTTCATATGCTAAGATGCTCTTGTATCCAACAAACAACACAAGGTGAGGTTCTTACCGATCAATTTTTTAGTAGAAGAGGAACCAAAGCTTTTATGAGAATTAATCATTAACACAAGGGTAACCTATTATTTTTCCAAGAGCTTCAACAAATTGACCTTGTCTTTTCTTGGAGGCTACATTGTTTCTGCCACTGATCTAGAACTTTTGACACCCTATAGTGTGTTTGCCATAGTACCACATCCTCACCCTATGCCTCCTCTAACACCATTATTCTTCCCTTTGCCATGACCACCACCTCGCCCAATTGACCACCATTTTAGATAGCCAATGATTTTGTAAAAATCTCTCGCCTCGTGTCTTGACTTTTTACAATTAGTACAAACTACCTTTGTATTTTCTCCATTACTTTGCGACATGTTAAGAATTTGAACCGTAAATTCCACTAGTTTAAATCACTCCTCTCTCACACATGACATTTGCTTGTGCCTTTCCTCCTAAATAATAAGTCCATAGGCTTTACCAAGATATAATAGAGGCTTCATAATTAATATGCTACTTCGTGCGTAACCATAGAGTGCAGTGTGAAGAGTCGTGCGAAGATCATGCACCTTTTCTTTCTCTCTCATCAAGGTATTGTTAGGCGAGGTTGCACTTACACCCTCTACAATGACATGTAAGTACCTTCATGTAACCGACAACTTCCTCCCACATCGTCGCTAAGCGTCCAAAATGAGCAACTACAGTACTTGCTTACTATTTACAATTTTTAGTGGCCTCCCTCAATTAATGCACTTTTACACCATTACTAGCTGAAAAATGCTCTTTCAAGTCATCCTAAAGGTCTTTCATGTTATCTTTATAGGTCAATAAGGATCGTATAGTAAGGTCTATAGAAATCATGATCTAATGTACAAGTACCAAATTTATGCTCCACCAATCTTCTATTTCATCTAAATCATCCACCGGTTTCTGTAGAATTCCATTAAGAAATGATTCGTTTCTCTTTTCCTTAAACACATTTCACATGGCCTTACACCACTCTTCATAATTTGATTCTCTTTTGAGAATCATCCCACAAATGTTAATGCCTTGACTGTCTCTAGGATGAAGATAGTAGGGCGACGTTGAATCCAACATTTTGCTCCTTACCTTCTCCACTTGAACCCTCACCTTTCATATTCCTTTCAGCCTCTTTTTAGTTGAAGATGGCAATTAGCAACAAATAAACCAAAACCAAGGAAAATGTAAGCTGGCATGTCTAAGCTATAAACATATTGATAATAATGGCTTAAAGACCAACAAATCAACATGCAAGGAAAAGGCAAGGCAAAACCAAAACTATTTCAACATATTGTATAATGACTGACGTCAATTGAGAAGTTGGAGATACTTAGGTGCCATCTAAGCACTTAGATTGACAATGAGAAATTAAGACTAGGCAGGGAGACTAGGCAGCTATTATAACCCGCTCTGATACCATAACAAGTTTATAAGGAGAAACTATATTTATTTATTTATATCTCTAATGAATACATGCATGAATGTACATCCTTCCAGAACCAAAGAAAATCTCTTAATATCATGCTATCTACCTCCTCGAATCAAGCTGATAAGAGTGTATTAATCTAACTTCTAATTACATTAGTATATCCAAACTAACTCCTAATCACATCATGATATACCAAATATATTTACATAATGTACATAGTATGGTCCAATACTTATATTATTACAGACTCGAGAACGATGAACAATAAAATAGAAGTCTCAAATTTTCTAACATTGAAACAAAGAGAGAGACTTTGACTGATGATGTCAATAAAGAACGAACATCTTCTTAGGCATGAAGAATTACAACCCAAACAATAATCAATAGCGTAACTAATGATCTCATTAGGGGAAAGAACTTCGTACAATCTGGGCAAAATTGATGCTTAAAATGACTCAAAAGCTACTATTCAAAGTCAATCCTCTTATGCTTGTACTAATTGTCACCATAAGTTTCTTTCTTCTTTGTCTCTACCAAATCTCTTAATTGTGTTTTCATTTGAATTGATTATGTAGAAATTGAAAAACATATTAATTAACATGGATAATCAAATCAACATCGTTAACAAAGTGTCCAATAGCACATTATTTTTGTAAAATTAAAATTTTGACTATTTTATTATCACCTTTTAAAATTCAGGCTATAATTGAAAGATATAATAAAGTTTCAAATTTTAATTAAAAATATAAAAAAATTAATAATTAACTCTTAAATAAATTAAAACACATAGGATAGCAGACCTGCACTTGATATCCATCTCGGAATTCCAGTTAATCTCCAATATTATAAGTGACTAATAAATACGACAGCATCTTCAAATTCTTGTCGGAATTTCCGCTAATCTTCAACAGAATTTTGTAGGACAACTTTGCTTGATTTCACACGTAAATGTAGGAAATTTCCTGATGCCATGGAAGAATGAAATAGTTAAGTTACAAACCGAAATTAGTCCAACAGTGTTGAGAGCATTTCTGGAAACTTATTTTTACATGATTTTTCAGTTCACAGCATAGCAATTGCACTGACTAAAATTCCATCCTTCAGAATAAAATTCTTCATTGATTTTTATCCATAGCAAATTGTTGACAACTCGCCACGACAAACAGTTGCAGCAAAACCGTTACTCGTTAAAATTTATCCACAGAACATTGGGCAAAAACATAGAGATAGTGGTCAGTGATCTCTTATCAAAATGAACGAATCAGAGCCCTGAATAACATGGACAGCGTACTTAATGGTAAATTGGTAATCCAAGGCACATTTGCTATCACTTTCCACGGGTAAACGGTATACCCTTGTTCACTATTGAACGTTGTCAAGACTTATCATGCTGCACTCTCCCAGTGATCTCCAAGCACAGACCATTCGGAAGGCTCTTAGTTGGTTGCTTACCCTTACCAGGCTTCTTAGTACGGCCTGGATCAATAAAAATGGGTTGTATTCTAAGATTAGGGTTTGGCTTGATTCTGTTCACTTCTCTCTCTCTTTCATCAGGTGGTCGTAATATTCTGTTCTCTAACTTTAGTTCTGAAGCTTCATCTTCATTCACCAAAACCTGCAAAATATATGCATTTCCAAGATCGTGAATGGAACAAAACAAGTCAAAGATCCTCGACATGACAAGTTTTTGACAAAAGGGAAAACTTTGTGCAACCCCTCGTAATTTATAGCTCAACAGAACTCTGAAATGCAAAATTGAAACAGTTTGTGGAATGATCCAACTAGACATTACTCAGGATGAGTGTCTAGGCCAAGAAAGGTGTAATCAAGGTGCAAGTTCAACACGCAAAGAGAGTGATTTCGATTTGCCCCTAGAGCGAGAATCTATAAGAGAGGGTTGAGACTAGAGCGAGAATCTGTAAGAGAGGACTAAGACTTATGGCAGTGACTGAGGAGGACTCAATCTATGATAAACAAATGACTCTAAACAAGAACCTCAGGACAGCCAATCCTAAGCTAAGAAAAGTGGTACTAGGACCTTCAATTAAAGGTGTAAGATCCTGCCCCCGTTCTAACCATCCTGAATGAGGAGTGGACAAACAAAATGCAGAACATATCAGAGATGTTGATACTTTTAGGGGAAAAGATGAGCGCTGCTACACACAGGAAGGTTATGATCAAGTAACCTCCTATTTGATGCTTAGATAATAAAATAATATTGCAAGAAGGTTGCTGACCAGTACCTTTCGACCAACCAAATCAAACGTCACAACTACTTTGCTTCGTTTGGCTTTTTCAGCTGCTTCTATCTCCTCTTGTTTCTTCTGCAAAAGCTCTTTTTCCTGAAATAAGAAGGCATTGACAGATGAGATTATGTACAGATATGAAAATGTTGTTACAACAATAATGTTACACTAACTTCGATACCTCCTTTGACAGCCAGCTGTTGCCCTCGATCTCATAGTAATCACTTTGGTCATCAATAACAGTTGTACGTGCTGCAGCATTGCGGTCATACTCAACAAGCCTCTTTGCATATGCTTCAGCAGCTGCTTCAGCATCTGATACTGGAGGCAAATCTTCTTCGAGGCCAGCATATGTACTCCCTTCCTTTAACACAAGGGCACCACAAAAATTGCAAGGCCCCTCTCCTTCTTGTTCACAAACAATCTTGCCACATGACAAACAATTGCTCACCAATCTGTGTTGACGGGCTTGGCATGAACATGGCTTCCCTCGTTGAAATACAATTGAACCTTTAGCAGCTTCTGCAAGCGAAATTACTTTTCCAGTTTTCTTCTTCCTAGAACCAGCATGGCTTACTTTCTGGTTTTTCTCACTGATTTCAGTAGCAACTCTGGATTCTTGAGAACCAGTCGTTTGCATTTCTGAATTATGACTAGGAACTGCACCCTTTCTTGATTCAGCTTGATAATTGGAAACTGAAACATCTTTAGGTGTTCTAGAAGGTTTCTTGATTCCATTTACTTGCCTTGTTTCTATGGGTTGTTTAACATAGGTTTGGAATTTTGACGTTTGAGCAGCAGGTACACTACCACTGAGATTTGAATAACCTCGACGTCGTAAATATTCATCAATCACAATTTTTCCTGCTTCTTGCCCAATAATATTCTGCAAAAGGAGATAAAATGAGAACTTCAAACACAGACTTTGCCACTGCATACTATAAAACTCAAGTCAATTGTGATACGAAATAATGCAATACTTTTGTTAGGAAAGATGTCTTTCACTACATCTCCATTACATGATCACAAGGTTCACAAGACTGCCAATCCATATTTCAATCCTTTTGACAAATAACTTGGGCAATAGAACAAAAAGTAGAAGCCAGTGAAAGAAACTAAAACATAATGATGCAGGATGAAATTGTTGCGTCTTTCAGGGGGTTCATCTACTCAGTAACAAATAGAAAGCACAAACATATGTGTGTTAATGCCTACTGGGACTGACTCTTGAGAGCATACACTTGTAGGAAATTCTCTCAAGAAGCAACACTATCATGCCTACACCATTATTTGACAGGCTTTACAAACAATTAAAAACCCGAGCTTGCTTCTGGTTCAATAAGCCTCAGAAAGCTTGTTACACAACTTTAATGAACTCGTCAAACACTGAACGTCCTCATCAAGCAAATAACTATTGAGGTAAGAGACACAGAATTGATCGTTAACAAGTCTATACTGAGGCACTCAGGACCCGATTAGATAGCTAACTGATGTCGAGAAAACACGAAATACAATCAGTAAAACAAGAACTAGCACTAAAAAAACCACAAATTTGAAATCAAGAAATGATTGTTGGATTGTATCATGCCAATAAATAAGTTACGGGTGTAACCAACAAAAATTATATCCCAAAATCGATGTACAAACAAGAATCCAATCCATGTTAAATGAACCAAAGAATTGAAACTTGAAGCAAAAACATGAAAACTCCATTAACCAAAAAGTAATAATATCGAGATTTATATGGAGCCAGAGAAGAGTTACATCAAGATATTCCTTGGCGTCAAGGGGTTGAGCGAGCTCGCAATATGAGACCAAGCCAGAGATAACATCCCTATCCAAATCCAACCCATTCTCTACTCTCTTGCACAAATCAATCAGCGACTTCTCTAACCACTCTCCTGGTGATCCCATTGCCCCTCTCTCTGTGTTGCTATTTTCCTATAATTGTTCTATGATGTCATTACAGAGAAAGAGAAAACAAAAAGTTGCTCTTGCTGCGATACAAATAAAATGGTGTGATCCCACATAAAATCGGGATGAAAGCATTTTAACCGCCGATGGGCCAAACCGGGTAAGAGGACTTATGAACTTCGAGAACCTACTTAACCATTGTTGGGTTTCGATTCATTTCTTTGTTTGGGTTTCCACGTTGGATTTCGTTTTCAGGATCACTCTTGTACTAGCCTTATTATAGCTGTCATTTTTGCTTATTTTACTCTTTTTGTCAAAAAAAGGTTGGCTTTTAAAGTAACTCTTGTCAAAGTAAACAGTATGTTTATACGTGTTACTCTTTCTCTTTTTTCGCATTCTCACTTTCATAAATCAGTTGACATATCTGTTGTTATTATTATTATTATTATTATTATTTTATAGAGTTTATTATTAGTAGTAGTTTTATCATCATCATCATCATCATCATCATCATCATTATTATTATTATTATTATCATCATCATCTTTTATGTATTTATTGTAATTTTATTTACTTAAATATTTTGCATGTCATTTTTCTTATTTACTATTTTAACCTGCATCACTATTTTTATGTCACATTTGTATGTGCGTCTATCGAAAATAGCCTCTCTACTATATAGGGGTAAGGCTGCGTACTATCAGGTCTCTCCAAACCCCGTTTCACTACGAGACTTCAGAATGGATGTGATATGATGATAATAATAAGAACCTACTTAAGCAGTCAACGTGGGAGTTATTTAAAGTAATTTTACATATTAATTATATTTAAAAATTTTAATAATATTTTAATTTTTAACTTATTATAAAAATAATTCAATATTAAAATTTTTATTAATTTTTAAAGTAATTATCTTATTCCTTAATAAAATTAAAAAAGAGAGGGATTTCCTATTAGTTGTTCTTTCGTTGTTCTCCCCCTCGATACTCTTCCTCAAGACGGGGGTAGATTTTGAGGTATTGTACAGCAACGAAAATGGAAACTTCGAATATGTTCGCCTAACATTACATGCTATCTTTTGTTCCTAAAGCAAAAAGGGGTAAAGTCTGGCCAATTTCGTTTGCTAACTGTGAAGCTGTTGGTTTATGCCCTTGCAACCAATTTGGTTGTACATTTAATTGTATAAATTTTGTTTTATTCAATAAAAAGCATTCTTTATCTTTGTGTATTTTTAATTATTTAATTATTAATCATAAAGATAAAAT
>JAOSBK010000006.1:33262352-33282151 GCA_027568895.1 Erythroxylum shatona | reverse complement strand
AATTATTAAATAAATAAAATTCATAAATAATATTGAATAGTTATTAATATGATTTTTGAAAAAAATGGAAAAAATAATACAAATAATACAAATAATAATAAAAACGTCGTAGAAGACATTCTGCGACGTTTCAAAAAACGTCATAGAATGTCTTCCGCGACGTTTTAAAAAAAAATGTCGCGGATTCCTATACATTTTGTGACGTTTTAAAAACGTCGCGGAATGTTAGACAATCCGCGGATCGTCTAACTTTTTTGTGACGTTTTACAAAACGTTGCGAAATGTCCACATTTTTCGTGACGTTTTTCATAAAACGTCGCGAAAAACTTTTGTCTACACCACATTCAGTGACGTTTTTTAAAACGTTGCAGAAGAGCTTCTGTGACGTTTTTAGGGCCTTTTGTGACGTTTTTAAAACGTCGCAAAAGGGCTTATTTTCTTGAAGTGATATGAAAGTCATAATACATAAGTTCCTTTATAATCAAAAGAAAATTATTGTGAAATTTAAAGAAAATATGTTAATTTTCAAATAAATTTAGAAAACTCTTAAAGTAGTTTTGAATTAAAATTTGATCAAGTTCAAGTGTTTTGATATTTTTTAAAATGTTGAAATATATATTAGAAATTAATATTTTTAAAGTATTTTTAAAGTTTAATTTATATAAAAAGAAGTAACATGACATGAATAGTCGATGTTTCAATTGATGAACCATTGGATGGTCATAAAGACTTTTTAAAAATTAAATAACCAGTGTTGGTCGTGAATGTTGCAGCTTTGAATCTTTGACGAGTTCATCGAGTTATGAACTGAAACAGAAACTTACCATATCTCAAACGGTTCAATGATTACGATCGACCCTTGTACTAAGGTATAAAACATACATATTTTCTTCATCAGATTCTAAATTTCTTCTGCAACTTTAATCTTCGCTATATAGTACTAAGAAAAACAGTTGACGAACCTATCCATTCACTGTTAAGCCGCACTATCTACACAATACTGAGACATACAAATCTGATGATAAGTATACAAATCAAGGGGACATAGTTACTGTTAAACACCCACTATTTTGAGAATTATCACGTTCATAATATTATCGTTTAACAGATAACGATTACTCTTTCTCTTCCAGGTGCTATCCAGCCACAAAAAAGGATACGAATCTGAAGAAGTGGGTACATCTCCTACAAAAATGAAAAGCCTGTTAAGTGATCGTTTCACTACAATAGCTTAAGTTGATATGTGAGGTCAACTTAATTGGTTTTATATATTCACTAATACACCCCCTCAAGTAAAAGCCCTTTGGGCTTGAAACTTGCACAGGCTCACTCTACTTTGTGCTGAATAATAGGTGGGTGGTAGGATTCAAAGTTACGACCACTTGGTCACAAAGGCTCTGATACCATGTTAAATGACCGTTTCGTCACAATAACTTAAGCTAATATGTGAGGCCAACTTAATTAGTTTTATATATTTACTAATAAAGCCGACAATTTAAGCTTAAACTTAGCTACAGATATGGAAAAGCACCTCCCACTAGCTTCACTTGCTTATTTTCTGTACGTCCATGAATGTTTAACAGTGACCCTTTATGGTATTTTATATCCTCTCAAAACACTTGTTCTTAAGTATGAACATAGTACGTGATTCAGAACATCCTGCTTGTTATTAACCTATTCAAACATTTTCCATTCAAGTATCAAC
The DNA here is from genome assembly GCA_027568895.1 of Erythroxylum shatona. NCBI lineage: Eukaryota > Viridiplantae > Streptophyta > Magnoliopsida > Malpighiales > Erythroxylaceae > Erythroxylum > Erythroxylum shatona. The sequence continues at coordinate 33,280,446 of JAOSBK010000006.1, read as the reverse complement.
TTGACTCCTTAAATATATTACCAAAAGTTCTGCTAGAAATCGTTACTTTAATTTAGAGCCACTGGCAGCAATTAGTTTATATGAGTTTGGTGGATTGCAATTAGACTACTTGCATGGAAAAAAGGTCACAGTTTTTTGCAGACTGAAAAGATTTGAGGGATCTTTAGGGGACCATATACAAGTTTAAACTTGATAATCTATTTATTTTTTAAAAAATTATATTATCTGAAGAGCATTACATGGACAAATTGTGGGTTACAGATGGAAGTGTTCTGTCCTTCAACAGTTGTCTTAGAATTATCCAAATTTAATCAATTCCTAACCAAGCCGAATCTTGCTAGTTAAAAATAAGATTTGCACTTAGCACACAAAAGCATGCATATAGTGCTACCTACGTAGCACACAAAAGCATGCATAGTGCTACCTATTTAGCACACAAATTGAGTTATGACCCATGATAGTATTATTCAGTGAACTTGTTGAGAACTCTAACAGTAACTCCAATTTGGGTACAAGGGATTTCATATCTTCTATCCTTTTCGATATGAGATTGTGATACCCATCTGTCTCATCTGCGGAATCTTACAGCTTACTTAGAAAAACACATTTAGAATGTGTCAGGCAAGGAATGAGATTGTATTGGTGAAAACCTGAAAAGACACTGGCAAGTGCAAAATAAGAATTAAAAAAAAAATCATAAATCTCGGGGCGCAGGTGAGTTGGTAAGAGGCTCTCCTGGCTTAAATGAAGTCGCAAGTTCAAACTGTCCTCATGTATGTAGCCGTTTAAAACTTGGAGCCAGAACTTTGCCTCTCACAAGGGACCTACTCGGTTCTAGCGGGGATTAGTTTAGATGTGAATGACTTAAAGGTACCTTCCTATAGTTGGGACTCTCCTCAGATACCTCGTGAGCAACAAAAAAAAAAAAACCATAAGAAGATTACTACTAAGAGATTCACAGATTTATTGACGCAATGCAAATCTATTGGAAACAGTTCTCTTTAGCGTACAGTATTCGAGTTTGAGTTGAGTCTGACTATAGAAACTTTACTGGCAATGGAACAAAATAACCAAAATAATCTAGCCTGAAACTTCACTATCTTGTATACAACTGTGTGTGTGTAAAAGCCCACTAAAGCGATGTTTAAAAGCATAATTTCAGTGTCCAACTTGGTATTAGGAAGGTTCATGCCCAGCCCTTCCTTGGTTCTCTGGGACCCTAAGAGCAATTTGGAAATGTGATTCATGGAATGCAACTACCACAAACAGAAAGTGGGAAGGTCCCAGTTTGATTAGAAAGTCCATTATAAAAATACTGAAGCTGATTTGGGAATCCATTTCCATATAGTTATTCTCCTCCTTCGGGATGTCTTAGTCTCCTCGTAGAGGACATGTACGGGGTTGATACCCCACAGGCCACGAATTAGGCTGTGCTTTCTTCCTTTTATTTATATTAAAAAAAAAACCTTCATTTGATTTACACTAAACCTCTGATTGTGGGCTAAAACACTCAGAATATTCTCTGCTACAATTATTTTACTGATACAATTGCAAAAATACTGTCAAATCCAACTACTTACCTCTCGTCCCTATATATAGTCTCCATTTTCAGTCCCTGCCAAGAACTTGTGCCTCAAATCTCTTTAAACTACTCAATCCAACAAGCATACTACTCTCTGAAGCATGTCAACTTCCACTTCAACTCCTCAAATGGCTCACGATTTTTTTGTCGAATTTTACTATAGAAGATTCCTGTTGCATGCCCCACTTGACAAATCACCATCGGCGGCAACTCCTCCAGCTCCCGGAAACGGCCGCGATCCGTCAGAACCTTACTCCGGCGACAGCGCCTTCGATGCAAATGTTGTTATGGTCTTGGCTGTGCTCTTATGTGCACTGATTTGCTCACTTGGATTGAACTCTATCATCAGGTGTGCATTAAGATGTTCTAGTTTAGTTGCCTCTGAGTCTGCTAGTAACCCTTCAGCTAGTTTGGCTAACAAAGGAGTGAAACGAAAAGCTCTGAAGACTTTCCCGACGGTAACCTATTCAACTGACACGAAACTCCCTGGTCTCGACACGGAGTGTGTTATATGTCTGTCAGAGTTCACAACCGGTGAGAAAGTGCGGCTTCTTCCAAAGTGCAACCATGGTTTTCATGTCAAGTGCATAGACAAGTGGCTAAGCTCACATTCTTCGTGTCCCACATGTCGACACTGCCTGATCGAGACATGCCAAAAGATTGTTGGTTGTAGCCAAGCTAGCTCGTCACGGCCATCACAGCCAGTTCAGGAAAGGATTGTGAACATTTTACCACTAGAACCAGAAGATTATTCACATAATTATAGGTAATTAATCAACCAAGTTTCAGGTTTTAATTTCCAAGTTAATTGTAATTATATGTTAGCATTAAGTTGAGCCCTGAAACCTGAAAAGATAAACACTTGAAAGGGACTTTTCCAGGTTACAGGCTTACCACCATTCACTAGGACTGTAGAGTAGAATGTAAATGTCCATACAATTTCAGAAATTGCAACTTCTGTTTAATCTTTATGTCCCTTATTTTTCATTCTCTATAAGGCCTAATTATATCTGCAAAATCCTTGAATTGAACCAAGTGGAATCTAGCAGTGGTGACAGTAGGAATCTGATATTGAAAATCTCCAAAAACCCAAATAATGTCACAAGGAGTGACCAACAAGCTAGTACAGTTAAAAGATTTTTGCTGATAAAACAAAGCATACAGAAGTTTTTTGATAGTGCTTATAGCACCAAGGACATTGCTATTATTTTTTTATGGCAGGGAATATCAGAATGAAGAACATTTTGAATTCTTGGAGAGAAAAAGATAAGTATAGTTTAGAATTTGAGGTCAATGGTCAGAACTCAGAACACAAAGAATAGAGACTGTAATTGGTTACATTTTTAATTGATGAAAGGCACTAACTTAAGTTCCTAAGAATTGGTCTAATCAAAGGAAATTATAATTAAATATGGGCACTAACAGAAAGTGATGAACTATTGCTGTTTTCTCTCCAATCCTACAAACTGATGGGAGTTAATGTGCAAATGTAAGGTGGAAAAATTGTAGCAGTTTCATCATGCAAAATAAAAATGTCAGTTAATTGAATAAAATAGAGGTTAAGTAGAACATTAAGAAAAAAATAGTATGGAAGCTGAGGGTGAATGCACTAAAGTATTTTCATATCAAAGGAGACATATTCAAAGGGTGATAGTGTACCATAGTACACTAAAAGAAGAGGGCACTAACTAATTGCAGCAATATCCTTCAATCAAGTACTGAATTTGCAAAGCCATACTTGGATTTTTTGAAGCAAAACAAAAAAAAGGGTCATATAATTGAACATAACATAATGAAATCACCTTCTTCTATATGCTGAAATGACATATAAACATCTCCATTAGCACCCACAATTTTTTTATTTTTATTTGTACAATTCATGTTTTAAACCGCAGTTATAATATTATTGCTTTATAATTTTAACTGTCATTTTAATTTACCACAATTATAATCACAATATTGGTTGAAATAATTTGCAGTTATAATATGATTCGTAATTTGTAATTTAAAATTTTGATAAAATTTAATAGTAAAATTTTTAAATATCTTTTTTTAATCGACATTTATATTGAGTAAGTTCTTGTTGATTAAACACCACAAAAAGTTTATGGAGGGCTAAGAGTGCAGTTTATTTCATATATCATCAAATTCCATAACCCTAAACTTTTGAAAGGAAGTGGTGATGGTGGAGGTAGAATCATAGCGCTCATATTCTTCTTCTCATTGGTTTTGTAAGGCCAGTAACATGTTAAGCAAACAGCACCCTTCATCTTAAACCCAAAACATCAAATTTCTAGGTATATCTGACCCTTAAATCCTCTTCAGTGTGGATTACAAGCCCTAGAAGACGAGTTTGACCATGAGAATTTGACAAATAAATGAAGTTTAGTTTAGTTTCTGAAAGAGCTGAACTTTTATGTATTTAGTTTAATAATCATTAATAGATCACATATTTTATACTTAAATTGACTTGATCCACCAAGTGTTTATTACCAAGAGGACTCATTGTGTAAAACTAAGTATTATATTAGTTCCCAAAAAACAGGGGAATTAAGCCGGCTATATAATTTTCTTAGACTAGATTAAATGGACATTTTGTCTTCTAACTAGGGCCTGCTTTGTGTGGCTTGTCCAAGCAAACTAAAAGATGAAAGTCACGGGAAGATGAGCGAAATCGAATTAGGTTCAAGCAAGTTTGTATATAAATAAATATATTGTATTTTAATTTAAAATTTTAAAAATAAATTTTTATTTTTATTTTTATATATAATTCATTTCATTTTTAAAAATTTTTATATGAGAATATTTCACTTTTGAATTTCTAATAAACACTTACTAAATACCAAATCATTTTAAGCAAGCTCTAACATTTAGCTAAAAAAGGTTCTCTTTAAATTTTTAATTATAATTTTAGCAAATATTCAAAAAAAATCCAGAGCTTGCCAATTATTTAGAACCAGAGTTGGTGGTGATCTTTTCTCCTGAATGTTTGGCTCGAGTCACTCGATCTTTGGAACTTGTTCGTATACAAAAATGGTGGTACGTTCACCTTGGTACTCCTCGATGATGATGAAAGATTTGGCTTGGTTCGATGGGGTTAAGAGAAAAAACAATCACGACAAACGACTTGTCAGGTGGTAGGCAGATCAAAAAAAGACGGCAAAACCCTAGTTCGAGTTCGTCTCGTGGATGTGCATGAAACCCATACCCATCGAAGGAGGTACATGCGCAGTCTTTTAAAATTTTAAAAAAATAAATATTTTTCATTTTTAATTAATATATGTAAGGATAAAATTATTTGAAAGTCAGTGAAGCATTGAACCTTCTAAAATTTAAAAAAATTAAATATTTAGACCCTTCTATTTTAAACTTCTAGTTCCGTCACTTATGAAACCACTATGTAGATATAACACGATCAATATAATAACAATATGAAGGTTCGTTATTTATTTCTTGGTAAATAATAAGTACAATTTTGTTTGTTTTGGGTAGTCACGGAGGCCTTTTGCTTCAATTCCTTTAGTAGTTCTAATATTCTGTATATACGATGAGCACTCTTTGCTTAGACGTTTTCTATGAAGAAGAAAGTTGTATCAGTACACACGCTCACAAGCCCAAGTTGCCAAGCCAAAGCATATCTCATCATATCGGCAACAAATTTCTCTTCCAATCTTCATGATCAAATCGTATCTGCCATTACAACAAAATTGAAGATATTTAGGATTAATTGTAGATACTATATTCCATCCCAAGCATATTTGTATCTATATAAAAGTAAAGCAATGTGATCAATACTATTGATTCATTCTTCCTAAAAACGTATACCGTTTTAGGATTCAGGTGCTCTTTTGATGAACAGAAATAGGACTTGAAGATCTACAACTATCATGAAGGCCTTAAAGACCAATTCTATCATCTAGAGGATCAAATTTGTAGTAGAAGATGTTCTGGCCAAACTGAGACGAATGCTGACGTCATACTGAGATGAATTAAACCTTATAACTTGTAATGCTCGTATCTCTCATCTCCGATATCCACAATTTACAAAATTTATATCGTTGGAAAGCTGGAGAGATCCTCTACAGCTCTCAAGAAGGCTATATTGCCTAAATTAGCTCATATCAACCCAAAAATATCCTTGAAGTCACTACACGAATTTTCATAACTGTCACATACACATATCCTATGCATCATCACAACTTGTAAAGATGATAACTTCCCACTACGATATCCAAACTTACAAACATCATATCGTTGGAAAGTTGGAAAGATCATTTACAACATTTATTAAAGACAATTTTATCAAAATCTCTCTAGATCAACCCAGAAAATTCATAGAACTTTCATATCAAAAATCCAACTCTTCACTACTATTCATACCCAAAATTTTTTAGACTTCAAAATTTTCAAAAACTAACATTTCAAACTTTTATTTCTAGTTTTTGTACTCCATTTCAATCAACTCATTCAACATAAATTCATACTACTCCAAATATATACAAGTTTAGTAAAAAAATCATCAAAACCCAAAATTCATAATCAACCTATTCATGCTTTATTACTTTTCTGCATTTTCAACTTTCATGCTTAAACATGATTCTTCCTCTCATCTTCATTTCAAATCAATGTCCTCCTTAAAGAAAAATTTATAATCCATAACTGATCATGAACACCAATGACAGAACATACACATATATATACCGATTCTCCATCACTTTACTACACAAATATTGCTTTCATTTTACTGCTAACTTTCACCTTAATTCCTTCTATTTCAAAAATCTCTTGTCCACCAAAACACCATAGCAAATCATAAATCTATCCACATCTCTCATTCCCTACTTCACTCTTGTCTATAAATTATTGGTTCAAGAACTTTCATTTATTTGTTCTTTACTCATAACCAATTGCCAAAATTTCTCCTTCACATAGTTCTAACTTCTATGAAACATTCGGGGTTCAACACTGAAGGAAGAATATTTAATGCTTAATGTACAATACAGGTATTAAGAATAACAATATTTAAGGCTTTTAGCTTACTTTAGATGTAGAACTTCTGGACAATATATTCCCTCACTCCATTTACCCCTATGTATCTCATGAAAAATAATTCTTTCAAAATAGTACCAATCTAAAGCATTAGAAGATACTTTATACCTCTGAAACACATTATTAATAATATCTTTAGTTATGTTAGTTTCAAGAAGTCCATTAAGCAAATGATTCAGAATCAACCTCTTTATGGTCAAAAAACACTTCCTATTTAATCGCTTCTAAGCTCCACAAACTACCTTATTAGCCTCCATATTAATAGACATGGAAACATGTGTTATCCCTAATCATGACATATTAATGTTATCCATCTCCAAGGCAAACTCCACATCCTACTTTCATTTTTTAAAATTGAAAGACACTATTATTGTTAATAGAAAAATTGTCTACAAAATAAATAAATATATATATATCATCAATACAAATGAAAGACAATAATGATACAAAAAAGCCATAAAAATAGCCGTGTTGAGCATCTTATCTAATATATCATGAACCACTTATAGACATAATACGTCATACATAAGGATATGATCTCCATATAAAAGCGATCGAAGTAAACTCCACCAACTCCTGTGATTTTACTGCCTGTGGATGTATAGATCACTTAAGCAATGACTATCCTATATTAAATTGCTTTATACACATTTCCAAATTCCATATAAGATAAGCACCTATGGTCTAAATAAACAAATAGAAAATCAAAGATATCTCTCAGCATGTAAGTAAAAGTTACAAATACCAACTTGAAAGGTCATTATGGTGACTACATTGTTAATAACATTTGAAAATTTTCATAAGCATAAGAGATATACCTATATATTACCTTATACTTTCTTGTTTGGGTATAACATGTGAAAAACTTACTTAGATAATGCAATATCTTGATGCACCTACTTAATGCCATACAATAGTGTTGAAAAACATTATCAATAAACTTTATTTAAGATTTCTTAACAAAAAGTATCTTACAAGTGATCAATGTAGCAATATATGGCGATAAATCAACCATATGAGATAACTAACAACATATATCTCCTATATTAATCAATTGCATGAAAATTTACTCAACTAAATCTTTAAAACTTTATTTAAACTTTTTAAAGATATTGTTGTTACTGTTCTTGTTGTAAAAAATTTTAAAATTAAGCTTTTTTCATTTATAGGACCTCAAAAATGATCTAAAATAACTTAGAGAGACCATTTTGTAAATTTTAAAATTTTGAAATATTTTATCTTATAGTGTTGAACATATTGACATTGGAGGTGTAGGTGGGGTTGCGACAGCATGCACTGCATACACCAAGCCACGCATAGGACCAGATACCTATAGCACATGTGCACAGTGAGACACCCAAACAACGTATGCTCCAAATGTGCAGAGACGCATCTTCCGCCTTATGGCTTAACACTTCGCTCAAACGTTGTTGATTGGATTGCTTTGTTACCTCTGCCCCTGGATTGGTTTGTTTCCGTACTGGAAGCCTGTTCATCGTTGTTTCACTCCTGACTCTTCCTTCTTTGCTTCTAGCAACTTCGAAAGGGAATTCCTCGCCAAATAGGGTGCGCGGAAACCGCCTCAGCCCCAGGCTCAGTTCCAGCGTATAAGATCGTGGGATTGTCGCACTCTTAGGACACTGATCAGGGAAGACTTATAGCACATCCAACATCGGGAAAAGCTGGTCTTGACAAGGTGAAAGGTAATAGCAGATTATGGCCACCTTCAGGAATATTTATGGATGTACTACCAGTTTTTCCGTATTTATTCTTTGTTACCTACATCTTTATTATCATGTCATAAATGTATGTGGGCCTACTGGAAACAGATTCTCTACTATGTAAGGGTAAGGCTACGTACTATCAGGCCCCCTCAGACCCTGTTTTATTGCGGGACTTCGGGATAAGATAATGACTTAATACCTCTATATGAAACGTACTAGTTATTTATAACGATCTTATTAGCCGATTATATAATAAGGTGTGGTTTTACTCACTGGACTTTGGCCATTCTTTATTAGACCATTTTATTATCCGTATATCGAATCTTCTTTTCCTTAATTTAAAATTTTTATAATTGATAAATTTCCATATAGGAATAAAAAGCTCCAATAGTTTTTGCATCCAAATTTTAGGTATTTCATGTTCCAAAATTAGAAAACTTTTTTTTGGAGATAATAACAATCCTATTTTTGGTTTATGATTGATAAAGTAGATATTAAACTAAGTACATAGCTTGTTAATAACTATTTCTGAAATGTGATTCCAATAATACATTCACTGTCCTAAACAATTCTTTGGCTTCAGATATAACATATGGATAGGTTTTGATGTATTAATAATTTAAGCTTCTGTTGCTCTTGGTATAGTTCCTACTTTACTTTTCAAGCATATAGGTGGTGTCATTTAAGTAGCAAAAGCAACCACTTAAAGCTCTTGAAATGAAAAAATTTTGTTAAAAATGAGGATTGGTTTGCAAACATTTTAATGGCTCGAGAGTGAATGTTTATAATAGTTACTTGAGCAAATATTTACCACCTCTTTGTAATATTCTCATTGGAGAAATGGATAAGGATGCACTCATGTAAAGGTGTAAATAGGTTTCTAAGCAGACATTTATGTCTAACTTATACCTTATCTTGCGAACTTGATATGCTAATTTAGAATACAAACAATTATTGCTTAAAATCTATTGCCTATAAAGTGCTGGTTTATACTATAATATGCTTGTAATCAAATAAATGCTAGGTGTTTTCTAATGCTCAACCATATGTATTTGTAACAATGTTTTAAAAACTGAACCAGTGATTGAACCAGAGAAGCAACTAATTCAAGGGTCAATGGTTCAACCGGAATTCAACCGTGATCGAATTGGTGACTAATAAATAAATGAATTTTTATTTTATATATTATATATATAAGGTAATTTTTAAATATACTATTTAATTATTTATATAATTGTAAACTTACCTTAAACCTTCAAACTTCAACATATACAAGTTTTTTTTTAAGTTCACCAACACGAAACAAAATAAGATAATAAAGCTAACTATTCATATTTCATCAAAAAGATTTAAAAAAATCACTAATCATAATATTCATTCAAGTTGAAATCATCAAAATCAAGGCATTTTAAATGAACCGATCGGTCTTTTCATTCACTAGTTTAGCGATTTTTACCGATCCGATCGCAAAATGAACGGGTCAATCACTTACAAAAAATACAGGCTAAATTGGACCGTTTTATGCTCTGGGTCACCAGTTCTCTAGTCTGACCGACCCGGTCGGTCCAGTTTTCAAAACACTGATTTGTAATACTATCATTCCGTATGGCTTTCTCTTGAGTTAGAGAGATGGCTTTATTATTGACTTCTAAAACAAATTTGTACTATGGGAAAAATGTTCAAGTTAGCTTCTTAGGCATCAATGTTATTTAGTCAAGTTATGAGATTGAGGGAGTAAAGTATCAATTCACACTTCAAATATTTTGTTTATAACTTAAATGTTAAACTAAAATTCATTAATCTTGCATAATGAAGATTAAAGTTTTTAAAACTTTCCTCCTAATACAACTCCTCTAGTGTAGATGATGTTAGCTCTGCTAGTGGCTTGAATTAGCTCCTCTTCCCACACATAGGGATTTTAATTCCAATTTGCATTTGGATAAGAGGGGGAGTGATGTTAAAATGCTTAATATAAGTCTTATATGGTTTACATATATGAAAAGTGATTCATAACCTTAGTTTTAAGTTAAATATAAACTCCTTATGTATAAAACGATGGTCATTGAAAGTAAGAAAAAGAAAATTTTAACAAAGGGAAATTTTTTTGTTTGTGACATGCTCTCTTCTAATGCAAACTGATACAAATAAACTATGATAGATTATATTATTTTAATTGCTACTTAAAAAGATGTTTTAGAAACCATGGTTCAAACTACATGACGTATGGTCTATAATTTGGGTATTAATGAAGAAGTACTAGATATTAACTAACAAAGTCTGTAGAGAAATCATCAATGATAACTAATAGATTAACTACTCTTAACGAATTTGGTTAGGTTAATTACATATTGGGAGATGGTAATTGCTTAATTAGATGTACATGTTTAAGCAAAAAAGGTATAAATATCTTAAGTTAATCGTTATTTTAAACTTTGTAACAAATCTTGTTTGATAGTTAAAATTCTTCATAAATGAACTTCGAAGCCCTAACTCTTTATTTTCGTCGATTCCTTTATGATATTTAATCACATTGTTTTTTTAGTTAAGTAATTTAAATAAAAATTTTAAATTATTTTTAATTTAATTATATTGCTTAGCTAGGATTAATAAACTCAATAGTTATAGTCCTTATGAGAATGATAACCTAGAGTGCTCTAGATTTAAAACTTGGTATATTTGATTTTGAACACTAGTAAATTTGAGTGATCAAGGTTTTGACAATAATCTAATATATCTCTTTTACTAAATCTAGAGTGTTTATTCTCCCAGTGCATAGATTATACTTTTCTTTTTATTCCTTTATATAATCCATAAGATTGAATATTGATAGTTAGATATAAATTCAAAAATCAATATCAAAGAGAATAAATTTAACCCAAGCAACAACTAATAATACTTTAATAATTGAAATATCCAACATGAGTTACATCTATAATCCTAGCTAAGAATTTAGTTCATACTCAAGTAAAGAAATCCAACTATATTCAAGAAGGAAAACAAGACAAAAGAAGTCATTCATGGATTCTTCATATCTTGATGTTCTTTGTTAAATCTTAATGGAATCTTTAACCTTTCTCAAAAATTCTGCTTTTATTGTTCCAAGATGCTCTAATTTAGCTCCTTTATCACCAAACTCGCCCTCTTTTATCCTTTTATAGTTAAACTGTAAAAATTTCATAAACACCAATACGAGACCACCATAATTTTGTCTTACCACACCATATTGCTTAATGTCTATCTTTAGAATTTTCTATAAATGACCACTACTGATATGGGTGCAGAATACGGTACCGTGCTTAGACCATGTTATGATACTAGCTCCTTTGTCATGCATCCGAGGGTTCATTTTGGGAATGTGGATCTTAAAGGCCCAAACACAAGTTCATGTGTGGGCCATGTTGAAGAATATAGGTGTTTATTTTAGGTGTGTTGGTCATGTGGCAAACTCTCTAAGAAATATAAGGTACTGAGGTAGAACATAAATCGCACATGTTACTATATTGTTATCGTGTTTGAAAACAAAGGCCATATTAATGTTGTGTTCCTCTAAAATTATGTTGAAACTTCTCCATCTTAGCTCTAACTTTACCTAAATTCATTCTTTCTTTATTGAAAGTCTAGAATAAGGCTTTGAAAAGAAAATATAAACCACATTAAGTATTAAATCCTATAAAATTATCTAAATACAGGCAAAATACTCTCAAAAACATAGTTTAATTAATAGTTACCAAATCCTCCCACACTTAAGTATTTTCTTTTCCTCATGTAAATCAATCTCATCACTCATAATTTAAATATGTGATAACTTCAGGAAATATTTTATCAAATTTGTCACATCAATTAAGACTTTCAATTATTGTTTAATTGAAAAGTTCGTCAATTTGCTAGGCATTTAGCTATTTGTGTCAAGTCATAAATTAATTAAATTCAATCCATAATTGTTCAAGCTTTAACTCAATCTATAAAATCTGACCTAATGCATAAAATTGAATATATATGAAAAAGATGTTTCAACTTTTAAATATTTTCGTAACCCTTATTTAAAAATACTAACTCTGGAGCTTGTTTGAAAAGTTAACTAACCATTTGACGTGAAAGTAACACCTTATCATGAATACTCAAGGTTACTTAATTGGGTCACCATTTTAAATGACTTCTAGCACTACCATTTAACTCTAACATTTTCACTTAGTTTATAACCAATAAAGTGAATTTATTTTAACTCACTTTTTTACACACCATTTTTAATTTTTTTCTTTTTGAGACACTGAAAATGATTAATAAAGAATTCATTTCTAACCAAATTTGCATATCCGAATTATAAACAAATTATCATAGTGTAAATTAAGTACCCGTTCTCAAAATTAACGAAGTAAATTGAAAATTATTTTTTAAAAAAGTGAATGGTATATTATAACCATAAAAGGCAATCAAATTATAAGTTACTGGAGACTAGAATATTAAAAAAATGATTGTGTCTTTATGATCACTACATTAAGAGCTATTTACTAGTTCACAACAATAGGTAGGTTATGAAATTCTCTAATTAAGGCTAGTGTCAAAGATGAATATATGCTTGTCTTTGCTTAGTGTCAAAGATGAATATATGCTTGTCTTTGTAAGCAAAGATGTGAGTTATAATTTTGTTGCATACTAAATATAGGAATGCTTTTATGTTGTTGCTTTGGCTTATGTATATTCTCTTATTCCTCTCATCTAAGTAAGCAAAGGCAATTCTATATATCCACATATCCCTTTTATATGAAATTTTCAACCTTATACTCCATTCAATTATTTCAAGCCAACTCAAGGGGCTAGTGACAATTTACAATTAAGAGTATTTCATGTCATGCATCATTGCTATATTGACATATGAAAAACATGTGTTCGGTGTCTTCTAGAGAATCTCTACAAAGCACAGACCAATTTGGCATACATGAAAAGCTTGTTATCCTATCCAAAGTAAGAACCCTATTCCTTACGGCTAGACACAACACATGGGAGGCTCTCGGCAAGTTACGTGTGAAAGCACCCATCCCAGATTTCCCCTTTTGGAACCCAAGTGGAACCTCCCAACGACCCCACGTTAGCCCTTCAATCAATATCTAACTCAACTGAAGGGTTCCTACAAAGTCAAACCATTCAACTATTAAAAACTTTTTATACTTTAAAAGTAAAAAGTGCGTAAAATAATGGGAAACCCTTGTTTTCAATCATTTTAGTAAATATTTTTGTAGCACAACAGCTATATTTTGACTTCCTAAAATTTCAAAAACCTACATAACACATTTTAAAACACTTTTAATATTTCATATAGCATCTCAACTTCTAGAATGAGACCTTAGGTCTACATCCCAAGTAATCACAAGTATAATTCTAACATTTTTAAAACATCTTTGAGGATCAATGCCTTCGTAGGCTATTAAGTAAAAGATATTTACAATTCCACTAATATTCACAAGATCACACTTTTGAATTGTTTCCAAAATAATTAAAAGCATATCACATACATAGCAAAAATAACATAAACGCAACAATACCTAGCGATATAACTATTCTTGAGGTAGAGTCCTAATTACTACAGCACCTGTAAACATACCTGAAGTGAATTGTTTAAAAACATTAAAATAAGAGTGAGTTAAATGAGCTTAATAAGTGTAATCAATTTACAAGAAAATTAAACTTTTCATAACAATATAACTGCAATATTCCATAAAATCATAAAACTCGTGGTAAAGTATTTTCCATAACAATTTATTCGTGTATCATCAAATTTGATAATAACATAAGATTTCATAAAACACAATTTTAATTTTTCTGAAATACCATTTTGAAAGGCTTTTAGAAATTAAACTCATAATGTACAAGTTTCCATTTTCTTTTTCCTTTTTTCTTAAACAATAATAGTGGTAACAATAAGTTTTCTGAAAACTTTTTATATTGAAAATATGCCAACCACTAGAATTGGTACTATATGATACCTATCAAATCACTTTTAAAATAAATAATGATGGCATTATTATTACTTGACTTTTCTTACTTAACATAGCCCATAACTAGTTTCTTTACCATACATAAACTAGGCCTAAAGTCACAAAGTTGCTTCTGCATCACTTACTCGTGGCTGGTTAATCACTATTTATGGAGCTGGTTTTGCATCGCTTACCCATAATAGGTTAACCGCTATAAACTTGTAGTTACGAAGCTGGTTCTACATCGCTTGATTGTAATAAGTCACAGAGCTAATCCTACATCACTTACTTATGGCTGGTTAACCACTATTTACAAAGCTAGTTCTATATTGCTAACCTATAATAGGTTAACCGCTATAAATATACCAATATAATAACATGGATAAAGCCTAGAGGTGTACAATAGGCAAACGTAACTCTTACATTTATAGCTCAATCCTATTTTCTAAATCAAATATGGGAGGATTCCTAATTGAATTATTTCAATGTAACTCTCAATCATATAAAATTTAACTTTCAAATTAAGACTCATACATTGCCAAAGCATACATATATGCTAGCAATATTCACTTGTAAAATATCATTTGTATAAAATTTAGCATAATATTCATTTCATGATCAAATGAAAACCATTTGCATAAAATCAATTTAAAGTACACTCACATGTCATTAATTCTTTTGCAAAGAATTTAGTCATATAAAACAATTAAAATACACTCACAACTTGCTAGTTTCATTTTCACCACTTCGAAATCCTTCAATTGGCTTCGTTTTTCTATCCAAAAACCTAACACAAATACATTTAACTTCTTAACACATTTTCCAATCAATTACACCATAAACAATGTCAACTTCTTTACTTTCCATATGTACTCCATATACTAATTTTTCTCCAAATAATAACATAACACTTCATTTTTCCAATACCACAAATACACTTAATGACCATACTTAATCACATTCATATGGTCATTAAATCATAGCCATGCTTTTGTACAAAAAATGCCTTTAAGGATAAACTTAAGATATTTAATATTAAACTTTTCCAATTTAATTCCATTTGATTTCTAACACTCAATCTAAATTCACTTCCATGAAATTTTAATACACACTTAAATTTCATTAACAATTTTTTATAAAATCAAGCAAACTTGGCTGAATTTCAACCAAAACTAATTCCAAACCAATTCTTTTTCATTTCTTTACTTCATTAGCATCAAAATCATGCTATAAACATCATAAAATATCAAAATAGGGGTTTGGATCATATCACATTAACAACACTAGCCATGGCCAAAAACTTATCCAATCATTTCCATGGTTTTTCTTTCATTCTTTTATTATTAAACTAACTTCCCAATGCCATTCATTAATCTTAAATCATCAAATGACAAAACAAAGCACTTAAGGCAATATATCGCACCTTTGACCAAGTTTGACAAAGGCTTCACACATTAGATTTTCTTCTCCCAATTTCTTCAAATGCAATAAAACCTTGATGTTACATCAAAAGGGTATAAATCAACCATCAAAATCAAATCTAAACTATAACACAACAAACCCAAATTTGACCAAAACTAGTAAGCGTACCTACCCAATTTATCCTTCCTTTTAACTTGTATGGCTATGGAACCTTATTGGATGCTTGAATAGAGGTAGATACCATGAAAAATGCTTTGGATCACTCCTTCATGGCCATAGTCAAACCTCTCTTCTCCTTTCTCTTTTCTTTTTTTCCTCTCTCGTCCTTCCTTTCTCTCATCAATGGTCATAACTCACCTTTCTCTCTCTTCTTTTGTTCTTCTTTTTCCACTCTCACGTGCAATCTCCATTCACTCTCATGGCTATATTAAAAGAATGAAATAAAAGGTTGTTTTTATACTCATTTAATGGATTACAAATGTCACCTTCTTATTTGTCATCACTAAAGACTCATCACACACATGTCATTTTCTCATTGGTCATCTCTAACGACTCACCAATCCACTAATGTCATGTAAAAAGACCAAATTGTCCTTTAAAGCCTTTAATTCACCTACTCATTAAATTAAATTTCGAAAATATTTCATAATCATCTTGTCATCAAATTGACCGTGAAATACTCTAATTGGGGTCAATACATTGATTGGATGTTTTTAAAAATTTCCAATGGGTTTTAAATCACCAATACCTATTATTTTCCAAAAAGAGCATTTTAGTCCAATAATTTCGAATTACCCGATTTCTATTAAAACAACCTCCATTTTGACCTATTTCAATTCCTTTGGACTCCAATCCTAAATTCCGAGCTTTTTTGAAATTATTCGATAACTTTTTTCAATTTTTTGAAAGAATTTTCCAATTGAATTTTGAAATCACTGAATGTCACCAAAATTATTCGGATTTCATTCAAAAGTGTCACCTAAATATCCAAAGCCCATTTTAAAGCTTTTAAAGCTCATTTAGACTCAATCCGTAGCTTTTTGAAGTTAAATTTTTTGAGAAATTTTCGGTCGAGTCCAAAACTATCTTTGGTCTGTCCATGATCTCTGATATAACCTCAATGATACATTTGAATACTTAGATTACTCTAGTATATATACCATAAATAGAGCATACTATATAAAATGCATGTACAACATATTACACAAGACAATAATCAAACTAGGATATTACAATGTGCCATACAAGCTTATGCCATAAAACCTTGTCATTGGAACAATTGAGTAATTTCGAACACAATTTGTTGGTGAATTCACCAGATGATGAGTGCTTCCATTCCATTGTGTAAAGTCGGACTTTCTATGCCCTTTTGTGTTGTCTTGTATTTCGAAATACTACTATATATTGATATATACATGGGTGTATATGAGTTCAAAGATGTATTTGAATCCTTTTGATATGTATGCCAGTGATATATAATATTATATGCCCTTACATGAACTTATAGTTCATCAGTCTGTGAAATCTTGGAGATTTCTTACATGTAAGCTTCCAAGTGTGTAAAACAGTGTCCATTGGATGGATATGACCATAGTGGTTGAATTAAATATGTTCTAATGCCTTAGAGGTGATTAGACATTATTTATAGACTTATTAGACACTTTAAAAGCTTAACTAGAAAAGTTGATGTACATAAGTGCTTATTTGCATTATTGTTAAAAGTTAAAGGACTTAATTGTAATTTTTCAATTCTTGGAGGACCAATTTGTAATTTTATAAAGTTAAGGAGCTTAATTATAATTTTTAAAAGTTCAAGGACCAAAATGAAAATAAAAATTTTGATCATTCTTAAATTTTGGGCTTAATTGCAAATTAGGAAAAGTTTGAAAGGTAAAATGGTAAATTCATATAACCTAAAGGCAAAAAGGTAAATTCATCATGTTTGGTCAAACAAGAGTCAAATTCTAGACCCTTCTTCTTGTGTGTGGCCATGCAACCTATTATTTGGCATTAAAACACTTTGTTGTAAATTAAAAGAATGGAGAAGAAAAGAGAAAAGAGGAGAAGAGGAAGTTTTGACCACTACTTAATTGTTAAGTCAAAATGACTTTACGATTAATTTTGATGAAAACCAAATAATGATGAACCGAAAATGAGATAGAAGCAAAGAAAAATGAGACGGAAGCAAAGAAAAATGAGGCGGAAGCAAAATGAGACAGAAGCAAAAATGAGACGGAAGCAAAATGAGACAGAAGCAAAGCAAAAATGAGACGAAGGAGTCGAAGACGAAGAATCAAATCAGTTTGAGTTAGTTACAGAACTCAACTGAATAACCGTTTCTTTAA
>JAOSBK010000006.1:33250278-33262252 GCA_027568895.1 Erythroxylum shatona | reverse complement strand
TCGGGAAGGTCCCGGCAACAAAAATTTTTGTTTTCCGCTGCTGGAACATGTGATGTTTCCCCGGGATTTTCCTACAGAAGAAGGCTGCCTTCTTTACACTGACATAGGGGAATAGGTCAGTATACGAGTTTGAGATAGAACTGAGAGAGCTTGCCACCTATGTCCCTAAATACACGATAGATGAAGAGAATTTGTGTGTTTGGTTTGAGATTGGATTGCATTTGGTGATCTAAGAGAGGATGATAGTTACCTTTGCTGCCATATTCAAGGAGATGGTGCAGTCAACCAAGAGAGCTGAGAAGTTGGTGAAAGAGCGCAGAAGGCAGTGGGAGGAAAAGAACTAAAAAAGGAAGGGAGGAAGTTCCTCCAGCCAGTAGCCTAAGAGGAGCTATGGTAGTTTAGCTCTGGGTAGTACTGGAGGCACTGCATCACCAGCTGTCAATTTATGGTTATCACTACCAGGAGATCAGAGCACTGCCTCTACTACTAGCTCTGCTTCTCGAGCTCGATCATATCAGTCTAAATAGTGTAGAAACTGTAAAAAGGTACATTTAGGCAAGTGTACAGAGCCAAGAAAATGTTTTTAGTATGGATAGACAGGGCAAATAAAGAGAGATTGTCCATAACTAGCTTGGACTTCAACTCGAGGAGGAAATAGCTTAGTGCAGTTAATGAGACATAGAGGGGAGACTGCCAGGACAGGTGCTCAATCTTCTGGATCCATACAGAGGATTGGTGTAGGCATTAGTACACCTTCAGCAGATCAGCAATGGCCTACTTTGCGAGCTCAAGTACAAGTTTATGTGATGATAGAGATGCTCGAGCCAATCCAGAAACAATTATAGGTATTTTCTGGATAAACATTTCTTTGTTGTTGTATTGTTATATTGTGATGCATGCAATGTGCAGTACTGGTAAAATCTTAAATAGTATGAGTGCTAACCTATAGTGTTATAAGGTGTTATGTGTGTTTTTGATAGAGATGCTAAAGTTTTGATTGACACTAGCACTCAAAGGTCATTTGTCAGTGTGTCCTTCGTCAAGGATATCGTCATCCCCTGAATTCGTTAGATCTCCCTCTCATTAGAGGCACTCCTCTTAGAGAGCAAATGGCTTGAAATGAAGTATATATAGACTGTGAGATAAAGATCGGTGATGCTATGTTAGAGGCAGATCTTATTTCCCTTGATCTCTGAGATTTCGAGGTGATATTGAGGATTAACTAGTTAGAGAGGTATCATGCCAGGGTTGATTATTTTAAGAAAGAAGTGGATGTTAATCCTCAAACTGGATTCCTGATTAAATTTACTAGTGACCAACATATATTCTCGAGTTGTTTGATATCGGTGATTAAGGCAAAGAGGTTGATTCGTCAAGGATTCCAGGCATACCTTGCACATATGATTGACACTTCGGCACAAAGGGTCGAATCAGGAGATGTCCCTATTGTGTGCAAGTTCCCCGATGTCTTTCTAGAGAAGTTACCTAGATTGCCACCTAATCGGGAGTTTGATTTTACTATTGACTTGGTCCTGGGGACGACACCAATATCTATACCACCATATTGCATGGCACCAGTAGAATTGAAAGAGTTGAAGATTCAACTACAAGATTTATTGGACAAAGGCTTCATTAGACCCAGTAATTCACCGTGGGGAGCACTAGTATTGTTAGTCAAAAAGAAGGATGGGACCCTCCGATTATGTGTTGATTATCGGTAGTTAAATAAGGTTACCATCAAGAATAAATATCCACTCCCTAGGGTCGATAACTTGTTTGATCAGTTAAGAGGAGCAACAGTATTCTCAAAGATAGATCTGAGGTCCGGATACCACCAGTTGAAGATTGATGAGAATGATGTGCACATGACTGCTTTCCAGACAAGGTATGGACATTATGGATTTTTTATGATGCCGTTTGGATTGAAAAAGTACTTGCAGTATTTTTGGATTTCGTAAACAGGGTGTTCTATCCTTATTTAGATCAGTTTATCATAATCTTTGTTGATGATCTTTTGATTTATTCTAAGGATGAAGAGGAGCATGCTAGACATCTCTGGATTATGCTACAAATATTTCACGAAAGACAATCATATGCGAAGTTTTCAAAGTGTGAATTTTGGCTGAGGGAGATAGGATTTGTTGTGCATGTGGTATCATGGGAAGGCATTTTTGTAGATTCAAAGAAAGTGGAAGTATACTTGAATGGGAGCAACCTAAGAATGTGACAGAAGTCCACAACTTTTTGAGGTTAGTTAGTTAATATTGGAGATTTGTTGAGCATTTCTCAGTACTTGCAACCCCCTTGTCGAGGCTTGCCCAGAAGGGAATAAAATTTCAGTAAGATGACAAATATAAAGAGATTAATTTCTACTCCAGTGCTCACTTTACCTACCCAGGGGGTTGGCTATGAAGTGTACAGTGATGCCAGTCACCAGGGACTTGGTTGTGTACTTATGCAGGTCAGGCGAGTGATCGCATATGCTTCTAGACAGTTGAAGTAGTACGAGCTAAATTATCCTACACATGATTTGGAGCTTGCAACGGTAGTGTTTGCACTTAAAATTTAGAGACACTATCTTTATAGGGAGACTTGTCATATATACACCAACCATAAGAGTCTGAAGTACCTAATGACACAAAATGAGCTAAACCTTAGACAAAGGAGATGGTTGGAATTGATTAAGGATTATGACTTAATAATTAACTATCATCCAGGAAAAGTAAATGTGGTAGCCGATGCACTAACTCATAAGTCTTGTTCAGTAGTAAATGTTAAGCAAAATCCTTATATGATGCATTTGATGAGTGTGCGGAGCCTTGGGGTTGGACTCTCAGTGGCAAAGGATGATGGAACATTGCTAGCATGGTTTGAAGTTCGGCCGACATTATTTGATGAGATCAGGAGATTGCATGCTGACAATCTCGAGTTAAGAGTCATTTAGAATAAATTGCCATTTGAAGAGAGTGAGGGGTTCAGACTGAGAGAAGACATGCTGTTAATCTTCAGAGATAGAGTCTGTATGCCGAATGACTAAGGTCTCAGGTGAGCTATCTTAGAGGAAGCTCACAGTTTGGCTTATGCTATGCATAACCAAGATGTATCGAACTCTTAGAGAGAGTTATTGGTGGCTAGGGATGAAGAGAGAGATAGCATAATTTATGGCCAGATGCCTTCCTTGTCAATAGATTAAGGAAGAGCATTAGAAACCAACAGGTATATTATAGTCTTTGCCTATTCCAGAATGAAAATGAGAGTATGTGAAAACAGATCTTGTAGTTAGACTACCTCGCACATCGAACGTCATAATGCTATTTAGGTTATAGTGGATAGATTGATGAAGTCTACTCATTTTTTACCTGTCCACACATCCTACTCATTGGAAAGATTGGCAAAGTTATATATCGATGAGAATGTGAAGCTCCATGAGGTGCCAGTTTCTATAATATCATATATAGATTCGAGATTCACCTAACAATTTTGGCCTAAATTTCAGGAATCTTTAGAGACTAAATTGAAGTTTAGTACTGCCTTCCACCCCCAAACAGATGGTTAGTCAGAGAGTACCATTCAGACACTGGAGGACATGCTGAGAGCATGTGTGATGGAATTCCATGGGACTTGGGACTGACACTTGCCTTTGATATAGTTTTCTTATAACAATAGTTATCAGACAAGTATTGGTATACCACAATATGAAACACTTTATGGGAGGAAGGACAGGACACCTTTATATTGTGATGAGGTTGGTACAGGCAAAATCGAAGGAGCCGAATTGATAGAAGTCACCACTTAGAAGATAAGTCATTCGAGAGAAGGTGAAACTCGCCAAGAATCATCAAAAGTGTTATGTAGATAAGAGGTGATGACCATTAGAGTTTGCAATTGATGACACAATTTTCCTTCAGATATCACCATGGAAAGGTATTATCTGATTTCAAAGCTGAGGGAAGTTGAACCTTCGATATATCAGACCTTTCTGTATTCTGGAGCGTGTTGGGACTGTGGCGTATTAGTTGGAATTACCTCTAGACTTAGATAGGATCCATAATGTGTTCCATATCTCAATGCTTAAAAAGTACATACCAAATCCATCTCATGCTTTTGAGATACCTCTAGTAGAACTAAGAGAAGACTTGAGTTTTAAGGTGAAATCAGTTCAGATTTTGGATCGGCAAATAAAAAGAATACATAGCAAGGAGGTGCCCACGATCAAAGTTCTTTGGAAGAGTGACGGGGTTGAGGAGATGACATGGGAGTTTAAAGATATTATGAGACATCAGTACCCCCATTTATTTGTGTCCTCGAATTAGGAGTTTTGAGGATGAAACTCTTTTGAGGAGGGGAGGAGTTGTAATGTCAGGCTCTCTGAGCCCTTTTGTATTGATTTGTATTTGAAAATACCACTGTATATTGATATATACATGGTTGCATAAGATTTCAAAGATGTATGTAAAATCCTTTTGGGTATATGTGTTAGTGATTTATAATGTTATATGTCCTTACATGAACTTAGAGTTCATCTGTATGCGAAATCTTGGAGATTTCTGACATATAAGCTTCTAAGTGTGTAAAATTGAGTCTATCGGATGGATAAGACCTTGGTGGTTGAGTTAAATGTATTCTAATGCCTTAGAGGTGATTATACATGATTTATAGACTTATTAGACACTTAGAAAACTTAATTGGAAAAGTTGATGTAATTTTCTAAAATTAAGGGGCTTAATTATTATTTTAAAAAGTCCGGGGACTGAAATAAAAATAAAAGTTTTGGAGATTCCCAAATTTTGGGCTTAATTGCAAATTTAGGAAAAGTTTGGAGGATAGAATGGTAATTTCACATAACCTAAGGGCAAAAAAATAATTTCACCATATTTTTGCCAAAGAAAAGTCAATATTCTAGACCTTTCTTTAGGTATGACCGTGCATCCAATTACTAAAGACTTAAAACATTTTGTTTTAATTAAAAGAAAGGAGAAGAGACGTGAGAAGACCATTTTCAGCTATCACTAAACCCTACCATTTGTTTTGATTCTCTAACTCAAATCAAGGTGTTCTAAGTTAATTTGGGGTCAAGGAACTCAAATTTATCATTATATTTGAGAAATTCTCAAAGGATTTGAAGATATCACTAAAGGAAGGTTTAGGTAATTTTTGTCTCATCTCTCTCTACATTAAGATTTTGAGTTTGGTGTTAAGATATGTTGTTCTCCATGCTTGAATATACATGAAACATGGTTTAGATGAATGAAATGAGTCATGGAGAAGATTCCTTAAGACAAAACTGAAATGTCCTCTCTTTGGTGAAAGATTGTGAATTTTTAGATAACTTTTGGAATTGATGATTTAAATGAATTATATGGTGTTAATTATACATGTATAATGTGAATTGATGATGAACAATGAAGAAGATGTATATTGGACAAGGTTGGGTCGAAATGATGGGAGAAGAAGTGGATTAATGTAATGAGTTGTGTAATTGATAAATGTAGCTTAAATGAAGAGAATTGGTTTGTATAGAGTGGTGAAATGTGTCATTGATTGGAAGTGTTACTATATGACTTGATAGGAGCATGAAATATTATGATAAAGTCTTCAAAATGTGACTTGAAAGTCATGCACATTAGGTGTTTGATAAAATGCCTAAGTGAACTTGGCTTAGGATTTAAGGCATTGTAAGATGCATTCGAAAACACTTTCATGTTTACTTAGAGTGAACTTGAATTACTGCTTAGATTGATGAGTAATAGTCTAATGTGCTAGGATAAAGATGTGCTTAATTATGTTTTGAAATGCGTAAATATTGGATTACAGGCATTAAATGCCTTAGAAAATGCAAAAGTAAAGCTAATATGAATAGTAAGGAAGTAACCATTTGAAAAGTTTAATGGTCGAATTCTATAACTTAAGGGGAGTGGTATTATGTTTTATACACTTATGTGATGGTGTATAAATATGAAATTTATGTTTAAGTGGAAATTTCATCATATATCTTTTTATGTATAAAGGCTCGGGAGTTCTGAATCAAGGAACTCGTATCGAGGATTTTTGAAGGCAAGGGAGTGCACACCTTCTTTTAAGGTGAGTTAGGGAAACCATATTTCTTAAATAGGATTAGAATATCCTAAGACAAGCATGATTACTTATATGTGAATTTTGAACCTAGGCAACGTATGGTAGAATTGAATTTCAAATGGATGCTAATATGCTTAGGTATTTAATAAATGACATTGTTTTGAATAACTCTTTGCACTTGGAATACAATTGATGTTTTCATTACGTATTTTAAGAAATGATATTGCTTTTAACAAACCTGTAATTAAAATGCAATGGACAACGTCTTATTTCCTGAAACTACATTTTTGAACAACTTTGCATTTGGAGTGCAAAAGATGACTTTTATTGAATGAAATAATGTTTTGAAATTTACATATGCAAAATCAAGTCATATATGCTGCGTGTATTTGTTCTCTTTTGGCTTAGAACCATAGCAAGGTTTCATTTTTATCAGTTGGATGGATAAATAAAGGCATTATGCCTTATTTGATTTTTGTACTTAATTGTTGTATATAATTTTTATGATTGGTGAGGAAACGATTGGTCAATTGTGTGCTAGGCATAACTAATTAAGCGACTCCTGTACCCTTGACGCTAGTATATAAAAGTCAAGTCTCCGTATTGATACTTTTGATGGGACTCGCGGGTGATTCCATTCTTAGGGTCTGGACACCGACGAGGTCATCACCTAGGGTCATAGCGCTCCTATCGACTATAGTTTGGACTCACCACGGATGAAAGTTGAGCCAATGTCGAGAATCAGTGGGTGTACACATTAGTTTGGTCGACTAGTGATGACACGCATAATTATTTTGGCTTATCTTGATATTTGTCTTCTGACACGATTTGATTTATACATATGATGTTTTTATGCTTTTGTGTACTAGAACTGGAACCCATGTTCACCGAATAAATGAATTAATAGGCTAGTCTATATGGTTCCTGGCCAGTATACGTTGAGTCATAAGCTAGGCCTATGTGTTTCTATGTGTTGTATGTTTACTTTATAAGTTATATATACCGTTTTGGTGTATATCGAGTTCTATTCGCGATATATGTTTTTCCTGCTCACTGAGTACATAGTGCACTCGCCCCCTCCACTTTCAAACCATGAAGGTTAATTTAGTCAGCTTGAAGCTCTGTGAGGATTGTGCAGTCTTTTGATGTTCTATTGACGCTTTCGGGACATTACCACACTGGGAAGTCTCTATTTTGTACTTTTATTGCAAAGTGGCTCATGAACTGTTTTCTTTGGGTTGGTTATGTGAATATGCTTTATGATTTTATAAATTTAACTATTGACTATTTTTTCGTTGAAAAAGACCTTATGTATGAACTTTGATACTATTGTTGAGTTTGCTTTAAGTTGACTTTAAAGTCCTGAAGTTGTGGTAAAATTTTTGGTATGAATATAGAAATGTGTTTAAAATTGTTTGCAAGTTTTGGGATTTTTAAAATACAGTCATTGTGATGTCCAAATTTTTCAAAAAAGGAGAGATATTCAGTTAGCCTTGCATAGTCAGATTAAGGATAATGTAAATGCCTTTAGGCCAGGTATGCGGCAGTTGTCATGAGCCCGATGTAGTACTGGGTCGTGACAGATTGTGTCATGTTTAGTACTATCCAAACCATAATTTAATAGCAAGCCATAAAAAGCTATTGAAGGGAAAGAGTTGAAGGTGTTTCTAATTAAGAGTGCTTAAGCTACTGTAAAATTTGGTTTAAAAACTACTCTCAGTGAGTTAGCTTCATCGCATTACCCTAAAAGCACTAATGGGGTCTAATAATCATACTAACAATAATTCTTATGCATGAGTTCCTTGTCTTACTTCTCATTATGAGTAGGAATTTCGTTAAAGATGAAGCATTACGAGGGAGCTTAGGTTTCTAGAAGTTTTGATCTTTGATGTAATATATATAAACTCACCCTACATGTAAGGCATGTTGATCTTGTAATAACCTCCATATTCTCTTAGTTAATAAGACTGAATTGGAAACTTTAACTGAATGTACGACTAGGCTTCCATGTTTCTTTGATTTGCATAGTTCAACACCACTTTATTTTAACACTAGTTGATAAAATTGGGATACGTAGGTTTTTTATGAAAGTTGAGCCAATATAACTTAGTGATTAAAGAAAGCCATGTAGCTTGACTACTAGCACTAACAAATACAAACAAACTACAATTATCTTTATTTCTGCTCAGACCCAACTTCTCGTGGAGCAACCCCAGTGCACTAATGAGTGAAGTGAAAATATTGATTTGCAATATTCTTTAGAGAATATGAAAACATCATTAGCAAAGTTCAAGCTAATTGTCCCCAACCTTCTGCATCTGGGACGAAATTTTGTCACCAAAGAGAATAGGTAAGGGATATAGGGTCCTCTTGTCTGATGCCCTAAGAGCCTTGGATTGAGCTAAAAGGTTTACCATTTACTGATATTTGTATGAGATTGTGGGCAAACATTAGTCAATCTAATTAATAAAATTACTAGGGAAACTAAAGGATCTTAATATATTGAGTATGAAACTCCATTCCACAGTATCATATGCCTTTTAAAAATTGAATTTTTAAGGCACAATTTTGGTAGCCTCTTTTCTCATTATAATGCTTGAAAAACTTATAAGCTAGTGCAATGTTATCTATTATCTGCCTCTTGGGGATATATGCAGCTTTAGAAGGATCTGTATGAGCTTGTAGGATACGTTTCATCTTTTCAGCAATCACCTTATACACAGAGTTATAACATGAGATAGGCTAGTAATCCTTCAAGAATTTCTACTTGTTCCCTTTAGGGACCAAGGTAATGAAGGTATTATTTAATTCTTTAAGCATCCTTTTACTTGAGAAGAATTCATGAATGGCATCAACCACTACTCCACTTTTAAAGGATAGGTCTTAATAAAAGAGTAAATGTTAAACCCTTCAAGGCTAGGTGCTTTGAAAGGAGATAAGGAGTTGAGTGTTTTTTTAGTCTCTTTTATATTAACCAACCTAGAGAGAGCTTCAGCTTTATATATCAACAACTTAAACTTAATGATCTATTCAATAATCATAATAGAAGAAGTACCAGGTGAAAGAAACCTTAGTGAATCTGAGAATTATCTTTTAGCTTCCTTAATGAATTGAATTTGAGTGGTCAAAGAGCTGTTATAGCTCTCAAAAGCAATAATCCTTTTACTAACCTTTCTAGAAATAACTAACATGTGAAAGAAAGTAGTGTTTTTATATATCTCTTTCATTAGAGACTAATAAATGATCACTGCTTACGTGTAATTATGTAAGGTCATCTTTTCTGCTTCGTAAAGAATATAGCAATTTAGATTGAGTTAAAGCTTGAATTGAGCATTACTAAGAGTTGTTTTAGCTAAATAAAGAAGATGATGCAGATTGTTCATGCTCATTCTATGAAAAGATTACGACTGTTCCTTTATGCTTCTTAGATTTTTAAAATATTGAAACTACTTAGAACTAGAAATATGTAAGCTGAGGCTCTTAATAATAACTTTATTAAAAACCTATCAGTTTAGTTAAGAAATTTTTGAATAAAAAAGGAACTCTAAGGGCAAAGCTTACTGATTCAAAATGAACAATTATTGGAGAATGGCCTAATATGTTTTGGTTAAAGAACAAAGCTTTAGTGTGAGGAAAGCATTATAACCATTCTAAATTCCATAATCCCCTATCTAGCTTTTTCCTCAATAAGGTATCTTCCTTTTGCTTGTTGCTCCAAGTGTAGAAATTTCTCCCACTAGGCAAGTCAGAGACTTGAATGACAAGCATGCATTTCCTCAAGTCTTCATATAGATGCTTGTTAGAGTTGTAGCCTTCCACTTCCTTTCGATGTATTATGGAGTTAAAGTCTCCAACTAGAAGCAATGAGCTATTAATGATTTATGAGACTTCCTTAAGCTTTGCCCATAGTGAGGATCTCTGATAAGTCTTATCGTAAGCATATATGGTTAAAATATGCATTAACTTATTAAGGTTCTTATTTATAACCAATAGATGAATTTTCTGGTCAATAATTATGGAGCTGAGAACTTTTGACTTGTATTGGTTGTAAATAGCTAAGATTTTGCCATCGAGATGGAAGTCATGATTTGTAATAAGTCCCCAATGACTAGGCAAAATAGAATGGATATTACAACGACTGCTCTTCATTCTGTACTCTAAAATGTTCATATTTTTATGATAAAGTCTCCAATTACTTGCTTTTTAGAAAGGCCTTCAATCCCTTTATGTATATGCAATCATGGTCATATTTTTGTGATAGAAAAAGAATGATTTTCTTTAGCTTACAGTCTTGAATTCTTCAATAGCAACTAAGTATGATGGGTTAACAGTATTGGAGCTTTCTCCATTTACTACTTGAGTATTGGTTAATTGATTATCTTGCACTCTATGATTACTAATGCATACATTTGATCTACTAATTTCTCTAACACTATCTGGATTTGCTTTTGTTTTTTAACCCCTTGATTGATCTTGTGTTTTCTCTTTACCTATGAGCTCTTAAAAGCTACCAGTTTTGAAGGTCCTCCTAGTTGGTCGCCATATCCTTTTAGGAATGAGAGTTTGTAGCCTCCATTTGTATGTTATCTTTTCCTTATATTTAATCAATATATAATTGTAATCAAGTTTTATAATTGGGTTATCCTCTGGCAATTCATTCATAGCATCAATTGCTATATAGACTTAGGTAAATTTTATTCTCTTTGTTTTGTCTATTTCATAATCAAGATAAAGGGGCCTTTTGATAAAGCTAGCCTCATCCATTATTTACGTGGGATATCATGTATGCATATCCATTCTACTATGTTAGTAAGATTGATTTCTTTGTATTTAACTCTAGGTCTCCAAACTTGGATTAAAAAATGGTTTGTTTTGAATATACCATGGTCCCATCTCTAACGTATTATTGGCATAATTAGGGGAGTTAAACGTGAAGAAAAATATGTCATCTTTGTTGACCATGATGTCTAAGAGATTACATTGTCTCCAATTTATTCTAACCCAAGCTTTCATAACTGGGAAGGAACTTTCTCATCTAGAAAGAATCCTATGATATTATCATTCCACCTGTCCGATCCTAGCTTCAATATGGTCATTGGTGGAGTTACAATTTGGTAATTGATTACTCTACTATGGGATAGTAGCTAAGTTTAGCTTTTAGATTTGAGTTGTCAGTAAATTGCACCCATGCACACTTCAGAGGATCTTGAGGACTAGCCAAAGGCTGATGCTAGCCAAAGGAAGTGTTGTTAAAGATGTCAGGATGTATTTTCATATATGGAGTTTAGGTGGGTGGATGGTTCATCAAAGGCAGGAAAGGTTCGTAGTTATCTAACACAGTTGAAAAGGAAAGGCTAACAAGTAAAAAGAGGACTAATGGGTAAAAGATTGATTAAGGGTATCTAAGAGCCAATGCTAAGAAGAAGAAAATAGGTTAATAAAGGAAACATTAATAACATTAGCGAGGAACAAAAGGTGTAAAAGAATCAAGGTGTTTAAAAAGTAGTAAAGGTCTCCAAAGGCAGTTTATGAGTTACTTTGGCAAGTGAGGAACAACATGAACTCAACAAAGCGAAGTCAATACAGGAGTGTGAAGGAATTTAGAATAAAAACAGAGAGGGAAGATGAAAGGTAAGAATAGGATTGTAGATTAGTGGTAGGGATCTAAATAGAGAGGGATAGCTATACAACGAAGGGAGCTATATGGTGAATGTTTGAAGTGATTAAATTGAAATTAAGTTAATCATCAATACTCATGACTATTTTTTAGAGATATCAAATCATAATAATAACCAAACTTATAATGAATCATCTTGATGAATCTGTTGGACCAATGGTGGTTGACAAATTAAATCCCTTTATGTTTTGATAATAATAAAATATCTAGAATTAGTTAAGA
>JAOSBK010000006.1:33218988-33250178 GCA_027568895.1 Erythroxylum shatona | reverse complement strand
GCCGGGTCATGGATGATCCGTGACCCGTGTGTTTTGGTTTTAGGGTTAACATGTATCATTTTCTCTGTTTGTTAACACGCCCCTCTCAAGTCGGAGACCCGGAGAATTGAAGGGATCCGAACTTGGAGATGAGATCGGTGAATGCTCGTGCGGTGAGGGGTTTTGTCGGGAGGTCTGCGAGCTGCTCTTCACTGCGTGTGTGCTGGAGATCTAGGAAACCCGAAGTAACTGCGTCACGTACGAGGTGTAAATCGATCTCCAAATGTTTTGTCCGTTCGTGGAAAACAGGGTTCTTGGAGATGTGGATCGCGGCCTGGCTATCGCACCACAAAGGTATTCTGGTTCTGATTTCTACCCGAAAACTCTTTAATAGTTGGACGATCCACTTCAGTTCGCATGTAGTCGAAGCGAGGCTACGATACTCAGCCTCGGCAGATGATCGACTGACGGTAGTTTGTTTCTTTGTTTTCCAGGATATAAGCGATTGACCGAGGAAGACGCAAAACCCAGTGAGGGAACGTCGACTGAAGGCACAACTGGCCCAATCGGAGTCCGAATATGCGGTAAGCTGTAGATCGGAATGTGCCGTGTAGAATAAACCCTGGTTCTGCGTTCCTTGAAGGTATCTTAGGATATATTTTACGGCCTTCCAGTGGCTTTCTCTCGGTGCTTGCATAAATTGACTTACTTGCTGCGTTGCGTAGGTGATATCAGGTCGTGTGAAGCTTAGATATTGAAGCCTCCCTACGATCCTTCTGTACAATTCTGGATGTCCGAACACCTCTCCTTCGTCTATGGTTAGCTTAGTTCCTGGTGCTATGGGTGTGCTGCAGGCCTTGCAATTGAGCAGGTTAGTCTCTTTTAGTATATCTCGCACATACTTGCCTTGACTGAGGATGGTTCCTTCTGCGGACCTCGCTATTTCGACTCCTAGGAAAAATCTTGCATACCCCAAGTCTTTTATTGGGAATTCCTTGTGTAATGCTTGTTTAATGTTTATCAAGTGTTCTTCGTCTGCCCCAGTGATGAGAATATCATCCACGTAAATTAGGATGGCTGCAAAATTTTTCCCTTGCCCCTTTGTGTATAGGCAGTAATCAAATTCGGTTTTGTCAAAGCCCAATCCTTTTAACTTGTTGGTGAGCTCCTTGTACCATTGCCTACCTGCTTGTTTAAGTCCATAGATGGACTTAAGTAATTTACAGACTTCCCCTTCCTTAGCTTTGTTGTAACCTTGTGAGGGTAGCATATAGAGTTCCTCTTCTAGATGCCCATGCAAATAGGCATCATTGATGTCACACTATAGGATGGGCCATCGGTTGGCTGTAGCTATAGCCAAAAAGGTTCGGATTGTGACAATCCGAGCTACAGGGGAGTAGACTTCTGAATAGTCTATCCCCTCCCTCTGGTTGAAGCCCTTGGCTACCAGTCTTGATTTTAGCTTTTCAACAGAACCATCTTGATTGTACTTCACTTTATATACCCATTTAGATGCTATTGCCTTCTTACCTTCAGGTAACTCTGTTAAAATCCAAGTCTGATTTTCCTCCAAGGCTTGTAACTGCATATTCATGGAATCTACCCATTCCTCTGTTTTGCTGGCAGTCTCATAAGATAGAGGTTCAAAGATAGCATTTACATTACCTATGAATCCCTTGTAGCTTGGACTATATGCAATTTGATGTGAGACCTCCTTATCTTTGTAGATTTCTTCAGGACCAAGGACCCGTGCAGCATTGTGGGAGCAATCAAGAGCTGAAGTGGAATGATGAGCCAAGTCTTGGTGGACATAATCATCAAGGTATTTTGGATGTGTGTGTGTCCTTAGACTTCTCCTTAAATGAGTAATTGGGGTAGTGTTTTGGCTGGTTGAGTCTTCTGTTTGTGCTGAATTTTCTGTGGCGTCTAATGTGGTTTCAATACGTTGCATGCTTGGTGTTTCTGGCATATCTCTTGATGTTTCTGTGTCATTGTCTGGGGTGCTGAAAGGGAAAAGAGGTTTTGATTCTTTTTCGGGTTTGGTTTGTGAAGTGGCATAAGGGAAGGTGTTTTCATGAAATGTCACATCCCTAGAGCTAAACACATGTTTTGTTTCGAGATTCATGACTTTATAAGCTTTATAATCTGGCATGTACCCAAGGAAAACACACTTCAGGGATCTGGGGTCAAGTTTAGTCCTAGTTGGAGTTTTATCTAGTGCAAAGCATAGGCATCCAAATGTCCTTAGATGATCATAGGTTGGGATTTTCTGATTCAGCCTTTCATAGGGGGTCTTCCATTGCAAAGTTTTAGTTGGTATCCTGTTCAAAAGATAGGTTGCAGTGAGAAGAGCTTCCCCCAAAGATGTTTAGGTAGGTTGGCATTAAACAGCAGAGCCCTAGTTATCTGTAACAGGTGATTGTGTTTTATTTCAACTACCCCATTTTGTTGTGGGGTGTATGGGCAACTCTTTTGATGCACTAGTCCCCTTTCTGCAAAGTATTTCTTACACTCATGGTTTATGAACTCCCTCCCGTTATCGGTTTGGATCTTTAGAACCCTAACCCCATACTGGTTTTCAATGGTGGTAATGAATTGTATTACGGTGGATTGTGTTTGGTCTTTGTGTTTCAGCAAAAAGGTCCATGTGGCCCTAGAGTAGTCATCCACAATGGTGAGGAAAAATTGTGAGCCATCTAGGGTAGGTATTCGGTAGGGTCCCCACAAATCCATGTGTAGGGTTTCAAGAGGTCTTGTGGTCTGAATGCTATGCTTAGGAAAAGGTTTTTTGTGTTGCTTAGCCATAGGACAAACTTCACATTCGGATAGATTGTGATTGAAAGGTTTAATTTCATTGATATGCATCAGTTTTTCCTTTAAGATATGCCCTAGTCTGCTGTGCCACACATCAGAAGAAACAAAAACACTAAAGGCAACATTTTCAGTCCTATAGAAGTCTAGTGGTGGACCTTTCATGGTCCTTGAGGGTAGGAGGCTATTTGAGGTCAGCTCATACAGTCCACTCCTAGCCTTGATTGCTGCCACAATATTGTTAGTCAGTAGGTCCTGCAAAAACAAATTGTTGGATATGAATATTGCAGCCACCTCATTCTGTGTTGTGAGTTTGTTAACAGAAAGTAAATTATTAAAGAAACTTGGTATGTGTAAAACTTCATTCAGTGTGATGTCACCGATAGTGCTTTGACATATATGATCTACTTGTCGCTTTGTGCCATCCGGGAGGGTTACTGGCTCATATAAATTGTTGGCCTCATGTTCATGACAGGAATTTAAATTGGTAATCATGTGTGATGATGCACCTGAATCAATTAGCCATGTACATACATTTTCTTTGCCAGGAGCATTAATGTGATCATTACCTGCAAAGTTTGCAAGCCCACTTAGTTTTACCTCTCCTGTGGCCTTCCCTTTGATTGCTCTGGAGACTTCTTGTTGTATGAAATGTGCTATGTCTTGAGGAATCTGGCTGTTCCTTTCAGTGTAGTCATTGGACTCCATTTGTGTATCTGCAGGAGAGTCACTGATCATGGCTAGGTTAGCTTTGCTTTTCTGGCCAGTCAACTCTTTGTACCAGTCAAGAATTCCATGGATCTTGAAGCAAGTTTCAATGGTATGTCCGATTTTTCCACACTTCTCACAGTACTTATCTTCCTTTTTTGTGAATGCTCTTTTTCCACTACTGTTGTTGTTTCTGCCCCCTCTCTTAGCATTAGAGTTTGTTTGTCTCACCATCATAGCAACATTCATGTTGTTGTCAGAGCCTGCACTCACTGTTTTTTGTCTTTCCACAGTTTGCATCATAGCAAAGGCTCTATTTACCATGGGCAGTGGCTCCATTAGCATAACTTGATTCACAACATATTCATAATCTTCATTTAGGCCCATCAGAAACTGTACCAATCTGTGTGTGTTCTCTTTGATGTTTATAGCTTTAGCAGCCTCACAAACACAAGTGGGTATCGGGCTCAAACTAGCGAGATCATCCCAGAGTTTATTTAATTTAGTATAATATGCGGAAATTGTGAGATTACCTTGTTTAAGGTTACTGATTTCCCTTTCTATCTGATACAGGAGTGGGCAATTTGCCTCACCGAATCTTTCCCTCAGCTCTTCCCAAAGCTCCCTTGCTGTGGAAAATGACAAGAAAGCATCGCATAGTTCCTTGGTCATGGAGTTCAGTAACCAAGACTTGACCATTGAATCAGCCCTTCTCCATCTGGTAAGTAAGTTTCTGTCCTCCACTGGTTGCATACAAGTGCCATCAATGAAGGATAATTTGTCTTTTGCACATAGAGCAATCATCATTGATTTGCTCCAAGTTATGTAATTGTTGCCATTGAATAGGGTGGTGACTAAGATGGCTCCAGGGTTTTTGGTATTGGTTATGGAGTATTGTTCTAAATCAGGGTGCTCACTGCTCTCTGCTATGCTTGACATTTTGTGGTTAGGTTGGTATGATAAAATGGATCAGCCCTTTGGCTCTGATACCATGAAAGAAAATAAGGGTAAGTGATGAAGAAATTTTCTTATTCCAACATGAACGAAAACTGTACATTGCTTGTGCTTTTATACTAATGCTAGGAATGAAACTATTGGTTGTTGCATTTGTGTTGTGTGGCAGAAGGAAGGACAGCAGAAGAAAGGACAACTGTGGGAGGCCTGTGGGAGGCTGTTTCAGGTCTGTACAATGCAAGAAATGCAAGAGGAAAAGAAGTGGTGCGTGGGTGGCTGAGTACAACAAATCACGTGATCTGTGCCTGTTGTGTATTGGGTTTATGTGAGTGGGCCAGGTCATGGACCATCCATGACCCATGCGTTTTTGGTTTTAGGGTTAGTGTTAACATTTAACATTTTCTCTTCTCTTTAACATAA
This sequence comes from Erythroxylum shatona, assembly GCA_027568895.1. Taxonomy (NCBI): domain Eukaryota; kingdom Viridiplantae; phylum Streptophyta; class Magnoliopsida; order Malpighiales; family Erythroxylaceae; genus Erythroxylum; species Erythroxylum shatona. Next base: position 33,245,306 of record JAOSBK010000006.1, on the reverse strand, counting down.
AGCAACCACTTCCATGTTCGATCTCTCATACAATAAATATCTTATATGCAACTCATCTTTAATAAGAACATTTAATAGAGTTGTCTAGTTCATAGAGTAAAACTCTTTAATGAAGGTGATAATGTCCTCCCCAAGTAATCCACTAAAAGATTTTGTGAAAGGTAATTAAATTATTTAACTATTATGATTATTAATCTTAGCCAAATAATAAAATTAAATTAAACAATAATTTATGAAAGGTGAAAATGCTAGGGCTTTGAGGTTCACTTATGAGAAATTTCAACTATTAATCTAAGATTTATTATTAAAGTTGAAATAATAATTAATCTAAGATATCTATACCAACTCTCAAGTTCGCACATGTATATCTAATTAAATAACTCTCGATATGAAATTAACCTAACTAAATTCACTAAGAATAGTTAATTTATCAGCTTTTAAAATTAGCTAAGATATCTCTCTCAGTAAATCTAGAGTGTTTATTCTCCTGGTACACATATTATACTTCTCCTTTCATTCCTTCATATAATTACCATTGGTTAGGTGTAAATTCAAGAATCAAGAATAAAGAGAATAAATTCAATCCAAACAATAACTAATAATAAATTAATATTATTAAGGTTCTCCCTTTATTGTTCTATGACGCTTTAATTTAGCTCTTCTTTTACACCTAACTCTTGGCCTTTTGTATCATTTTATGACACAAAACCCTAAGAATTTAGCAAAGTTTAACCCCAACATTGTTCCATATTGCCTTACTGTTTGGAAATAAATCAACGACAACATGGGTTTAGAATACAGTGTGTTTAGGTCCCTTTGTCATATATCTGAGGGTTCTTCTTGGAAATACAGGTCTTGAGGATCCAAATATATGTCAGTTTACAGGTTGTATTTAAGAACATGAGTCCATGTTTTAGTCGTATTTGATCATATGGCAAACTCTCCAAGAAGCATAATGTATTGGGGTAGAACAAAGGTTAGATACAGTATTGTGTTGTTGTCATGTTTAAGAACATGGACTCATGTTAGTGCTGTGTTCCTCTCAAATCTTAGCTCCAACTTGTTATAATTCCTTCCTTCTTTAATTTTTTAGAAAGTTAGAATAAATCCAAAACATAAAATATAAATCATATGAAGTACTAAATCTTATAAAAATCATGTAAAATACTCTCAAAATTATGTTAAAAATTTAGTATGATTAACACTTATGAGTCAACATTTTATTAATTTGGTTCCCATGGAAAGTTGCTTATACTCCTAATCATTGAAAACAAGAACCTTAATACCTACATAATTTTCCTTCTTTTAACCAGACCTATAAACAACTTACATGTAATAATGTGGCTGGTTCTGGATATCAACATAACATGAAAATTCCATTTCTTACAGGTTTCAGTTGTTGTTGGGTCTGCAGCGGTTAGTAGTTGGCAATTTGGCATCATAACTTATGCCCCACCCCACCCAGTCCCCAGCTCAATGGGAAACATGTACGATCTATTCCCGATATAAGATCGATCCAACTTCCTCTTTTAAGTAGTGTAAATCAGATTGGTCTTGCGTAAGAGCAGTGGGATTTGACAAGAATAAGATCTACTCCTAAACTTTATAGACGAAACACCCTTAAAAATATCATGTAAATTAATAGAATAGAATCAAAATGGGGAGTAATGGAAGAAAGCATGTGCATGCTAGAGGTCACAGGGAGAATACGTAGAAGAAGAGGACAAGAAAAGAGAAGAAGAGGATTAGTCAGTCATTAATTCATTCATAATCGTTTCAAGTGCTGAAGTTTGAAGTCCACAACGATAAAAGGGATTGCGTAAAGAAATTTGAAACTTAGTTTATTAATCTGTAACAGTGGGTCTTTGAGTAAACATTCGCTTAGCTCCGCTCGCTACGGCTCACTTATTCAGTAGAAGGATTGGGATTGACTCGTTCCAGGAAAATCAAATAGAAAGATGGATTTCACGCCGTTCCAACTAGGCCGCTTAGAGTACTTTTCCAACACCAGTGATGAACCCGCCAACAAGCGGAAAGAGCACTTCGAAGGTGTAGCTCGGGCTGCCACATATAGAATAGGTTACTATGAAAAGAATAAGGATTAAAGATTTATTATTTTGTGCCATACCACAACGCAGATTGTCAAGATGGCCGAGTTGGTCTAAGGCGCCAGTTTCAGGTACTGGTCCGAAAGGGCATGGGTTCGAATCCCATTCTTGACAGCAATATTCTGCTTTTGCGTTTTGCAAGTCTTCTGAATGATGATGGCAATGGGTTATTTACCTATTACGCAAAAACTAATTTAATACGTTGAAGATGCCACAAACTAATTGACAAAATGGATCCTTTTTATTAGTCTGCTCTTCCTGTGTTTTAGATTTCTTATAATACTAAAGACCAAATTGGTACCAATGATTTCTACATTGAAGGCAATATCATTTCAAATCACATTGGCTTCTTTTGGTAGAGAACCCTTATTGTTTTTAGTTGATTGATTGTTATCAACTATTTGACTTTTCAAAATGCTATCAAAGATATTTGGTGAGTAACTTTTTTAATAACTTATTTAACATAAACAGTCATCGATCAAAACACTCCAGCGTAAGAGCGTTTTCATCAATCAGCTAAAATATTAAGTATTAAAAGTCAAATTAACTCTTCATGCATTTATATGTTAGAAACAATTGCAAATTTTTTGTAAAATTTAATTTTTGTTCTATTTTTATTATTGTCATTTTTAATTTTTGCAAAATTAAATATTTAATCGTAATCTTACAAAATTTTTTAAGTCATATCTTTATAAGTTATTTTTAATTTTTTAAATAATAAAATTTATACATATTATATGAAAAATATTAATATAATGTAGCTCGCTATATCATTAATATTAATAAAAAATTTAAACAACAACAATAATAATAATAATTTAACGTTAAATTATTATTATTATTATTGTTGTTGTTGTTGTTATTGTTGTTGTTGTTATTATTATTATTATTATTATTATATATTCTATGCTTTTTATTATAGTTATAAACTTAATTTTTTTAGAATTAAATATCTAAAATATAAATTCGTATAAAAAAATATTCAACGAAATACTAAAATATATAATATTCATATCTTATAATTTTTTTAAAGTTATGCCCTCATAAGTCATTTTACACATAAATAACTAATACTAAACAGCCAATTTTATCAAATATCAAATAGCAAACAACTAATACATTCCGCTGATCAATTAGCTGATAGAATCAATTATCAACTAACAGCTAATGTAATCAGCTAATTGTCAAATAAGGTCATTATTTTGAAAATTTAAACGACGTCTTAACACTTAGCATGATAGATTTCTAATTAGTATCAATTATTTATATAAAAATAAATAAGACAATCATGAATACTGGAAAGCTAACATTAAAGAAACGTAAGTTTATTTTAATATAGTTGTACGTTACTGTTGAAATTTCTTTGTCTAATTTAATAAAAGTTGCTTAATTCAATGATAAAATTTTAGCGCCAAGAGGAAAACCCAAAAAAAAAAAAAAGGATCAAGCATGCCATTGCTAGGATGATGATGAAATAGAGAGAGAAGGATTCATGAAACACGGGTTTACATACTCATCTTCCATTTGTGAGTGTCGATGACTGGTGCTTGCTGCTGTGTATTTGGATGTAATCGGTTGATCATTTGGTGACCGCGACGTGCCCATGTTGGTGTTGCTACTGTCTTCATGTTGCTTTGCTGTGTTGCAGAATGACCCCGTACTACTATTGTGTATTTACAGCTTTTGTATGAGTATGCAGTAGGAGTAGAGGAACCTTTATCTGTAATGAACAGCTCACAGCCTTTCTTCATTCTTTCTTTGTTAAATCACTGCAAGACTCTGATTTCTCTCAAGCAAGTTCACTCCACTGTTTTGAAGACTGGCCTCGACTCTAATCCCTCTATCGCCGGAAAACTGCTCTTGCATTGCTCCGTGTTAGTCCCCGACGGTATTGACTACGCTTGCAGGCTTTTTCGTCATACCCCAGAGCCAGATATCTTTATGTACAATACGATGATTCGAGGCCTCGTTGAATCAGATAGACCCAATAATTCTATTGCTTTGTTCGTTGAGATGAGGGAGAAATCGGTTTATCACGTTCCAGATAGCTTCTCTTTTGCGTTTACCCTCAAAGCGGCTGCCAACTTGAGGTCTTTGAGGGGTGGGATTCAGTTGCATTGTCAAGCTTTAACTATTGGGCTGAATACCCATCTCTTTGTCGGGACTGGTTTGGTGAGTATGTATGGGGAATGTGGGTGTATTGATTTTGCGTGGAATGCGTTTGAGGAAATGCGAGAACTGAATGTTGTCGCGTGGAATGCGCTGCTTACGGCGTACATGAGGGCTGGAGATGTGAAGGTTGCGAGGCAAATGTTTCTTTCTATGCCTTTTAGGGACTTGACCTCTTGGAATGTGATGCTAGCAGGGCATGTAAAAGCAGGGGAGTTGGAGCTAGCAAGAGAAGTTTTCCTGGAGATGCCAGATAAGGATGATGTTTCTTGGAGTACCGTGATTGGTGGGTGTGCTCATAGTGGATTGTTTGACGAGGCTTTTGAGTATTTTAGAGAGTTGAGAAGAGAGGGGATGAGGGCAAATGAGGTCAGCTTAACTGGTGTGCTCTTAGCGTGTGCACAAGCAGGGGCGTTTGATTTTGCCAATATACTGCATGGATTCATTGAGAAAGCTGGGTTTGGTTGGATTGTATCTGTGAACAATGTGTTATTGGATACTTATGCTAAGTGTGGGAATGTTAGAATGGCTCAACTGGTCTTTGAACGACTGCCCGATAAAAAGAGCATTATTACTTGGACTTCTATGATGGTGGGGCTCGCAATGCATGGTCACGGAGAAGAGGCGATCAATCTTTTCCGTGAGATGGAAGAGTCTGGAATTAAGCCTGATGAGATCACGCTGATTTCACTTCTGTATGCTTGTAGTCATGCTGGGTTGGTTGAAGAGGGCTGTGAATTTTTTGATAAAATGAAGCACGTGTACAACATGGAGCCATCTATTGAACATTATGGTTGTATGGTTGATCTATATGGTCGAGCAGGCGAGGTCCAAAAGGCTTATGAATTCATATGTCAAATGCCACTGCAGCCAAATGCTATTATCTGGCGGACGCTTCTCGGGGCTTGCAGCATTCATGGTGATGTCAAGTTAGCGGAGAAAGTGAAGGAAAGAGTTTCGGAGTTAGAGCCCAGTGAAACGGGTGACCATATTCTGTTGTCAAATGTTTATGCTGTTGCCGGAAAATGGAAGGATAAGGCCTCTGTGAGGAGGGCAATGACTTCCCAGGGAATGAAGAAAACGCCCGGATGGAGCTCAATTGAAGTTGATAGAATCATATATACTTTTGTAGCTGGTGCAAAGCATGATGAGATCACAGAAGAGGCTTATGAGAAGCTAAAGGAGATAATGTTGAGGCTTAGGGCAGGAGGTTATACTCCAGAGGTTGGGAGTGTTTTGCATGACATAGAGCTGGAAGAAAAGGAAAATTCAGTCAGCATGCATAGTGAAAAGCTAGCCGTAGCTTTTGGGATAGCTAGGCTCTGCAAAGGAAAGACCATAAGAATAGTAAAGAATTTGAGGATCTGCAGGGATTGCCATACGGTGATGAAACTTATTTCTCAGGTCTACAATTTGGAGATTGTGGTTAGAGATAGAAGCCGCTTTCACACTTATAAGAGTGGCTCTTGCTCGTGCAGAGATTACTGGTGAAGGGTGAAACAACTGAAACAGATAAGTATATGCTTCTTGCATCGAGGACACATGAAGAGGCCCACTGAGACATGGTACCATTGGGAAATGGCAGTTGAGGAAAGGCGCAGAAGTCCGGAATGCTGGGCTGTTTTATAGGAAACAGTTGAAGCAAGAAAATGACTTCCAAAGGACAGCGGCAATTGAATTCAGTTTAAGTAAAGCCAATTGTTTTGTCTTCTGAATACATACTATTGTTCATGGGAGAGAGTGATTTGATTTCGAGCGCAACTTTGGAAAGGGTAGTTGCACTGATGCTATATAAGTAATTATATATTAGAACAATTTAAAAATAATTTTCTTGTTAACCAAATCTATTTTTATCTAATATTTGTTAATAAATTTCAATAAAAATTATTTTATTTAAAAATGAAATTTTATTTTAAATACATTTTGATTATTAAATAAAAATTTTAGTTTAAATTTATATCCGTAAAGCTATTTTAAATTCAATTATATTTATTGATAATTATCAATTAAATTATTTATATTTTTAATTAATTGAATATAATATTAAATTAAATTATTATAATTAATAATATATATTTAATTTATGATAAATTAGAAACAGGAAATAAAAATCCTATTAAAGTTTGAAAACAAATAATTTTTTTACTAAACTTGAGAATAAAAATAAAAAATCTTTTTAGAGAATATCTGTACATCAGTCAGTGTAATTATTTTTACAAAATTTTTTCAAATATTCTTTATTAAAAACCAAGCGGTCAATTTAAAAAGTATGTTTATTAATTTTCAAATATAACTTGGACAGTGTATGTTTCTGGAATTGATATGAATTATTACTGCAAAAGAGTAAGAACATTGGGCCAAAGTCATGACATGTAAATTGTGTAATTCCAAAGATTGTCCGATTTTTCAACACAAACACCAAAAATCTGAGTGGACTTTATGGCTCTGCTTGCACCGCGTTGACACTTGAAAGTTCGGAACTCTGTTCTACCTCCCCGCACCCATAAACACCAATGGTTTCCTCTGCTATGTTGTCAGCGCCATCCTTCAACGTTGCTTATAGAAATTACAATCCATTTCACTCTCAAACAGCGGATTTTCTGAGACCCATCTGGGTCAAAGCTTCTTCAACCTCCGTTGAGCACTCTACAGCCTCCGTGGCTGATAAAGTTCGCGTAGAATTTAAGGTGCGCTTCAATGCCCATTTTTTATTATGAGCAAAAGGAATTTGATTTTCTGGTTTATGTATCTGTTATTTATTTTTATTGCCTCAAAGCTCTTATCTTTTTAGATTTGATGCAACAATACGCTGCAAAGTGAAGAATAAGATTAGTTTGTTGTATGATCTATCTAGTGTCATCAAGTATCAAAAAATCAGTAGGAAGTGAATTGACTTTAGTTTTTTATATTGCTCAAATCATTGTATAATTATCAACTTGTGTTTGTTTTGTTTATAAACTTTCTGCTTTCAGTCAAATAACTGGCATTGGAAATTCAAAGACAAATCTGTAGGCATCTATTATGAAGAACATGCTAGAGAAAGTATGGATCCAGCCAAAAATATCCTAATGGTACCAACTATTTCTGATGTTAGTACCGTTGAAGAATGGAGATCAGTGGCTAAGGACATTGTCCAACGAGCAGGATGGCGGGCAACAATTGTTGATTGGCCTGGTTTGGGTTACTCTGACCGGCCAAAGATGGACTACAGTGCTGATATTATGGAGAAATTTTTGGTTGACTTCATAAATTCACCAGATAGTCCATGGAGCCTTGCAGGTGGCTAAAACTATTATCTATGTGTTGAGCATATTGTACTCATTGATAGTGCTTTATTAATGGTCTTGATAGCCTGGATGCTGCTAATTATAGTGGGAAGAAATATATGTTTGTATGCTTGTTGTATATGCTTTTACATTCAGCGCTTATACTGCTTTCACTTTTCTTCATTCCTGTTTTACTTAGGGAACTTCCTATTTAGCTTATGCTTTATCCTCCCCAAACTGCTTCAAGTGTGAAATGCTTATATAAATGGTGAAACACTTTGCTTTTGTGATTGCCCCACAAGATCCCTAAAGAAATAGAAGAAACTGGAACAAGAATAATGTGTTCTTTTGCATGTTTGTGAAAGTTTAAACTCTGCTTTCTTCTCTTTGTCACCATGATGTAAAATCTTTGATCTTGTCACAAGGGTCCATGTGCTCATTGAATATCCATTTCAACCTTTGTGCTTGAAGGATAATCAGTTAAGCCCAAGAATTTGAAAGCAACAAATAATTAAACCACAAATGTTGGGACAGTGAAACAACATACAACACGTGACACTTTTTAGCCATTGAAGTCAATATGCACTAATGATATGAAAATCCTAACACCATCTATCATTATGGCCTGTTAAGTATGGCCAAACTTTAGGGTTCAATTGATGTTATGCAGAAAATGAAAATTATAAGTCAAGTTCAGGAGCTTGGTAAGTTTGCCATTTATACACTGCAAATGGCTATTCTACTTTTGTTAACCTTCTTTTGGTTTCAACAAGCTTGTCCTTTTGAAGATTCCCTTATGGTGGATCTGTTGATAATGATTGTTCGTAATTTGGTGATGATGCACATTCTCCAAACCTTATGTATAGAAACTTTAACTGACTCTTCAACAGAAGTGGAAGTTCTGTTGGTTCTTGATATCTTTGAGGCCCATTGAGTATTCATTTCATTTTTTAGGAACAGTATTTATGGACTTTATAATAATGTGCTTCTGATCAAAATTCATCTCTTTCTTACTTCTGTATTTCTGCCTTTCCATGGCCTATCTAGTGGCATATTCTTCACGGTATATAACAATGTTCATTAAATCTTTAGCACAACATATGTTTCTTTGCTCCTCTTGTGCCCTTTGTTGCAGAGCATTTACTGTTGATATCCTAACCTGTTAACATAAGGTAAAGTCTATTTAAAATTATCAGGCAACAATTCTTGCTAAAATTTTGTGTGGTCAATTCAGAAGATAATTTTGTGGTCTTTGGAGGAGGTCATGCTGCCACAATAGCAGTTCGTGCTGCCAAAAAAGGTTTGGTGAAGCCAAGAGCAATTGCTGCTGTTGCACCTACTTGGGCTGGTCCACTTCCTATTGTCTTTGGTCGAGATAGCAGCATGGAGACTAGGTATGGCCAACTTCACTGTCACCTTATTCATATAAATGGAATGCAACAACATATGAGAGTTATTCATGCCTCCGAAATCTCAATATCATTCACGTGGATGCCAGATAATCTTTTGCATGCAACCAATTGATTTCTAATGTGTAGTTAGATGTCCTTTCAATGTTAAAAGAAATTATGAGTCCCCTTCTGGTGGGATATTTCCTTGTGGTTGTTATGATCTTCAACGAAACTTCGGATTGTGTTTGCTCAGTGGAGCCTTCATGTAGCTTTCAATGTAATATTAGATGGTCATCTTCTTGTCGGTTGGCTTTGTTCGGTGGATTGGATTGAAATGATCTCTCTTGTCCTTCAACCTACCAGGTACGGGTTACTTAGGGGTACTTTACAGGCGCCAGGTGTAGGTTGGATGATGTATAACATGCTTGTCAGCAACATGAAGGCGATTGAATCCCAGTACAAATCACATGTTTATGCAAGTTCTGCCAATGTGACCCCAGATATTATTGAAAGTAGATATGCACTAACTAAAAGGAAGGGTGCTCGTTATGCCCCTGCTGCTTTCTTGACCGGTCTCCTTGATCCTGTTCAGTCCCGAGATGAATTCATCGAACTCTTTGCAAGTTTGGATGGAAAGATACCAATCCTTGTTGTCTCAACCTCAGGGTCTCCTAAGAGGTCCAAGGCAGAGATGGAAGCGCTTAAGCAAGCCAAAGGAGTCAACAAATTTGTTGAGGTGCCAGGTGCTCTTCTGCCACAAGAGGAATATCCTACTTTGGTAGCAGAGGAACTTTACCAGTTTCTCCAAGAAAATTTTTCGACCACTATTTGACATCAAACTGATATGAATATTCATCTTGGAAATTTATGCTTGATGCATTTGCAGACATAATGTTGAACCTTGGATTTCACCTGTTACTTTTGAGTGTGGGCATATCTGGGGCATTGATTATATTGAATTTGAGATCTATGGTCATCTTATGGGAAAAAGTTAGCTCCATATAAAATTGCAAGAACGAAGCATGCCCAATGTTTTAGACAAATGAACGTAGTTCACATCTTACCATGAGAAGCATGCATTTAGACTTCTTGATTGTTCTTTACAGAATTTGTACAGTAATTTGTATGTACCAGAAAATTTTTGGAACGTATACTAGAGTCGGAAGTTATTAAAACATACATTATAAACATACATTAATGACCTTCAGGAGTGGATGAAAGGTCACGCTTGCAAGCAATGTCCTACATCCATCTCAGTCAATGTCCTACATCCAAGCAAGCAATACAGGAGAAAGGGATGGATTGTTGAATTTCACCGTCACTAAATGATGGTTCACTTGCTCATTTCTTAAGAATTGCACATGTCAAAGTGTCTAAGGTTGGAATTGTGGGCTTATATCCCTCCACATGGCTGTAGAAAGTTGGCTTGTGCAAGTGTCTATCTATTATTGTCTGTCTTCAAGCTTTAAAGTGAACACTTTAATCTATTTGTATTTTTCTTTTAGTATTAAGTTACAGCCTAACTAGTATATGTTCTCCAATGTATTGAATATAACTCGTATCCAGGTCAAGGATAATTTAATACAATAGTCCTCCGAACCCTCTATGTTGTAACTTAGAAGTGGCCTAGTTTTGAACTTGGAACAGTAATATGCTAAAGTTTTAACTGATTAGTAAGTAATGACAAAAGTTGGTTTAAGTCAATCAACACTTGACAATGATAAAGAAACAAAAGCCGAGTCTGTTAGGTGTTTTAAAGGAGTAATCAAAGCCTTTTTGTTTTATATATTTTCTTTTCAACTTTTGGAGGGTGGTCTGAAGGATGGACATTGTTGTTTTTCTGCTATCCTTCAACCATATGCCAATAGTAGGTAAAGTGGATGAGTGAAGACTGCGGTCACATGTATTCAGTGCCTTATTTACGACAGTATATTGTACCACAATATGTCAGAAGAACAAATATTTGAATGCACTTGGATAGTAGAACCACAACCTCAAGAGCAGGAAAGAGGTCGTAGACAGGTAGAATAAGAACCGTGACTCCCTTCTCTTACATCCAAATCAATGCCAAAACCATGACGCGATACTTCCCATCTAACTTGAAAATGATAAGTGAAGAACAAGCTAGCAATTATAGATAACGACTGCTGGCTTCGCACCATAAAGGAGTGAGGTTATTATCAATATCCTTACAAGTAGTTGCCACGGTTTCCAAGTTTTGATTTGTGTTCATGGTTGAAATGGAGAATGAGGTACAGTGGAAGTTTTTGGCCAACTACCCTTTAGATCTTGCCCTTCAAATTCTAGTAATCACCCTGTGGTTGCATTCATAAATTTACCCTTTTTAACTTGATACTCGATGAGACCTTTTTAGCACTTTTACGTTGATAATCTTGGTTGTTTTGCTGCGCACATCACATTCGACAAAAGAATATGCATTTCTATCATTTTGCCTATTTTTGGTAATTGATAATGATTTGTGGACCATAATTTGGGTTCTATTTTGATTATTACTTCGCCTTGTCTGACAATCTTAAGCTAGCTCAAATACAAGATTTTAGTGGATGATAACTAAGCAGGACTTGAGTTAAGATATTTTTCTATGGGGTGGACAAATAATTACATTTTAACGTTTTAAAATAACTTGTTGGTTAAGCTACTCAAGTTTAATTCAGATAAAGATAATAAAGATACTCAATAAAGGATCTGAGTTAGTGGGTTGAAATCTAGCGAGAAAATAGACCCCAGTTAATATGGACTAGACCCGTGTTGGATCTGTGATTGGGAGGCCCAATATGAATACTATAAATATAAGCTTAAGGTCTCCTATAGTTGTTTAATCAAATCGTAAATTTACTATACGATGACTCATTCAGAAGTTCACATATTAAGAAAGCTGTAGAAAGACATTAACTACGTCTCGGTGAGCAACTCTCGTAAAGATGTCAGTGGAATAGCGCTCATTTCGGCTTAGGAAAGGTCGTCCAAAGTCAAGGAACTTAAATCAGTTATGTTTCGCACTTCTTCATTTTTTTCCCTTTCACGTTCGATCTGAGATGCGTAACTAAGGCTCGTGTTACGCATTACATGTGATATCAGAGTGGTTACGTGATCAGGTGGACAAAAATGAAGGCTTTTTGGTTTTTTTCATAAAGACTTCGGAAAAAAACAATCTGTTTTTGGTTTTTTCTTGCATATAGATGCTTGAATATGTGCTATATGTGGCTAATATCAAAAAATGGGTTGAAAATGACCTGAAACTCACCAAAAATTTCCATTTTCTAGTGAGGTGCGAGAGATTGTCAGGCTCGTGTACGACACGTGCAGAATGCACGCACGAAGGTCGTGGATCTAAGTCGTGCAACGAGCAACGTGTGTTATAGCGAGATGAAGGACATATGTCACGTGTGTGATACACATGCCAACTCGTGAATAGTACCTACCCAGAGGTGGTGTGCATACACCAACCACCTATCCAGACACGTGCTGCATGGGTGAGATGAGTGCCAAGCTCGTGTGATATATGCTCTAGAACAGTGAAGCGTCTATGCGCATAAGGCACGTGCGCGAGTCAATGCATTTTTAGCAGATGCAACACACGCACCTAACGCATGTAGAGGCGCATCAAGTGTGGAGCGTGCATTGCACGCGCCCTCTAGCTCCACCCGTAGTCTGACGTCAGTTAAAAATAATTCAAAATTTTCATAAAAAGTGAGTTTTTTTAATTTTTTGGGATTTATCACATTGGTAATAAATAAAGTTTAACTCCAGAAAAAGGAAATAAAGCATTCTAAAGCCAGTTTTGAGTGAATTTTCATGTTTCAACCTTGAATGAGGGAGGTACAAGAGGTTTTTGTGTCTCATATGGTAAGCTTAGTGTTCAGTATTATATGATAGTCACTTTAATTGAGATTTTGTAGGAACAAAAGTCTCAAATAAAGTTCATTGATAATGATTTCATTATTAGTATATGATAATGAGAATTTGCATCCATGGTACATTTTCACATATTGTATGTCTATATAGAATATGAGGATAACATATAGGTGTATCATTTGTGTTTGTAGATCTTTTTTAGTGTTGATAAGAATGCAATCACCACAGTGGCCTTTTGAGTTAGTATTTGGATTGTTTTGCTTGCATATTTAGGGGATGTCTCTAGTCTTGTGTCTGGCTATTTTGCCTACAGGTGTTGGCCTTATATGAGATTTTGAGATGTGCATGAAGACATTAGATGGAGGAAAGTCATTTCTTAAATGATCTATTCACTTACAAGTGATAGTGTCATGAGAGTTAGTGGTGTGTACTGGATCGCTTTTATTTGAAGGTCTAATTTACATGTATTATGTATTCAACCCATTGGTGTTTTATGATATGTGTAATCGAATTCTCGGTACATATACTATTTTATAGTTTTGAGTATTGATGTTATCCTACATTTGTTCTAATCTTTACATTGTCAATTTTACAATTACCTTCTCTGTAAACAATAACAATGTCACCATTGAAACCTTGACTGCTTTCAATTTTAAAAGGATGAAAGAGGATGTAGAGATTGCAATAAAGATTGAGGATATTAATATGGCGATAATTATAGATAGGCCATCTCCACCTACATTTGTCAGCTTAAAAGCTGATAAAGCAGCATATACAGTCTAGGATCGGTTAAACAGAATGTGTTACCTGGCCATTAAGAGATCCATTTTGGACCATCTACTTAGTGGACTTTTGGACTTGAACATAGCAAAGGAATTCTTGGATAATGTCTCCCAGAGATACAAAATCTCATCTAATGTAGAGATAAGTACCTTGATCAAGGAGTTATTTCCATAAAGTACACTAGAGAAGGGGGAGTGTGAGAATACATAATAAGGATGGTCCACCTCCAGAGCAAGCTGAAGGCACTGAATGTTTCGATTCTTGATGCCTTAGTAGTGGACCAATCTCTAAACACACTTCCTCTAGAGTTTGGTATTTTGGTCACTATATATAATTCATAGGATGAGGCTTGGAACATCAATGCTCTGATTGTCCGTTGTGTTGCAGAAATGAAGAAGCTAAAGAATGTTCCTTATACAACCTTGTTTGAATCAACCAAAGGAAAGGGAAGGGTCAAGCCCTAAAGGTTTAAAGATAAATGACCCAAATTCTCTCTGCATATGCATACTGGTTAGTCTAGTATTGTTAAAGGTTCATAAGATGTGAAGAATATGAGGTGCTTCTTCTGCAAGAAGAAAGGACATAAAAAGTCCGATTACTAGAAATATAAATCCTGAAGAGAAAAACAGGAATTGTTAGGTAACTCCTTGACTTATATGATTCATAAATCTAATCTTACTATAGCCACATCCAGTTTTTGGTGGCTAGATAGTAGATCATCTAATCATGTTACCTCCACAATATAGGGGTTCATGTCTAGGAGAAAATTAAACAAAAGGGAGGAGAAACTGATGGTTAGCAATGATGAAGAAGTTAGTGTAATGTATTTAGGGGATGTATATTTAATCCTCGATATGGGATTTGTTCTTGTGTTACATGACATATTTTATATACTATCTTTTTGACGGAATCTGATCTTATGTCAATGTTAGAAAAAGAAGGTTATCATTTTGTCATTGATGTTTATGTTGTACAGTTATCCTTCGATGCAAAACATATTGGTACTGCCTTCTTGTCATATGGATTGTATAGAATGTGTCTTACCCCTATTAGATGTATGATTCTTCATATATTGTTGAACAATTTACTCAAAAGAGACCTCTAATTAAGGAAAAGTCATACATGTTATGGCATAAATGCTTAAGCCACATTTTCAAAGAGAGAGAGATGAGAAATTGATAAAGGATAACACTCTGCTAACTTTAGATTTTGAGGGTATAGAAACAGATGTTGACTATTGCAAAGGTAAGTTGACCAAAATAAAGAAAAAGAAGTTAACTTGAGCATTTGGCTTATTGGATCTTATACATATGGATATCAATGGACCTTATACAACTACCTTATGCAATTCGAGATATTTTCTTACATTTATTGATAATTATTCCCTTTATAGTTACGTGTTCTTACTTAAAAAAAAGGTTGAAGTTCTTGAGAAATTCAAGATCATTAAGGCTGAAGTGGAGAACCATTTGGAAAAATCTATCAAGATCGTCATATCTAACCATAGAGGAGAGTATTATAGCAAACATGGGATTTCTAGACAAGAAAAAGATTTCATTTGCTTGATATGTGAAATAGTGACTTAGTTTACTATGCTAGGTAGTCGTCAGCAAGTGGTGTGATCGAAAGACGTAACCACACCCTAAAGGACATGATAAGGTTAATGCAGAGTAAGATTAACCTACCTGATTATCTCTGGGGTGAAGCCATCAAGAATGCATTGTATACTTAACTAAATCTTGAGCAAGTAAGTGTTAAAGACATCTTTTAAGATCTCAAAAGGGTGAAAGATTAGCCTTGCACACATTCATGTATAGGGTTGCCCTGCTGAGGTATGCTTGTATAATCCTCATAAGAGTAAATTACCAACTCTTTCTACTCTTTGCTATTTAGTTAGATATCTCAACCACCCTAAAGGCTACATATTCTACTGTAGAGAAAGAGGGTCTAAATTTGTAGAATCACAAACAACAAAGTTTCTGAAATATGATGTCTTTGATGAAGGTGGTCCTTCTCACCCTTAGATGAAAACATGATGAATATTATAGTTATTTCGTATCTGTCACTTATACAATTAGATTTAGTGGATCAAGGTTTTAGTATTATGTCTGTACAGGAATTGGAACCCATACCTGTACAAACAGAGGTTCTTAAGGTACAAAAACCAATGAAGTTGTGGAGATCCATTAGATTGAAATGACCTGCTATTCTATCTAATTACATAATCTATTTGGGTAAACAGGACTATGATATTGGACATGTTGCAGATTCAGCTACTTTTTTAGGGGCTATTTTTGGACCTCATGCAGATTTGTGATGGGATAAAATAAATGATAAGATGTAATCCATGAAACATAACAAGGTATTGGAGCTAGCTAATTTTCCTAAAAATTACAAACTCGTCAGTTTTAAATAGCTGCTTAAGACCAAGAAGGACACATAGGGTAAATTTGAGTAGTTTAAAGCTTGATTGGTTATCATAGGGTTCATTCATAAAGATGGGGTTGAATTTAATGCTACCTTCTTTCT
Source organism: Erythroxylum shatona (assembly GCA_027568895.1). Taxonomy (NCBI): domain Eukaryota; kingdom Viridiplantae; phylum Streptophyta; class Magnoliopsida; order Malpighiales; family Erythroxylaceae; genus Erythroxylum; species Erythroxylum shatona. Next base: position 33,229,184 of record JAOSBK010000006.1, on the reverse strand, counting down.
TGTATCCTTTAAGGATGCATTTAGAGTGATCATAGCAACAGTATCTCATTATGATATGGAGCTACATCAGATGGATGTTAAAATTGCTTTCTTGAGTGGTGACCTTTGTGAAGAGGTCTATATGGATCAATCTAAAGGATTTCAGGATCAAGAGAAGTCTAACAAGGTTTGCAAATTGAGAAAATCGATATACGGTTTGAAACAAGATTCTAGACAGTGGTACCTTAAGTTTGATGAGGTTGTGACTTCTTTTGGCTTCGTGGAAAATAAAGTTGAAAGATGTTTGTACTACAAGGTTAGGGGGAGCAAAGTTATCTTCCTATTATTGTATGTGGATGATATCTTGCTTGCATCAAATGACTTGACCATATTGCATGAGGTGAAGTAACTCTTGGCTGAATATTTTGACATGAAAAACCTTGGTGAAGCATCTTTTGTCCTAGTTATTTAGATTCTTCAGGACAAATCTCGACACTCCTTTGGCTTCTCGCAGAGTGCATACATTAAGTAAGTGCTGCAACAGGTTTATAATAAGTCATATTAAACTGTTGCAACACTTATCTCTCATGGTTATAAATTATCTCTAGCATAATGTCCAAAAAATGATTTTGAGAGAGAGGCTATGAAGAATGTGCCTTATTCTAATGTGGTTGGTAGCCTGATGTATGCCTAGGTGTGCACTATACTGAACATTGCATTTGTTATTGGACTATTAGGTAGATATTTGACTAACCTAGGAATAGACGACTATAATACATATACAAGAGTGTTGAGATATTTAAAGGGAACTAAGGATTATATCTTAACATTCTGAGCGGTCAACAATCTTAACCTAGTATAGGGTATACAGATTTGGATTTTGCTATGTGTCTAGATAATAGAAAGTCCACTTCAGGTTACATCTTCACATAATAGATGGTGCAATATTGTGAAAAAGTGTCAAGTAGGCATTGGTGATTTCTTTGACTACGCATGCAGGTGGTTTAGCTCAGAACTTAATTTCTGAGTTGTCTGTGGTTGATTCAGCGACTAGACTCATTCGGTTATATTGTAATAATTTATTTACCGTATTGTTCAATAACAACAATAAGAACATCGATGGGTCTAAGCATTTGGGGGTTAAGTATTTGACCATAAAGGAATTGATACAGAAATGTGACATTGAGGTTTTGCATTTGAGGACTAAGGATATGCTTGCTAATCCTTTGACTAAAGGATTTTGCCCGCATGTCTTTGAGAGACATGTATACAATGTGTGTGTTGAAGTCCTTAGACACTGTTAACTAGGGATCACTGTATTTGCTCCTTATACATTTGTATATTTCTCTAGTATTATGACAATTTGTGTTATTAATAAAGATGATCATCATTTTGTTCTCATTCATACGTGTTGTTGTATATATTGTCATAATACAGGTAAAATTCTTAAGATTTGTGTCAATCTTAGGTATTTTAAAAGTCATTACGTGTGTACATATATATATATATATGGGCATACGTCATTAGGACAAATACAGTTTAATATGTAAATCCATGGATTTTGACAAGACATAGGGAAATAGTGTCTAATCTCATAAATGTTTTCTCTAATATGGTTTAGCATTCAGTCAGATAAAACAGGTTTTCTATAATGCGGTTTAACATTCAATGAGAGACAACGAATTTCTCTAATACTATTTAATATAAAGTTCAGATAAATTGAGACCTACAAATGAAAAGATGATACATTTCAAATCATACAGGTATCATCATAGTTAGTCAATCTATTTTCTCATTCATTTTAGTGAGGTATTAGATATGCGTAATTATATTATATCTGTGTCACACATGACACATATATTTGATATTTTTTGGTATCAAAAGCCTTGTGGAACAGAATGATGGACTTTTATTATCTTTGGATCAACTGATTTTTTAACATGGTCGACCTATGCAATGACTCAACTATATTTTAAATTAGTTTTACATTTGTAACAACTACTGTAATTAGTTATTGTCTAAGGAGAAGAATGATAGATATTTTCATATGGGGTGGACAAAGTTTATTACAGTTTAACGTTCTTAAATAACTTATCGGTTAAACTACTCAAGTTTGATTCGGATAAAGATAATAAAACGGTCCAATAAAAAATCTGAGTTAGTGGACTGAAATCTAGCAAGAAAATGGACTCTAATCAGTGTGAATCGAACTCGTGTTATACCTGTAATAGGGAGGCTTGATATGGATGCTATAAATATAAAATTAAGGTCTCTTATAGTTGTTTAAGCAAATCGTGAACGTACGGATACTCTAACCCATTTAGAGGTTCAAGTTTTAAGAAAGTTACAGAAAGACGTTAATTACGCCTCTATAAACAACTCTCGTGAAGGTGTCAGTAGAATAGTGCTCATTTCGGTTTCGGAAAGCTTGTTTAAAGTCATGGAGCCGAAATCAGGTATTTTCTACATTTCTTTATTTTTCTCTTTCACATTCGATCCGAGATGCGTACCTAAGACTCGTGTTATGCACTATATTAAGTTTAAAAAAAAATGAAATAAAACAGCATGGCTAACCTATTTCATTCCATTAAATTGTTATGTATCATAATTATTTAGAGAAGCAGCTGGCTTCAATTGTTTGAATGATCTATAAACTTCAGATTGTGAACAAATCATAGCTCGCCCTGGAGTATATTTCTATCTGAAATGCAAATGATATGATTAGATGTAGACATTGAAATCTGAAAGAGTTTGGCAAAAAAATGTCTTACGGTTGAACTGGAAAGTAAAGTTGAAGATGGTTCACGGATAACTGGAAAACAGTTGCACTTTAAAATGATTAGGTATGATTTTTACAACAGCCAGACAACATTTTTTTAGCACGAAAATGGCAACTTGAAATGTAGTCTACAGAAAGCCTAGTATTTGAACGAAGATACCTACTCTGGCCAATACAAGTTTGTGGTGTAGAAGAGAGATACAGCTGCACACTTTTACAACGAAGGGTAGATACAATGAATGCTCAGAGTACTCTGGTTTGTCAGATAGACTGTGACCTCCAGCTCCTGGTATATACCGTGGTTTCTTTTTGTCTGACTATACTGACAGACTTGCATTGCAGGGCCCAATTGGTAAAAATCGTGGGCAAATGATAACTAATTTTTTTGTCGTTTCTCTGTTAGCAGAATCGTAAAGATAGCAGGGTCATGAGGTCGCTGGCCTTTAAGAAGCAGGTCCCTGGCAGCTCTTACAATCCCGAGAAATATGTGGTCTCTGTTTGTCCCTTTTAGTCTCTTACGTTAGTTGCTCGCGACCTTGGCAAGAACAATGTTTCTGTTTCCTGGGACCACTGTTTAACTTTCCCTCCCACATGTAGCTCATAAACTTTTGTAGTCAAGTTTTAAAGATTAATTAGAAAGATGACCAGACCATAATTCCTTGACAATTAATATTATGATAGTCCTAGTGACTGAAATTTAATGAGAAAGTAAATAAATGACTTGACTCGTATGACGTTACTTGTCGGTCTCTACTGGTTAAATACAAGTCTGTCCATTCCAAGGGATCAAAGATCAAACTCCGCATTACTCCTTGAGCTTCCTCTATATTCACCCATGCAATTAGTCATTTTTCTACGAAGTACAAGAGCAAAACCTACCTAAAATTTGAAGACTTCCTGATAAAGACACTTGTGTGTTTATGTCGTCTTCTGTAGTATCTAAATCAAGGAAAATGCTGTAATACTGTTCCTCCATGAATTGAGGGCCTTATAATATAATAAAGAAATAAATGTTTTTAGATAATATGCTCTCAATCGTGTCCATAAATTAATAATTCCTCCTAGTTTTATTTAATATGAAACCAACTCCACTTATGAAAACCAGCGGATCGTCACGGATATAATCTTGTAGGATTCTATCCTTGTATCTCAAATGACAAAGACCTTGAATATTAATGGATCAAATGAATATAGTGTTGATAAATCGACTTAGATGCTCAAGTTAATGGATCAAACTTGCCAGAGCCGTGTAATAACTTCAGATGATCAATAACATTTTTAACAACCAACTCTCACAGGGACTATCTTAGGAGACGATTTTGACGATGATTCCCTTCTAGGACCCACCGAAGAAACCAATACGGATTGAAGGAGTAATTGTCAAGTGAGTCCGGATCCTCTGTTCAATTTTGTAATGTTTTATTCTGTCCTATAAATATCATCCATTTATTTATGTGAGTTTCGGGTGGGTTCTGCATAAATGAACACAGGACCCGCATAAATGAATAGTTGAGATATATAAGATAAAATAAGACACCGTAATATTAGACAGAGGATCCTGTCCCATGCCAAGTACCCTGCAATGCATTCTACTCTCTTGAGTCCAAGAGTTAGGGAGCGAGTGAGGAATGGATTGATTTTGAGGTGGCAATGTGGTTTTTTAACATGAAGTAAATACGTGCAGCAAGTGAGATCATGTATGCCAGTGCACTTGGAGATTAAAGTTTTGTTCCGGGACCTGCGGGAGGACCAACTAACTTATTCAATTCTATATCCTAGACTTGTGGATGTGAATTCATCTTGGGTGTCATGCTCTTTTTATACCTTCCAACCCTTACTTACAAGAGTCGTTCCTGCAACCAGATTGTGTAGAGTAGGCCATATGCAGGTTGTTCATTATTTCATTTTTCGTTGTAGTTTTGAAGAGCTCGTGCGCCCCACTATGCAGTATCCACCAAAAGTTCTGTTCAGTGTGTTGAAATATAGTCAGTTGGGAAGACATGGTGAGTAGTTCAGCTCGTCAATTTTATGTCAGATAACTGTGTTTACTATGCATATAGTCAGATAAAGTGGCTGATTGCTATAATATTGTCGGACACTATTATTATTACTTAATTCAAGCATCTTGACGAACTCCGTCTTCTTTTGCAGCTAACATTTTATCAATCGACTTACAAAATTGTTGTGATATCAGCAGCGCCAATAATTAAGTTCTCGGAAGATTTGACGTAGCCAAAATAATCTCACAGCATATTTAACGGTTCGTATTCTAAAATAAATTTAATTATTTGATCATAAATTATTTATTCATATATAGACATAAATTAACCTATATAAATTATAATAATCATAAAATCTTTTAAAATAATAATTATTAAGTCTTTTTTAAAATATGTTTTTGGGTTGACAGAGAAATCTTGTACTCAACTAGCACTAACGTATGTTCCCCTTTTGACATGAACGCTTTAGGAAGTAGATGTTAATTATCAACAAAGAATAAAAAAGAAATCAAGCTTGTTTCCAACGGGAGAAAACAAGTCGACCCTACTAAAAGCTGTACTAAATATGGTTAGCGAAACATATGGCTATCAACTAGAAACATAAGTTCCGAGGTTCATATGCTGTCTCCTGTTTTCGTTGGACAATTTTTTCCTTCTTTATAATAGTGGACAATTATTAATTATATTACTTATTTATTAATAATTTATCAATTAAGTTACGTAATTTGATCCAAACAAAGATAATAAAGTGGCCCAATAAATAATCTATATTAACAGGTTGAAGTTTGAAAGGAAAATAGATCCCGATTAGTGTGAACTAGACCTATATCGAACTTATAATGGGGTAGCCCGATATGGAAGCTATATATAAAGGTTAAGGTCTCATTTAATTGCTTATGTAATTCGTAAGTATACAAATCCTCTGACCCGTTAAGAGCACTTACGTCTTAACAAAATTAAAGAAAGGTGTTAATTGAGTGTCGATGATCACATTCCGTGAATATTCCAGGAGATTGGAGCTCGTTTTGACCTTGGAAACTATTTCAGAACATCAAATGGAACTGAAATCAAGTATTCAGCATTTCTTTCATTTTTAACCCTTTCATAAACAATTCGGGAAACGTAATAAGATCTATCCTACTTGTTACACGTAGTATCAGAGCGGTTACATGATCGGGTTGCTAAAAACGAAGGCTTTTCAGTTTCCATTCAATATGGTTTTCATCAGTTTTTGATTCGTTTTTCTATTATTTTGCGTATATGATTATGTAAAAATAATATACATAAGGTTAGCTATAAAAATGGGTCAAAAACGGGAGACAAAGAGCAAAAATTTAGATCTCGAGTTACCGAAAATTGCCCTCCCCGTCGGAGGGCGATGCACCGTCAGGCACTTGCGCTCGACAGGGCTACAATACCATGGGAGTGGCAGTACGGATGGCGTGTGCAATGGCATGTCACCAAGTGGTTCCACGGGTTGAGGGATGCGTGTGGTGCCTGAACGCACGCACCTCACAAGATGCACTCTCCAACGAGTGCAGAATGGACAAGTGGACGGCAAGGATCAAGACACATGGCGGCACGTGCAACGCACGTGCCATACAGTAAATGAGCATGTGCACGTGAGGGGGCACGTGCTACCCAAGCACTAGATGCGACGCATCTAACACGCGTTTGTGCGCTTGCGTACAACGCACGCGTGCCCCTCACTCATTCGCAGGCTAACGCCTGTTGACATTAGCGCATAGTGCTGCACTAACGTTAACTTTACAGTATGTTGACGTCAGGCTGATGTTAGTCAAAAAAAAATTTCAAAATTTCCATAAAGATGCCCTCGATCCTTTTGGATGAGTTTCCAGGTCGGGAAATTTTTAAAATAATTTTTAAAATTTTCCTGGATTTATTACGTTGGTAATTGGATACCGAAAAAGTTTTAAAGCTTTTTAAAACTAATTTTGAGTGCATTTTTGTACTCTGAACTAGGAGACACTTAAAGTTTTATGTCTCATGCGGTAGGTTTAATATTTGGAAAAGTACGATAGTCACTCTCATTGATTTTTTTTAATATAAAAGTCTCAAATAAAGTTTAAAGACGATGTTTGCAGTATTATTATGTGATTATTTAATTGTGAATCTAGTTTTTACAGTTATAATCGATTTTCACATATATTATGTCCATATAGAATATGAGGATGACATAAAGATGTATCTCTTATGTTTGTGAACTTTCTAAGGTACTGATGAGAATATAGTCACTAAAGTGGCCTTTCAAGTTAATATTTTAGATTGTTTTGCTCACATGTTGGAAGATGTCTCTGACCTTATATTTGGTTAATCTACCCAAAGACATTGCCTTTATATAGGGCTTTAAGATATTCATAAAGGCATTATATGAAGGAACATCGTTGCTTAAATGATCTATTTACCCAAAGTTAGTAATGTTATGAGAGTTGATGGTTTGTACTCTGATCGCTTTTATGCGGGGGTCTAATTATATATATTATGTATTCAGCCCAAATGTATTTCATAATATGTGTGATCAGATTCTCAATAGAGATAGTGCTTTAATGTTTTAAGTATCACTATTACCCTACATTTGTACTAATCTGTACATTATCTTTTCTATTATACAATCATCTTTTCTGTAAACAACAATGTTGTCACGATTGAGACCTTAAATGGTTTCCATTTTAAAAAGTGGAAGAAGGATGTGGAGTTTGCACTGGAGATGGCTGACGTCAATATAGCAATGCATATCGAGCGACCTTCTCCACTTACAAATATTAGCTCGAAAGTTAATAAAGCAATTACGACGATCTGGGAGTGGTTAAATAAGATGTGCTATTTGACTATCAAGAGGTCATTCCTAGATCATCTACTGAGTGGATTATCGGATATGACTATAGCGAAGGAGTTTATGGATAGTATTTCTCAGAGCTACAAGGTGTCTTCTCATGCAGAGCAGAGCACCTTGATTAAGGAACTATTCTCCATAAAGTATACGAAAGAAGGAGGCATTCGAGAGTACATTATCAAGATGGTACACCTTCAGACTAGGCTAAAGGCGTTTGATGTACCAATTCCTGATAATCTCATAGTCCATCAGGCACTAAATACTCTCCTCATGAGTTTGAGATGTTGGCTACCTCCTACATCTCTCAAGATGAGACTTGAGACATCAATGCCTTGATTTTCCGGTGTGCTACAACTGAGAAGAAGATTAAGAGTTCTCCTCATACAACTATATTTGTAGCTGCCAAATTTAAGGGGAAAGCTAAGCCCCAATAGCCTAAGGTTAAGGGTAAAAAACTCAAGCCCTCTCTAAAGATTCAGACTAGACCGTCCAGCATTACTAAGAGGGAACATGACCTAAAGGGTATGAGGTGCTTCTTCTGTAAGAAGAAGGGGCATAGGATGGCTGATTTCAAGAAGTAAAAGCCGTGGAAGGTTAAGTAGGAACTATCAGATAACTCCTCGGCCTATATGATTCATGAATCCAATGTAGCTATAACCATATCAAGTTTTTGGTAGTTAGATAGTAGAGCTTCTAACATATTGCTTCCAAAATGCAGAGGTTCAGATCCAGGAAAAGGTCGACTAAAGGAGAGGAGAAGCTGATGGTTGGCAACAATGAGGAGGTGGATGTTTTGTATGTAGAAGATGTAGGATTAAACCTTGTTATGGGGTTTGTATTAGTTTTACGAGATACACTATATATACCGTCTTTTAGAAGGAACTTGATATATGTATCAGTTTTGGATAAAAAAAGGTTATCGTTTTGTATTTGATACTTTAGTTGTAAATATTTATATCAATAGCTGCCGAACATGTGGAAAACCTCAGAGAAGTCTTCTTGACCCTCGATAAGTTCTAAATGAAGTTGAATCCCGAAAAGTGCGTCTTTGGAGTAGCATCTGGAAAGTTCTTGGGATTTATGATCACTCAGCGGGGGATCGAAGCTAATCCAGAAAAGATCGAAGCTATCGTCCAAATGCCCTCGTCGCGATGCTTGAAGGATGTGCAGATACTGACCGGTCGGATAGTTTCCTTGAGCAGATTCGTCTCTAGGATGGGGGACAAGTGCCTCCCTTTCTTCAAAATTTTGAGGAAGGCAGATGTGACCCAGTTCCAATGGCTGGATGAGTGCGAGAAAGCATTCCAACACTTGAAACAATATCTGACCAGTCCACCCATCTTGCAGAGCCCTATTGAAGGGGAGAATTTGATTCTTTATTTGGCAGTCACAGAGGGGGCGATCAGCGCAGTTCTTGTTCGATCGGGCGGTAGTGAACAATTCCCTATCTATTATGTCAGTAAAGTGCTGAACGGACCAGAAACACGGTATGCACCCATTGAAAAGTTGGCTCTTTCCTTGATAACGATCAAGGCCCAAGTGTTGGCGGACTTCGTTGCAGAAATGAGTCAACCTGACTCGCAGGGTGAGCAACACCTTGCCTGGAACCTATTTGTTGATGGGTCGTCCAACGCTGAGGGATGCGGAGCAGGAGTGGTATTGATCAGCCCGCACTGGGAAGAAAAGGTGGAGTATGCTCTCCGGTTAGAATTTAGAGCATCCAATAACGAGGCAGAATACGAAGCTCTAATAGCTGGCCTCCAGTTGGCAAGAGAGATGGGGGTAAAGCATCTAAAGGTGTACAGTGACAGCCAAATAGTGGTTGGTTAAGTTACTGGTCAGTATGATGCCAAGGGGAACAACATGATCAAGTATTTGGAACTAGTAAAGTAGGAGTTAAGTAACTTTGAGCAATGCTCGGTCAGCAGGGTAGAACGGGCGCAAAATGCTCAGGGAGATGCGCTCTCCAAGATGGCTTTCGATCAAAATGCCAAGAACAACATCTTGGTCGAGCGGCTCGACCAACCTAGCATCCAGAAAGCTACTGAAGTCCTTCAAGCAGACGATGAACGATCGAGTTGGATGGAGCCGATCAGGCAGTATCTCCTTAAGGGAACACAGTCGGTGGAAGCTTTGGAGGCCAGGAAACTAAGGGTAAAGGCGGCCGAATATGCGATTGTCAATGACACTCTGTACAGGCGTTCTTATGACTGGCCACTTCTACGTTGCTTGAATGAAGAAGAGGCAGAACAAGCAATGACTGAAGTTCATGAAGGAATGTGCGGGAATCATTTAGGAGGCAGAATGTTGGCTCACAGATTGATCAGACATGGGTATTATTGGCCGACGATGAAAAAGGATTGTCAAGAGAAGGCTAACCGATGCGAGGCCTGCCAGAAGAATAGCAATCTGTCTCACTAGCCGACCGAGCAGCTAAAAATTGTGAGCCATCCCATTCCCTTTGCTCAACGGGAAATGGACATACTAGGTCCTTTTCCTCTTGGTCAGGGGCAGAAGAAGTTTTTGATAGTGGCGGTTGAATACTTCACTAAATGGGTAGAAGCGGAAGCGGTCGCCACCATCA
>JAOSBK010000006.1:33195352-33218888 GCA_027568895.1 Erythroxylum shatona | reverse complement strand
ATCGTGAACGACACTTATTTTGAATAATTAAAATCCCTATAAAACGACACTTATTTTGGATAGGAGGGAGTATTTAACAAGCACCCACTTATTTGTTTAAGTATCTTTATAGTTTAGTTTTAGATTCTTTCTTCATAAGGAATAAATATAATATTTTGTAGTTTTCTTACGCTATATTAATGCTTAGTATTAATAAAATAACGACAAGGAACATTATGAATAATACATAAATATAATACAAATTTTATAATTATGATATCATCATAGTTTTATTTGCAATATATATTCATGGATTTTATCATATACATCTGAATATGTATAAGATAAATAATGACTAATAATTATGTCATTAAATTACAACCAACCGATTGATTATAAGACATAAACCAATAATGAATATATCCTCAAAGAATTAGCGGCATGTTCTATATGAGTTTTCTTTGAAGATAACTATAGTAATATATACTAATTAAATACAACATTCATTGGAGTAATAGAGACTTGATTGGAACTAATATGAGAAAACAATACATGAAACTCATAAGTTATAACACAAAAGTTAGGAATCTAAAAATTATTTCAAAATTATAATTGCAATAACAATTTTTTCATAGTTTTTTTTTACGAACAAGTCCACTATTTCCTTTTAATAACTTGAAACTGATGATTCGAGCATTATCATGTGTTTAAATTGCCATATACAAATGTAATATTCAAGCTCAGACTTAGTCATAAGAATTATTTCATAATCTATACAAAAGCATCCTTCATATTTATTTAAATACATGCGACTTAATCATTATAAAGATTTATCATAATTGAATAGCATTGAATTAAATGTATTTTGTCTTCCATCATTGCTTAATTCTTCTTTTTCAACTTCTATGCAAAAGACTTGTCCTAAATTTATGTAGAAACCATTATATTACTAAAAGATGACCAATTTGTGTCCAAATAAGACTTTTATTTTTCCTAAATAACCTTTATGTAGAAGGTAAGGTCATACATGTATACTATACAAGATTACCATTTTACTTCAAGTTAACTCGTTTTCCACGTTAAGATGGAGAGCAATCGGACTTTTAAAACAAGTAGTTTCAGTTAGTTATATTTTAAGCTCTAATATTTATTCATTTTCAGTAATTCATGTTCCCTCTCTTTCTCTATCTCACATTTGCTGATCATACTTTGTAAGCTGTCTAATTGCAACCACATCAAACATAAATCTGAACTATCGTAATCGCTATATCACATGTATGCATGCTAGTGAAAACCTAAAAGAATGTAATTTTGCTAAGTTTTTTATTTGTCCACGGTTGATTCTAGCATAATCAAAACTAGAAGAATTAAACACAAATCCAAATCAATACCAGAAATTTATTAACGCAGTTCGATATACTTTGTCTATGTTTGCGGAGCCCTCACCTAGCTTAATACTTTTACTAACGACAATAGTTTTATACAAAGCTTTATCGAGCTGACTTACTTAACTCTTGACACTATTCCTCATCCTTACAACCCGTGAAAATAATTCACATCCAATAAGACTATTGACTCGTGCTAACCTCAATAGAGGATTTTGTCAACAACTTTTAACGATAAAGATAATAAACTAATAACTCAAGTGATTAAAAATAATAAAGAACATAGAAGAATACACTTGAGATAAGAAAAACAACTTACCTAGTTAATTTAGCTCCTTCAATGATAAAACGAAAAGATGTTCGCCAATAGTACTGTCGTATTCAGCTGCTGAAGTTTTCAGACACCACTTTCACCATCTACAGCCACACAATCAACATCCAATTAGTTCACCAAAAGCCATACAAAGGATGAAGAACATCAGCACAGAAAGAGTACATAAACTAGAAAATAAATCAGCTACACAACTCCTAAAGAACACACTTAATTGTCGATGAATAGTAAAATAATATCCAGCTATAGAAAGCCACAAATCACCCAGCCAAAAACATGTAAAAGCTCAGAAAAAAAAATAGCAATTGCTACACACCCACAATTAACGACAACATAACTAAAGAAAATTGCAGCACTAATAAAATAGCATACGTTCGTTATCCACCAGAAAATATAGCTAAGAAATAATACAACCTAGGTTACATGATCCAACAAAAAACTTTGCAGCAGATAGAGTTTTATCTTCACACAAACAACTACTAAACATTATCAAAAATTACCCTTGAAATCCTAGCTACCAAGTCATCTAATATCTGTCATTTTTCCTTTTCAAGAATGACAACATTGAGCCCATTATACACGTGAAACCCAACCATAGTACATCTGTTATAGTCCATTCAAAATTCCCAGAAAATTTGAATCCTTGGATAGCCATTATCCTAAAAAATACGGTATATTTAAATCCCATCCAATTAGGATTAAACTTTATCAAACTTGTCTTGGAAGAGTCCTACATAAACATAACTAGTTTCAATTATCAAATAATGTCCAAAACTATAAAATAAGATATAATCACCTATATTTTAACAATTTATCCCTTTTTAGCATTATTTGTCATATATTTAAAACTTCCCCTAAAGGAGATAATTGGACGTATAGCATTGAATTCACAAACCACAAGAGAACTCCCCCTTAATCAGTCATCAAGATTTAAACTTAATCAATTATCCAAAGATACAAATATCCAAGTTCAAAAAAAGTCAAACGAATCAAAAGAGGATGTTCTGATGTAGTGTTCTCCCCCTTAGGACAAAAGATGTCAAAAAGTACAATAAGGAAGCATCTAAAAACCAAAGAACCCTTTGCTAGATTTATAAGCCAATGCATCAAAAGGTCCAGACAGAGTGTAAGGTAGATCAACCACCCGAGCTTGCTTATTGACATTCAAAATCCTTAGCAAGATATTCATCAATGTCACAAGTTCAAGAGTACTTGAATCCAACCAAAGAACGCCATTGGCATAAAGGAATTAAGTGATTAACCATGGAAATATAGCAGGGAATGAGGCTTACTAATAATTACTAACATTACTTCAATAATAAGTCTCCTCAAATTGAAAATTTCCCCAGTTCCACTGGCATAAATAAGCTTAGATTGTGTCAGATAAACTAATACCACATGTGTACTTAGTAACTAATTTACCAATACCAATTTATGAAACAAAGTATTTCTGCGTCAACATAGAAGCACACAAGACATAAGTAAATGGTTAAGCATTTAATCTTCCTCCAATTAACACAGTAACAATCATATCATTTGGCATATTCTAATCAACACTACATGCAAGATTCCTAAGTAAATTATGAAACCCCAAAAATAAATTCATTTTATCATTATCAAATTAAATTAGTTTACCTCTCACATATATCAGTTAATAGCATACATCAAATTTGGTCAAGAGATCTTTATCCAAATTATAGTAAAATTCTTTTGCCAAAATAGAATCAAAGTATTGTGGTAACAAGGTATCTTGTTATAGGTTTCTTTTAGATATCAAAACATCCAAACGAAAATGCCAAAATTCATCCATGTTAATACAATGATCAAGAACTAAGCCGATGCTTGCCATAGTGTCCCATTTCTGTGCTGAAGCAAAAGTGTAGAACATATAGGACACAACATCATTTACTGACATTATGACAGGAGGGCCGCAATTTTTGAGCCATTTTCTTTGTCAATTTTCAAGGACTAGTAATAGGAACATTCGGTGGTGGGACAATAGTAGAGTTAGGAGTAGTAGTTTCAAATGGAGCTTTTTCTGAATCAAAATTTGAGCTCTCTACTATGAAAAATAACACACACACGACATCATCTTGCTTTGACTACTATTCCCAAACAGAGGAGGGGTTGGGAATGTTAGTAATCACCTTCGATGAAGATCCAACACTAGTAATTGTTATGTAGTGGATGTTGTTGAAGTTGACTAGAGTGTAAGGTAGGGTTGGCGGTGGAGGGAATGGTTGCCGAACATGATTGTTCCACGCCAAAGGATGAAGAAATACCTTTAGACTTACCCATCTTAGCTTCAAAAAAGTGGGTGTTGTCAATGAAGAGAGAAACCCAAAGAGATGAAAGAAAGGTGAGATTTCGTGAAGGGGGAGGACAAGTTGACTAACTATGGAGCCAAAAAACAAACAAAATTGCAAAAAGGAAGAAAGGAGAGAAGGTAATTTCAGTTGCCAGTAACATAAAAAGAAGAAGACAAAATAGGGATTTTTAATCCCTTTTTGAATTTCCCCTTTTCTTAATAATAAAAAATACATCAAAAATTTAAAGCATATAGTAGTCTCAAAGCCTCTCGAAGAAATCCAAACCTAACTGAATCAAAAGGTTTTGTAAAGATATTCACCAATTATTTTTCTGTAGATACGTATGAAAGAGTAGCTATTTTATTCTCCACCAGCTCTCAGATAAAGTGATACTTAAAGTCGACAAGTTTTATTCTTGAATGTTGAACTGGATTCTTTGAGATGTATATAGCACTCTTGTTATCACATAGGATTATCAACACATCCTGATCATTTCTATAATCTTCTAACATCTGTTTCATCCAACGAAGTTGCGAACAACAACTACTTGTAGCAATATATTCTGCTTCTATGATTGACAATGAAATAAAATTATTTTTTTACTGTACCATGAAATCATATTGTTTCCTACGAAGAAACAATCCCTTGAAGTGCTTTTCAATTGTCTAAATTTTTGGCCCAATCTACATCACTGTACTCGACTAGATAAGACGTAGAGTCATATGTATACCAAATCTCAAATTCAGAAGTACCATTAACATATCTAATAATCCTCTTAACCACTATTAAGTATGTTTCTTTCGGGTTGGCTTGATAGCTAGCACATGCTCTAATGCTATAACAGATATTTGATCTACTTACAGTTAAATACAATAGACTACCAATAATGCTTATATATAAGCTGACATCAACACTTTTGTCATTTTCATCTTTGTTTAACTTCACAGATACACTCATAGGAGTTTTAGCATGTCGAGCGTTCTCAAGTCCAAACTTTTTTACTACCTTCTTTGCATATTTAGTTTGCGATACAAAGATACCATCCGTCACTTGTTTAATTTACAAACCTAAAAAGAAGTTCAATTCACCTACCATGCTAATATCAAATACATGTGTCATTAAAATCCATAAATGCTTCCACCATTTTAGGATGAGTGGAACCAAAAAAATATAATTAACATAAATTTGTGCAATCCTCAAATTAGATCTAATTTTTTTAAGAAACAAGGTCTTGTCAACACTACCTCTTTCATAGCGTTGCTTGAGTAGATATTGAGGGAGCTTTTCATATCAAGTCCTTGGCGGTTATTTAAGACCGTAAAAAGCCTTCTTAGCTTGAAAAATGTGATAAGCATGGATTGAATCAATGGACCCTTTCAGCTGCTCAACATATACCTCTTCTTGTATGAACCCATTCAAGAATGCACTCTTCACATCCATTTGATAAGGCTTGAAACCTTTTACATATGCTATAACCAAAAGTAATCTAATTGACTCAAGACTTACCATTGGTGCAAAAATTTTATCAGAATCAATTCCTTCGATCTGAGAGTAACCTTGAGCCACTAACCTTGCTTTATTTCTTGTCACATTGCCCTTCTCATTAGTTTTATTATGAAACACCCATTTTGTTGCGATCACATTCACATTTGATGGTCTTGGCACCAATTCCCAGAATATATAGTTAATTCTTCTTGCATAGCTATTGTCCAGAACTCATCTTGTAAGGGTTTGTTAACATTTTTAGGCTCGAATGAAGATGTGTAACATAAAAGTCTCGTGAGTTCAAGATAATCAACTCTTTTTCTTTCCCTTGTTTTTCTTCTCTCACTAATTTCCCTAATTATGTTTTCAATTGGATGACTTCTTCTGATTTGTGAGGGAGGATCCCTATTCAAATAATCTTTTCTCAGATTTTAATTATTCAAAAGAATTATTTCCGCATTAAGTGTCTTGGTGGTTTCATCATCTGAATCAACTGAAAGCTCTTCTATTTCCATAGTTTTTTCACCAACAACAACTAATTGTTTTGGTTCTTGTCTCGTTGTTTGTTTAAGTTAGTCCACAAGGCTGGTTTTGTGAATTTTCTTATGCCAATTTGTCATTCATTTGAGACACATCTATCATAACATTTATGGACTCTAACACTTTCTTGGTTCTTTGATTAAACAAGCATTACTATGGGTTGAATAGCCAATGAAGATCCCTTCATCATTCTTGCTTTTGAATTTTCCAAGCTTTTCCCGATCTCTAAGAATATAGCATTTACTGCCAAAAACTTGAAAGTAGCTTATATATGGTTTCTTTCCCTTCCATAGTTTATAAGATGTCTTGTTCAAGATATTTCTAAGATGAACTCTATTGCATATGTAGCGTGCCATGTTCACTACCTCCGTCCGAAATCGCATTGATATATTTCTTCCATTTAACAAAGATATGGCCATTTCTTGTAGAGTTCGATTCTTCCTCTTTATAAATCCATTTTGTTGTCAAGTTTTAGGTGCTAAAAATTCTTGTGTGATACCATATTTATCACAGAAATTGTTAAAGCTTGCATTCTTAAATTCTCTTCCGTGATCTGATAGGATTCTCAACACTGTCATATTTTTCAAATTTATGACCTGCATGTATAGGCCTCTAAAAGCCTTAAAAGCATTTGATTTCTCTTTCAAACATGATACCTAAGTGTATCTAAAGTAATCATCATCACAAGTTAAAAAGTATCTAATTCCATCAATGCTAGCATGTTGGACCAACCAAGTCCATATGAATGAATTCCATAATACGTGAGGAAGTAATGCGGCAAACCTATGTGGCACTCTCATTTGTTTATCCTTTTGACATGCATTACTTACCTTCTTATCTTCTTTGTTCATTGTAGGCAAACCTCTCATAGATTCCAATTTCTTTAACTTGCTAATAATCTCATAATTAACGTGCCCAAGCTTTTGATGCCATAGATCTATATTGTCATTATATGAGGCTGATTCACAAGTGGCAGTGACTTGCAATATATAACAATTGTCTGCTGATCATCTCCTAGTCACAAGACATTCTTCTTGTTTGGTTAACACCCTGCACCTATCATTTGTAAATTTAACCAATAAACCATCATCATAAAATTAGCTTATACTTACCAAATTGGCTTTTAATCCATCAATGTGAAGCACATTCTTGAGGTGTGGCAATCCATCCACGCATAGTGTTCCTCTACTAATGATTGAAGCCTTCTTTCCATTACTAAAAGTCACATGCCCATCCATACAACTTTGATAATTGGTTAAGTCGCTCTTTTCACCTGTCATATGATGTGAACATCCACTGTCAAAATATCAACCATTATGAAAAGTAGCCTTCATAGATTTAAGAACTACAAGAGTTTGCAATTGGACCCTTTTTAACCAAAGTGTGCCTCATTATCATAGGCTGCTAATAGAAATTTGGTGAGGAGTGTATAGATTTTCAATTTTGGTCCTTTGAAATAACATTTGTATCAACTTATAACATCTTGGTCTTATATGCCTAATAACTCCACAAAAATGACATATAGGAATGAACCTTTGATTCTTCCTTGCAATTTCCCTTTGGACAAATCTGATTGTATCATTATTTTCATCATTCGTCTTAGAATATTCACTTTTGTAGCCAATACCTTGGAGATCTCCCTTGATCTTACCGATTTCTAGTAACTTTTCTTACTTTTCAGTACCTCCATTTAACATTCTTATCCCTTTTTTTTGTTAACCAACTTTAACTTTGTTTCATTCTACTCATCTATTATAGATAATAATTTCTTCTCTAGATCTTGAATGATGTTCTTCATAGTAGAGTTTTCCTTCTTTAACTTTTCATTCTTCTCACATGTTTGCACCAACTTTGCATACATTAATTTATAAGCTTTGTAAATATCCTCATCTTTGTTTTATAAATCACTGTCATCATTATCATGATCTGAAATTAAACTTTGGACTAATTTATCTGCATTTTTCCTGAAATTTTGGATTGATTTACTCACAGTTTCATCATCAGTTTCTGCCTTCTTGGTTATTGTTAAGCAAGTAACTAAACTGTTGCTGTATAAAGCAACCAATATAACATTCCTCGTAAATTCCTCTTCACTGCTATACTCATTTTTGGATTCATTCTTACTCTAAATGTTGGTATAGGACTTCCCTTTTTTCTTCTTCAAGGTGTTAACATGTTCTGCTTACACATGTCTAAAGCCTTGACATTCATGATATTGAATTTTCTTTACTTTTCTTTCACCCTTTTGAATTTTGGCTTGTTATTTGAAGTTATTATTCGATAAACTCCCTTTATTTTGCCTAAACTCCAATATGCCTTTTTCACTTTCTTCAATCACTTACTAGAATTTCTCGTCAACAATACCAAGTCCTCATTCTTTTCATATTCATCTCTTAAATCATTCACAACTTTACTGATTTTAGCCTACAATCCCAATCCTTTACTCCTCTCTTGTTTACCCCTTAACAAATTCATCTTAAAATTGGTAAGAATTCCAATTATTTTATCCAACAACAATTCATTGATATCATAAGCTTCCTTGATTGCTACAATTTTTGGTATGAACCTCGAAGGTAATGATCTTAATGTCTTCCTAACCAGTTTCAAATTAGAATATTTCTTCCCGAGTTGATGTGCTTGGTTTGCTATGTCACATAATCCCTCATGAAAGTCTCTAATGGTTTCACTCTCATTTATCTTCAGCTCTTTAAATCCACAACTAACATCTAAAGTTTTGAGGATATCACATATTTTGATCCCTCATGTATAATTTGTAAAGTGTCCCATGCTTTTTTTGTCGATTCACAAGCTGATATTATTGAAAAACGACCTTCATCAATGACATTAAGATGACATGCATGGCTTGAAAATTTCCAAGTGCTCTCTCTTCTTCAGCTCTTGTCCACTTAGATAGATCATTCAGTACTACTTTCCCTTATCATCAGTTATCATTGGATGTGTCTAGCCATGTAAAACTGAGTTCCATGCTTTGGATCCCTATACCTGAATAAAGACTCTCATCATGATTTCCACGCAGGACAATTAGAACCATCCAACAACGTTGGCCTAGTAATTGATGCTCCTTCTTTTGCACCCATATTTGCAAAACACGGATCTGTACTAATTTGCTGTATCAAGTTCTGATTTGGTGACTTGCTCTGATACTAACTGAAAATCTGAAAGAATGTAATTTCACAAAGTTTCTAAGTCATTTGCGGTTGATTCTAGTATAATAAAAAATATAAAAGTTAAACTTATAACTGCAAATCAACACCAAAATTTTTTTAATGCAATCGTCACACTTTACCTATGTCTGCAGGCCCTCACCCAATTTGATACTTTTCATTAACGACAATATTTTTATATAAGGCTTTATCGAGCCGATTCGCTCAACCCTTAACACTATCCTTCGTCCTTATAACTTGTGAAAGTAATTCACACCCAATGACATGACCGATTTGTGCTAACTTCAATAAAGGATTTTCTCAACAACTTTTAACGATAAATATAATAAACTAACAATTCAATTGATTAAAAGTAATAAAGAACATAGACAAATACACTTGAGATAAGAAAAACAACATCCCTAATTAATTCAGCTCCTTTAATGATAGATCGGAAAGTTGTTCATTAATAGTACTACCGTATTTAGCTGCTAAAATTTTTGGACAACTCTTCTACCATCGACAGTCGTACAATTATCATTCGATTAGTTCACCAAAAGTCATGCAATGAATGAAGAATAGCAGTGCAGAAAGAGTACATAAACCAGAAAATAAATCAGCTACAAAACTCTCAAAAAACATCCTCAATTGTCTTTGAATAGTAGAAGAATATCTAGTTGTAGAAAGTCACAAATCACCCAGCCAAAAACACGCAAAAACCCAAAAAGAAAATAACAATTGATACATAGGGTGTTGAAATGAAGCACTAACAAAGCAGCCTACGTTTGTGATCCACCATAAAATATAGCTAAAAAAAGCTTAGGTTATGTGATCTAACAAAAAGCTTTTGCAGTAGATAGAGTTTTATCTTCATACAAACAGTTACTAAACATTATCGAAAATCACCCTTGAAATCCCAACTACCAAGTCATCTAATATCGGTCATTTTTCCTTTCCAAAAATGACAACATTCAGCCCACTATATCCAAAAAATATATTGTTTATTTAAATCTCATCCAATTAGGATTAAACTTTATCAAACTTGTCTTGGAAGAGTCCTACATAAACATAATTAGGTCTAATCATTAAATAATGTACAAAATTAAATAATAAGATATAATCATCTATATCTTAACAGTTAGGAATCAAAGTGCAAATTGCGACTCCTTCATCATTAATGTATAAATATACTTTCAACATCTGTTGCACATCAATGATCATCTGACCAGTAATTATCAAAGTAGTGTTGCCTTAAAGTTTCTTTTCATTAGTTGTAATTGTGATAACTCGAAGCCCTCTCAAATAAAAGTCTACAAGGATTTAGTTTATTGGCAACTTGAGTTTGCTTCTCAACAGTTTATATTGAATTGGTCTAGTGGAATTTGGAGCTGATTATGAATTTATGATCGATTTCTTGTTAAAGCTTCTCATATTATGGTTATAAAATGTAAAGAAATTAAGGAATTGTATTTGTCATGTAAACTTTGTATAAGGTATCAATTCTGATGTCCCACAACCTTCAATAGAATGCAAATAAAATATGTAGATAGCCACATGCAAAGTATTTATGTAGCATTTGGAGTTTGGTTTTTCATTAACGTGAGGCTATGATGTTTCAAAGAACGTACCTATGGATTTATATCCATAAACTTTTACTAAATTGAGTTGAATTTAATATCAATAACCTTTGGGATGACAATTTAACCCCTCTCATCCATTTTAAAATTAACATTTGAAATTAGAATTGATTAAATTTTAAATTAAAATTAAAATCGATCAAATTTAATTCATATTAATTTAACAAAAATAATAATAAATAAAATAAAAATGAGATTATTTTTATTTAAAAATCAATCAAATTGCCGAAGCAACTATGTGATCAAACTTCAATCTGGCAAAAAATTTGAGTCGTTTACAAATAATGTAAGCCGAGTGGGTAAATTACCAACCAAAGATTTTAGAGTTCAAATAGCCTAAAGATGATACCATTAACATATATGGATGACTATCAAAGTTAAATATTTCTCTTATCTATATGAAAAAACGATAGAAACAATTATAACATCAACATATAGTTTACGAATTGTTAATTGCATGGACGTATTACATGTAATATAATGTGGAAACGATCGATAAAGCATGGTCCGTTAATCATTTGATAAAACACAGCAAAACTTCCATTACCTTGTCTGCATCTATTATGCGAGCGTACTAGGTATTACGCTTCTGTTTTTATAATAAGTAAAATAATAATTCTGCAGTACATACGCCCCTAATAGGACACTCAGTTCAGCGTTTCTTACTCCTTCAAAGCCAAAAATGTCAAATATTTTGTTTTTTCCTCGAGGAAATGTACAGAATATTGGAAGTTGGAATCACATTTTCAACTCTCATTCTCTCTTTCAGAAATGAAATGAGGAAAGTGGCACTACTTTAACACAATTTACAATAACGGGATAAATTGTGAACTTATTCTAGAATGTATTGGCATTTAAAACTTTCACTAAGATAACACGCTAATGTATCATACTTTATACACGCATTTTCAAATATGTCGTACTTCGATTATGTCACCTCTCCAAATAAACATATATGTTTAGACATAGAGCTAGCACTTGCACATTCTTGAGTTGCAAGGTTATACACATTAATGTAGATGTGATTCAATCAATACCAAATTTTATACTTCATTTTTCTAAAAATTATGATCTCAATGTCGTTTTAAGTTAAATTTTCTAAAATTTCCATTAATCTAAAGTTATATTTTAATTTATTCTCATTTTTTCAATATTATACTTCACTATTATTGTTTTATCATATTCTAATTGATCTCATTTCTTAAAAAGTATCACTTCTCAGAAAATATTTTAAGCGAGGAAGTTACTACTTTATTAACCTTAATAAAGATGCAACCTTAATCTTTAATTATGCTCTGGTTGTTTAAGTTCATTGACTAATTAAGAAACTTACATCACCCCTCACTGATGTTATTGTTTTCTTATCATTGCCTGTAATTATTTAAATGTTTGATGAAATTTCGAGGCTTAAATACTTATTTTGTAAATAAAGTCATACTACTAAAGCTATTCAAACAAAATTTTAATTGAAGATTTAAACCTATATACATTCAGTCCACATAATATATTAGTGATTAATGCAATGATAGACAAATGTTACAGTAATCATTGCAAAGGTACACTAAAATGTATATCTCTTTATCCTATGCATCTTATTTTTATTCAGCTTGATCTTCTATGTACTTTTAATACTTAAAAAGTTTTACTGTTTCTACTTTCTAGAGAAAATGTGCACTGCAATTTTTTGAAAATATCGTTGTGTAAAAATTATTTTTAAAATTAAATTATGATTTTTTTTTTCTTATACAAGTCCAAAGGCTTACATTTTCAGAACGAAATGGAAAGAGGATCAAGTAGGAGTTCAAACCCTCAATTTGAAGAGAATAGCGTGCTTAATTGGCCAATACAAACAAGTAGCTAGTAAATCGTTTTATTGAGTCTTATCTTTTTATTTCATTGTCTCCGTCCACAAACAAACAAACGGAGATAATGAAACAACTCAATTTTCGATCGTGACAGGAAGTGAAATCTGTTACAAAGGAAGTGACAGTATGTTGGCTAAAATCATCATAAATGAAAGAGGGCTATACAGACACACCAAGATTATAAACATATATATCACAAGGATCAATAGGTTCAAATCCCTTGACATAATCACCATCATCCGTAGAAATTTTACTTTCTACTGCCACATAGAATGATGCGCAGGCGTTAAAGAGGATGAGAGTAAATTAGCGCTTTCTCCTTGCGATGCCACCTCAATGATGCCCATAATGAATGCACACGGGAGAGAGAGAGAGAGAGCATTATAGCTGACCTTTGGCGAGCAAATGAGTAAATGCTCTTTGCTATGCTGTCTGTTTCGGCTATTTAGAAGCAAACACTTTTAAGTTTTACCTCTCGTATGGTATGGTCAGCGTAAACTCCTCTACGGTCTCTCCTCTATATATACACACAAGCCGTAGCCTTCCCTTGGACGTTTGTGTCTGCATTTCAAAGAGAAAAGGAAAGAGATTTGATCCCCTTTACACAACACACATATCTAGCTACCTACAATAACCTCTGGTGATCATTCATCAACATCCAAAATAGAGCTGGATAATATGTCAAAACCACCTTGCTGTGACAAGATTGGTGTGAAGAAAGGTCCATGGACACCAGAAGAAGATATTATCTTGGTATCTTATATTCAAGAACATGGACCTGGGAATTGGAGATCAGTTCCTGCTAATACGGGTTCGGACTCGAGTTCCTCAGTTGGCTTTCCTTTTTTCATGATTGAGAGTTTCTGAAAACATTATCTTCTGCATATTAATTGTTACTACTTATCAGTCTTCTAATTTGCTTTCTGGGTTTTTGCTTTAGTTTTGGTTGGTTTAGCCATTAAAGTGGTCTATTTATTGCACTGCACCGCTTTATAGTTTGAACTGCCGCCTTGATTTTATCATTTCATTTTCTTCAGGCATTAGCACAGATGTAGGGTTACATTTGTTTCTCGACACGCTCCACTTTAATCTACAATTTTCTCAACTTCTCACTTTATGCACTTCAATCTCTTCAGGTTTGCTTAGATGCAGCAAAAGTTGCAGGCTTAGATGGACTAATTATCTTCGGCCAGGAATTAAGCGTGGAAACTTCACCGATCATGAAGAGAAGATGATTATCCATCTCCAAGCTCTTTTGGGCAACAGGTAAAATCATCTCTGTCTCTTCTGAGAGTTGATTTCCAAATTACGTTTGCTAATCATCAAGGTCTTCTAAACCCAATGGAGTAAATTACATACATATAAGAGAGTAAGATTCTGTGACAGTAAATAGTTGTCCATTTCTTAATGTTCATTGGGACGGAAGCAAGGTTACACAGTACTGAGAGTAATTAATGATTTTTCTTTTCTTTCTATGAAGATGGGCAGCCATAGCCTCATATCTTCCGCAAAGAACAGACAATGACATAAAAAATTACTGGAACACTCACTTGAAAAGGAAGATGAAAAAGCTTCAAGATGGCCAAAGTGAAGACGGGTTCTCTGCTTCACAGGCAAAGGGCCAGTGGGAGAGAAGGCTTCAAACAGATATTCGCTTGGCTAAACAAGCCCTTTGTGAGGCTCTGTCTCTTGACAAAACCAGCTCATTGCCTGACTCAAAGTCATCTGTCACCGATGATTATGAGCCTCACAATACATTACAATTTCAATCACAGGCTTCTTCTTATGCGTCCAGCGCTGACAACATAGCAAAATTGCTTGAGAACTGGATGAAAAATCCACAAAACCCGGGGCAAACTAACTCGGACGCCTCTCAAAGTTCTTTTAACAACACCTTGGGAGCCTATTCCAGCTCTAGCGATGGGATACATAGTGCAACTGCAAACACTCCTGAGGGCTTCGACTCTCTCTTCAGCTTCAACTCTTCCAATTCTGACGCCTCTCAATCCATGGATGAAAATGCTAATTTTACCCCAGAAAATGGCCTCTTCCAAGATGAAAGCAAGCCAAGCTTGGAGGCGCATGTCCCGTTCTCATTGTTGGAGAAATGGTGGCTTGATGAAAGTGCAGCCCAGACTCAAGACGATCTAATTCACATGTCGATAGAGGACAGTATTGGGTTGTTCTAGCTAGCTGAAAAGAGCGGATCGAGTCCCCGTTTACTAGCAATTCCTTGTCTTTTTTCTTTTTCTTTTTAATGAGTACTGTACTTTAGCTCATAGGTCTTGCGCTAATGAAACTCGTCCCTAAGCAGCCCGTAACGATGACAGAATCCACCACACCAAAAAGTGTAAATTAAGAGTAAATCTCTATGTATAAGCTGTATTTCTGACGAAAATCTGAACAGGGTTGTCTATATTGGCTTTGTGCACCTCTTGGTGATAGTATCTGATCAGTATTAGGGTCGACTTTTGTAAAAGCAAGAAAATTATAAATGATATCTATCCGATCTCTCTCTCGTCTCTCACTAATTTCCATTCAATGCTTGTCTTTTGATGGTGCAAATTATTCTCATGGGCAACAGCATCAAAGAAGCTCTCCTCGGCCATTCTCTTGAGCGTCTTACCTTTTCACTCTGGCGCATTAGTATTTGGTACGACATTGTAACACATCAATAAGTACTAACTCCTCCAAAGTCATATCATAATAATATTGAGTCCGAATGAAGAGGCCTGTACTGCGAAGCAGGGTTTCAATATGTGGAAATGCAGATTTAAGTGAATTAATGCCTGTGTGAAATATTGCAGTGTCGGCAAGATGGCAAAATCATGACCTCTGAATTGCTTAAGCAAGGAGATGACTTTTGACATTGATGCTCGTTGGAGGCAAAATTCAAAGTGCCCTTGGGTCATTATCATTTTCGGTAGGTAGGTTCCCCGGCCGATACGTTGCTCATGAAGCTGCATGATCATTGGACTATAGGAAGTTAATAACAGATAACGTGGAAAAATCTCACAACCTCTTCTGCCTTTCTCTCTTATTATTAATACTAAGTTTAGAAATATTATTTAAATCTTAGGCCATCCAAATCCAATTGCGTAAATTGTCTAAAAATTACTGCGGTCATCTTTTACCATGCTAGAACCACAATCCCAAATTCTGTTGTAGACAGTTTTTAGTAATACAATGAAAGTTAAGTTATTCAAAAATACTTTTTATATTGGGCCGGGGAATATAATTTACGAATAAAATGGCCAATAATGAACTTGGAATTGATAATTTCAATTAGGTGATGAGTGCCATTCCAAATCCATATAGCTTCTAGTGACAAACTCTCCAATCCAAGCACATGGGGTTTTATAAGTGAGCATGATGGTCACCATCACAGTTATCCTCATGGTCTGCACTCTTAATCTTATTATTACAATTCATAAATCAAACCATGGCAAATTTAATTTCTTTTTGCGAATCTTAAAAATTATTAAAACTTCCAGTTTGATCTCAAAAGAGAATTTTATTATCTTAATTATTTATTTTGCTTATATCTTGATTCATATAATTTTTCAAATAGTTCGATCCATAGATATCTTAACAAATTAATATTTAGTCCTTCAGTAACTAAATAACTCTACATCTGATTGAATAGTTATCAATTCATACATCATAATATATAGTGATTATATGTTTAAACAACGGTTTATCACAACCATGATCTTCTTTATATATACATACTTCAAATGTGAAGTAATCCTTTTATGTTCCCATTCCATTAAAACTTATCATGTATGCCCTATGTTCTTCCTGCGAGATATTTAAAATGAACGAATCAGAATCCGTAATGAAAATACTTGCATGTTTAATTGAAATATTCTGAACTATTTTTTCAATAAACAATATAACATATTTATTATACATTAAAAAGAAGCCTATTGACTCACAAGTTGCAATTTTATATCGATCGCACGTGATATATTATCAATTTGTCATCAGTCTTGTGTGTTTTTACTAGTCTTGTGTTCGTTGCATTAGTTCTTTTTAATAAACGTCTAATGATAACATTTTTATAAAAGTTTTTAAATTACAAAGCTATTTTTGGATGATTTAGAAATTTGTATTTTTAAAATCAGGAGAGCCCTGTGCGTTTTGGACTAAAAAAACTAATGAATTCCCAATGAGGGTTTGCACATCGTCGACTATAGTAACATAAAGAACTATTACATGCTCAGACATAGAATCAATTACTTATAATAAACATTTTTACATATAATGTAATCATCTGGGAAAAAATGTGTTGAATTTATGGAATTCCAGTATATGAAAATTAAGAACATGATGAGAGGTAGTTAATAAACATATGGCTAAGTGGGATAGAAGCAAGTTAAGGAGATAGTGGTCAGCTAAAATAAGAAAATACATAATTATAACAAAAAAAACTGCTTCAATGTCTATTTATATCGTCGATAAAAATTAATTATAAATTCTGAACGAATTCTTTGTTAACACACTTGGATTTCAGAATAACACCAAACAATATGTAACACCATAACCTTAACAAGGCAAACCATTTCTGTGTCTTTTCTGTATAATGTTGTGAATACGTTTCGTTAACAAATATAATTATCAGCTATGATATGTCGGCTTAGACCCTTTAATGCATGAGTGCCCCGTCTATTCTTATCAATAATAGAATGTTAAAATATTTCTGCCTGCAACTTAAATACGATGTTAAGATAAAGTTGAGTTAAACTTGGAAAATGGTTCAATCGAAAGACCAAAAGAACACAAGCCAACATTATTCGGAACTTGGAGGCATAATTGACCAAGACTATCAGGTGCTGCTATGTAGGCTTGAGATTAGGACTCAACTTAATTTCAATCCCGAGGTCACGAATGAAAGTTCATGTGTGGTCTTGCTTTCACCAACCTTAACCTAAATTGACATAACTAAGGTAAAGCAAAAAAAGAAAAAAGAAAAAAAAAAAAGAGATCACAATGTCCCCGTGTGAGGAGCTACTGTTAGAACAATCAGGGATAAGAAAATCTGCAGCCAATTAGTCACAAACCTGGAATTGCCTTAGGAATATGCAAATGAATAAAGTCTTTATGGCACTACATGTGACGACTTTGACTTCTATTTAGTTTATTCAAGTTGGAATTGCTATGCCCATGAGATATTTGTAGCCCAATCTGTAAAGGCATTTCTACAAGCCTTCTCACCATAAATGTCATCGCAGGGCAAAAGCACGTACCGAACAGTTGGATCATAATCTCCTTCACTTCATTTTCAATATTTTTCAGGTTCTTTCCTCATAAGGAAAGAAAACGCATCACTCAAGTTTTTCTTTTTAGGGACCGTACCTCCTCAGACTTAGCTACCATAGTACTCTGTTAGACAAAACCATGTGCATTTATTTGCATCTAAAACCAAAATCTGTTGGATCATGTGATGGAAATTTCAGAAACTAGAGTTACATACGCACCCATACAATGTTTGTTTTTTTGTCCCCATCGAACTTGGACAAAGCCTTTAATTCACATTTCGTACTCGTCTTAATAATATGGTAAGGTCTATTCAGTCCTCATCGTGACTATATACTCTACTCAGCGTAGGATCTAGCTTCAATGCTAATATACCCAGTGAAGGGTCTATCACTTCACCTTGAGACAATATTATGAATACCGTATAGGATTGGTATTGTATTTAGTTATGGTATGATATTATATCGGTATCATTTTAAATAATTTTTAAATTTATAAAATAATCTCTAAATTTTTTAAAAATTAAAAAATAGTCCATTAGTATATTGGACTATACATTTTATTATTTTACATCAACATTGTCTTCAAAAATTATAATAATAAAATTTTAAAATATCAATAATTTATTTATTTTTATTAACATTAATTTTCACATATAAATAATAATCACAATTAATATTAAAAAATTATTTAATCATCATATAAATATAAAATTAAGAACAATACAAAATATTTAAAATATTACTATTTCATCTAATAAATAATAATTAAATCAAAATATCAATAAAAAGAACAATAAATATTCTTAACTCTCTAACTATTACAATTTAAAACAAGAGTTCTTGATGAGGAAACAATCAACTAGAAGTTGTCTTTCCCATATCTCATTAACGACTGCAAGTTAAGGTGTGTACAAAGAAGACTATATTTTTCATATTGACTTTGATTGCTTTATTTTCCATCTCTTTATTAAATCAAAACATCATAAAAATAGCTCATTGTTGCCTTTTCATTACTATCCGCCAAATAAAGCACCCTCACTAAAAGCTCACTAACTCGGATGATAAATTGATGTTGGGACCAAAATTTAGTATCTTTAAGTATAAATTTAGTATCTTTAAGTATAATTCTAGAAACCTCAAATCTAGCATTAGACCTAACATACTGAGATGTAACTCACTTATCACTTCTAAACATCTTTCTCAGCTCTTTCTTCATCATAATAAAACGCTGAAGTGATAAAAAACTTATTGCAAATCTTGTAACAGCATGACAATACACATTTTTACTGTTGGTAAAATCTTTTTTTATTAAATTTAAGACCCATGCACGATTGAAGATGAACTTGGTCACTTTCTTTTTTCTTTTTGTATAGTCTCATCAATAATAGAAAATACCTAGCATCTGTTATATTTTTCAGCATTAAGTCAGTGCAATGTCTAGTACAAGGAGTTTAAAAAAAAGAATTATTCTTGCATTGTAATCTTCTTCCCGTTGCTTTACAAGAAGAATCATTGTCAGTAATGAATTGAACAATATTTTTTAGCCCTCCTTCATTTATAACTTCATCAAATATTTCAAATAATTTGTCAACATTGCTAACAAGGCTAGATGCATCAATACACTTCAAAATCAATAAGCTTTTTACCAAATAAACTATAAAAATTAATAATAGACTCATATCTCCCATTTGTCCAACTATCATACATGATTGAATACCCTTAAGTAGCCCAAGCCATTCTTCTTTCTTCCAAATAACTTTTAATTTCATAAATAAAGCTACTTAAAATTTTGCCTCTGTAGTTATCAATAGAAGTTGTTTTGCATTCCGTGCCGTGAGAGACTATAACTTCCACCATAGACTGAAAATGATAAGATTAGGAAACATTAAATGATATAGCTTAATCATACCACCATCTAACCATTGGCATATCTACATTATGAGCCACTTCTCTTGATTGTAGGGCACCACAGATTGAAGGTTGAGCTTCAGGAGTTGTTTGTGGCACACAAAAAATCGACACTTGCCTTTTTCTTTTCCTAACATCAAGTCCAAATGTAATATTTGCTTCTTGCTAGGTAGGAGCACTATTACCTTCAACATTTCCACTATCATCCTGAAGACCAACAAACAAACTTCCATTACTAATTTCATAATTCAATCTCTCCCTTCTACCTTTCTCGTGTTGATACTCTTTAAGTAAAGTCTTCATTTGTCATTTTACATCATGACTCACTTTTGTGGAAAGTACCACTTCTCCTTTAATCCTAACTAAATGATTATTCAATATGGTGATTCCTTAACCTTTCAAATGCTTGTTACAAAATAAGTAATAGTATGGTTATTCATATAAGAGACAAATACAGCTTGAGCTCAAGCTGGATCATTGTATTTTCTTGAAGTGATTGAATTATCAGGAGTATTTGAACTTCTTTTCATTTATCTGTAAAAATAAAAGAAGACATATATCAAAATAAAGATAATATAATTTTATTATCAACTACTATCACAAAATATGTATTTTTAACTCAAAAGTCAAAACTAACACAATTACACATATACATCTTATATAATATAACTCATTTTGTGTGATCACATTATACACAATTCAATTTCATACAACACAATTCACCAATAAGTCAAAAACTAACAATTCAAGTACTCAACGTATGCAATTAGATAATACATATATACATATAATTTAATTTAATTTAATTTCATCCAACACAATTCAAGTATTCAAAATACACAATTACATAATACACATATACATTTTATATAATATGACTCATTTTCCATGATTACATCATACAAAATTTAATTTCATCCAACACAATTCACCAACAAGTCAAAACGAATAATTTAAGTATTCAACATACACAATTATGCATACACATATACTTCTAATATATTATAACTCATTTTGTATGATTACATTATTCAACCATAAACTAAAGACATACACTCACAACTATAACATATTCAACCTCAACCATAACTCGCAACTATAAGTTTACAACTTACTTTATGTAATCTCATGATTCAACTAATCAACTATAAACTAATATATTTTGTTTACTTATACAATTCATTATGTAATGCTAAGTAATTATTTTTCTTTTAGAATTAATTTTAATAAAATGTTATTAAAATCATAATTCCCAACTTTAATTTAATAATCTTTCATTCACCAATTTTAATCAACATTTTTAGTTTTTTACTCAAGTTAACTCCACAATGAGGAGTAAATATACATTACAAAATTCAATTTCATCTAACACAATTCACCAATAAGTGAAAAACTAACAATTCAAGTATTCAACATATACAATTACACGATACACAACATACACAATTACATCATTCCACTATAAACCAAAGACATATACTCACAACTATAACCTATTTAATTTTAAGTATAACTCACAACTATAAGTTTAGAACCTATTTTATGTAATCACATAATCCAATTATAAATTAATCTATTTTTTTTGCTTATACAATTCAATTTGCAATGCTTATCAATATTTTATTCTTTTAACTAATTTTAATTAACATTGCAACTAGAATTCTAATTCTCAACTTTAATTTAACAATCTTTCATTCTCCAATTTAATCAACATTCTTAATTTTTTACTTAAATCAACTTTACAATCAACATATACAATACTCTTTACAATTCAATTTAATCTAACATATTCAATATACAAAATTATTGCACAACATAAAGTCACGAATAAATAATTCAATATTCAAATTCCATAATTCCAAAATTCTATAATTAACTTCATATTTCGACAAATTCACAGTTCCAAAAATTGTCAAACAATTTCACAAATTAACTATTTCACAATTTCACAAAATTTGTTTCAATTTTTTGCAACCTTTACTGAGCTAAATCCCTA
The DNA here is from genome assembly GCA_027568895.1 of Erythroxylum shatona. Lineage (NCBI taxonomy): Eukaryota > Viridiplantae > Streptophyta > Magnoliopsida > Malpighiales > Erythroxylaceae > Erythroxylum > Erythroxylum shatona. Next base: position 33,197,028 of record JAOSBK010000006.1, on the reverse strand, counting down.
GATTGGTATGAGTCAGCTAATGGGTGGGTAGGTTTGGTTTTGAATATGGATCTACAAAATTCCAGATTTGATATGAATTGTAGCTAGAGATCACTACAAGAAATTAACACATTCCGTGTCGTTTTGTTGAGAAAACGTCACGGATTGTAAGCACTTTTTGTGACGTTTAAAAAACGTCACGAAAAGTTCCAATGTTTTGCGACGTTCTCTGAAAACGACACAGATTTGTAAGATCTTTTGCGACTTATTTTATTAAAAACGTCACAAAATGAAATCCACGACGTTTTGTTGAGTAAAACGTCGCAGTTAATTTTGGGCTTGTTTACTTACTATTTAAAAGTTCATCTCTTCTCTGACGTTTCTTCTTCTTCACTCTCATTTCTTCATATCTCTCATTTTCAACTGAAAAGCACCCAATTATAATATTTACCAGTCAATTTACGAATTATAATAATAAATAAATACAGTTTCTAATCATAAGGTTTTTAACCATGTTATGAATAATAATAAACATTTTTAATAATAATAATACATTTGTTAATAAAAACGAATATACGGTAAAATCAGCCAAAATCAATCATAGTAATAATTCCAATAATAATATTAATAATAATGAAATTCATAAGGTATTATTATTGTCACTGTTATTATTATTACTACAGTTATTATTATTATTATTATTGAATTTGTCACTGTTATTATGATTACTAGTATGATTTTTATTATTATTATTCGTCTTATATTTATTATTTAATGTTATTTATATTATTTTAATTCCTGTTACATATTATTATTAAATTTATTGTGCAGTATTTATAACATTTATTATTATGATTATTCAATTTCTTATTAATATGAAATATTATTATTAGTATTCTTACTGTTATTATTATATTCATCATTATGATAATTATTATCATGATTATTAGTATGATTAAAACTGTTTATTATCATTTGGAACATATTATTAATATAAATAAATAAAAGCAAACGAAGTTAATGAAAATAAATTCATCAACTAATAAGGAGGACAGTACGCATCACAATAAAAAAATTACAAAAATTAAGATTTTCCAAAAGACCCAATTTTGCGAGGGCGAGCGCTGGCCCTCGCGAGATTGCGTATTTTCAGGCAATCTCGTGAGGGCGAGCGCTCGCCCTCGCGAGATTGAGTTATTTCTGGCAATCTCGCGCTCGCCCTCGCGAGCTTTTTTCTTCTAATAATAATCAAAACTTAACGAAAATAACAAACACAGTAATAATAATAATTATTATTAATAGTAATAAGGAATTTAATACTAATAATAATAAATTGCATAAATACTGCGCAATATATTGTATAATAATATTTGCCAGTAAATGTACGAATATTAATAATCAATAAATACACTTTATAATAATTTATTACTATTATTAATATTGCATAATGGTACATATGTTAATAAAAAATAAAATACAGTAAAATCTGCCTAAATCAATAATAATAATCATTCCAATAATAATAATAATAATAATCATAATAATAATAATAATGATCATAATATATACTTATTATTATAAATCTTATAAATTATTTAATTATATTTATTATCAATATTAGTATTAGTATTATTATTATTATTATTATTATTATTATTATTATTATTATTATTATTATTATTATTATTATTATTATT
>JAOSBK010000006.1:33159953-33173339 GCA_027568895.1 Erythroxylum shatona | reverse complement strand
TGTAAGGGCATATAACATTATAAATCATTTACATATACACCCAAATGGCTTAAATACATCTTTGAACTCATATACAATCATATGTATATATCAATATACAGTAGTATCTCCAAATACAGTACAACACAAAAGGTCTCCGAAAGTCCGACGATATACTTTGTTCGCTTTTCGTTGAAAAATCTTTGAAAATTTTTTGTTTGATCAATCTTGAGCTATCCAATTGTCCAGCCTTTGATGGTATCCATAAAGTAATTCCCAAACTACTTTGAGAGGAAGAAGACAAAAATGCTAACTTCTAAAATACTTTTCCCATTAAATAGAAAAATCACGACAATCTTTTATTAAAATTAAAACTCTTTAATTATAATTAAAATCAAATTCAAATTCTAATTAATTTAATTTAATTTAAATAAAATGAAATATCTTTTATTCCCAAGGTTTCTTAAACTTTATAATTAAGTCCAATTTAATTTAATTAATTTTTCTTTCATAAATTGCTCTTTAATGCGTGACCTATTAGGTTCCTAATAAATTGGCAATGATTATAAATTATAATTCTAATTCACAATTATAATTAGATAAATTAAAAATCCTTTTAATTTATTTTTAATTCCCTGATTAAATAATTCATAATCATAAATCATGATTGACGTCTAACAATATGTCATGATTACCCAAATATCAAGAATTTCAAAGTGATTGACTTAACCTATCTATGCATGGCTATAATGTATAATTCAATCTTTTCGTCATTTAATATTCTAATTAGACAGAGTATGGATACAACGTCTAATCTTATTATCCAATCATGTTCGTTCTTTCTAATTAGTAATTGATTTATAATTGAAATTTGAAAATTTCTTTTCAAATATCAATTCACTCTGACCAGAGAATTGCATAAATCATTACCAATCAAGAACAACAAAATATTCTCTCTAATTAATTTAGAGTGACAAATCCTATATTGACTTACTTAACTATCTATATATGGTTCATATTGTATCTAATTACTACCAACTGAATTATTTTAGGATGATTCATAAATAGCATCAAAACACAGTAATTCCCACATTAGATACCTTGGCAGTCTCAAGTCTGAGGATCAATTATATAACCATTATTATGAGATAATTCATAGACACATAAGTAATATTTCATTCGGAATTCTTATAATCGGGTCAGTTCAATGACTTATTCTCTAATAATCACCCCCACATTAGTTTAAGTATCTCTATATTTTAATTTATGAGATCAATTACTTTCTTTATAAGAAAGAAACATAATGTGTGCTAGTTTTATCATTTCAACAATATCTAGTCTTAATGAAACTGTAACTAGGAACTTTTAGGAATAACACTTAAGTGTAAATTGAATCTCATAATTATGATCTCATCATAATTTCAGTTACACAGTAATTATTCCAGGAATTTTATCTTTAGTATTAAAATATAAAATATTAACTAAATTAATACATAAAGATAAATAAAACCTTTTTATTAATTCAAAATAATGTCACACATTAATTTGCATCCAATTGATTGGCTGCAAAGGTATAAACTAACACAATTGATGTGTCATCTAATCATTTGCTATGTTAGCCTAAAGTGGTTCTACCATTGATTATAAATTTATACCATAGGTATTGGGTCGATATCAATGGTATCAACAGAAAAGGGTGTCAAATAAGAAAATTTTGTGCCAAACTTTGATACCGGTTAGTATAGGCTCTTTTGATTGATATCGACTACTAACTAGAATATCGGTCAAATACTAGTCACTATCAATCCTAATTGTAAATTTAAAAAATTTTTAGGACTAAATTGAAAAATACTTAAAATTTCTCCTATGCAAAATAATAATTACTTAAACATAAAAAGGAATAAGATAAAATTGTCTGTAATTTTATTTAATAAATAATAAATACAAATAAGAATGTATTAACTAAGTTTTTTATATCATTAAACTTATATAAAGTGATTATTGATTACATAACTAAGCATAATAGTTTAATACAATTATATTTAATGATTTTTAAATTTATATATTTCATATTGACTATATATATTTTAATGTATACATGTTATAAATATTATAATAACTTTAGAAATATATGAAGATAACATTTGAAATTAAATTCACTTATTATAAATTCATTTTTTCTTTGTATTATTGTTTATTTTATATCTATATGAGAGTTAAATAATTTTTTATTTAATTTATGAGAAATATATGAAAATAATATTAATAAAATTAAGAAATATTTTATATCAAATTTATGTTATTATGATTTCTTAAGATATGATTGAAGTTAAAAAAATTGTATAATATAACATATTGAGAGCCTATTTTGCAATTTTATAAAATTTAAGAACTATTTTATAAATTTTATAAATTTTAAAAATATCTAAAATAGTTCCAGTATTGACCAATAGCAGTACCATATCGTAAACTAAATCTGGTGGCAAGTTTGATATGATATTTGTAATCTTGTGTCCTACAAATCATATCAACTTTTATGTCAGATTGACATTTCAGCACAGGGTCCCACCTCTACCATGTTAGCTATCACATCATCCCCTTATGTCAACACCTTACATCATCACTAGTTAAGCTAGTTCAGTCTGTACTTGTTAACTAAACTTTAAACTATTGATTCAACTATTTTCTTATTATTTTTTGTTACGTCAAACCAATTCCTAAGACTTTTAGGTATTACAAACTCATTTTTAGCTCATTTTGGTCAAAATTTAACTTTGTAGATATGTTTTTCTTTATTTTTGCATGTTTTTCAAGATTTATTGTTAAGGATTTTTCTCATGTGTGCACTATGGATACTTTTGATTTAGTTGGCTTTTGGAGACCTTAACATTACTACTCTCCTCTTGTCATATTTCTGACCTAGACTTGAATCTTTAGTTTCTAGTCATTCTTAGGTCATATCAAAACTAGAAATTTTGATGGAATTTCTAAGAATCATAATTACCTTTTATTTGTAGTGATTATATTTCTTTGACACCATTTGATTTGATTTATTTTGATATTTAGGAAATACTCATGACAATATAAGAGATTTGAGATATTATGTCATCTTTACTAATAATTTCATTAGATACACATGTATTTACCTTTTACATATAAGTTTGAAATATTTTCCATTTATTTTCACTTTACAAACATGGCTCAAACTCAATTTTCTTGCAAAATCAAATTTTATGCGTTAATATTGCCATGGAATATCAAGAAAAATCTTGCACTCATTTTCTTGATCAATAAGGAATTGTAGGTACCTCTTAAAAAAGGTAGGGATGAAAATAAAGTGTTGACCTTATTATGTAGACATAGTGGTCACAAAATCATAAATAATAGGTGGAAAAAACTAGATGAATTAGGTGCCTTTGTGATAAATAAAGCTAGATTGGTAGTTGAAGGGTATAATTAGAAGGAGGCATATATTTTGAGGAAACTTTTACATAGTAGCTAGATTATAAGCGATTAGATTATTAGCTGCATTTGCATCTTATATGAATTTTAAATTGTTTCAAATGGATGTTTAAAATACATTTTAAACTGGTTTTTATTTAAGATGAAGTTTATGATAATCAACAACCCACATTTGAAATAATTATGATTTTATGTTTAGTTCATTCTCTTATAGGTGACTGAATGTGAGGAATAAACACAAGATTCAAAGCAACTTTCTCTACAATTTTCCAATTGATGACATTTCAAATCCATTTGAAAGATAAGAAGATGGATAATAATTTTATAGAAGATTTAGGGAGCTAATTTTAACTCAAAGAAGTTTAAATAGAGAAGTTACAGGAAACCGAACAACAAGCACTGAACTTGGGAGCAGAAGATAAGCTTATCTTTTAAAAAGTTCTTAAAAGATGAGATATAGTACCAAAACCATGTCAAATATGAAGTATGATCAGTTCCAAAATCATCTTTATTTTATAGAGAGAAATAGTGTAAAATTGGTACAAATGATAAAGCATATAAGACATTGGTTATATAGAGATAAGTGAAGAGCAAAAGAAGCAAAAATAAGACTAATGTCAATCCTTGATCTATAACAGGAACTAATTCTCAAACTTAATTTTAATGATGTAAAAATCAGACTAGACTAGTCAGTTCAACCCAGTTAAGTACAAACCTGGTTTTTCGTTTGATTTTTACCTTTGACTATTGTGAATGAAAACTGATCAGTTAAATAATAAATTGGCAAGTTTTCTTTGAATCGTGAAGAGCCAGTTGTGTCTTCACTGGTTTTCTCTGAATTGTGAAGAATTGGTTATGCCTTCATTTTCTCCAATGCCTAAATACTATATCAGAATAGAAAGATGAGAGCTTTATGCGATTGGCATATAAAACATTTCTTAATTTATGTTATTGTGAGATGCTTTAAGTTTAAATAACTTAGAACTTGATTTTTGTAATCCAAATGATAGATAGTTGTTTTAGACAATGTTTTAAAAATTGGACCAAATATTGAACCAGTCAAAGAAATGGTTTAAGATTTAAAGGTTTAACCGGTATTAAACCGCTATATAATAAATAAAAAGTAAAAATAAATATTTTATTGAAATAAAAATACACCAATTTTATTATTATACAATGAACTAACAATAAATCAAATTTAATAATTCAAATTAAATTTGAGTATAATATAAAACTTGAAATAAAAATAAAAGTTAAATTTGTATTCTTGAAGGGACTTATGTCTCATCATTTTGAAAAGTTCCAATTTCTCCAATGCTATCTAAAGACTCTTAAATTATGTTTTAATCCAAAGTATTTGCATCAAATTCACATCCAAATAATTTTTATTTTTTTAAGAAAAATAACTTCTTTTAGATTTCATATAAAAATAATGTTAAAATACATATGGCATACATTACAAGAAAAACTGCTTTTATAAATAGAAATCACTGATGGAAAACACTAATAATTCATCGAAAAACAAATTTCACGAACCGAAGGAAAAAGTCGTAGGAGAAATGAACATAGGTAAAATTTAGCGACAGATATTGTAAATCTATCGCTAAATTTACCAACAAAATAATAGTTTCCGTAGGTAAATTTATTGATGAAATTAAAATTTATGTTGCTAAAATTTACCGATGGACTTACAATTTTTGTAGCTAAAATTACTTACGAATATTGTAATTTTGTCATTACGGATTCACTAAATCCATCGCTAAATTTACCGATGGAAAGATATCTTCCAAAGGTAAATTAATGTCAGAATGCTATAGTTCATAGGTAAATTACTGACGAAATTGCAATATCTGTAGATAATTTTAGCGAAAGATAAACAACTTCCGTCACCAAATTTACCTACCAATTATAGCCTTCCAACAGTAATTTACCTATGGAAGCTACTTTCTGTTGATAATTTACCTACATAATATAGCATTTAGTCGATAATTTACCTATGATATTTTCAGCTACCACTTCTCACTTCTCACTTCCCACTTGAATTTTATATTGTTAATTTATTGATTTTTTCTACTTTTAATTTCTCTAAATAATATAATCTTGAATGATAGTATAATGTAAAAATTATTTTAATTGATAATATAATATAAAAATTATAATGTACAATAATAAGTATCTTGAAAATAACTGTAAATTAAGCATTTATACAAAAACTTAAGAGTAACAAAACATCAAATACATTCATTTAAGTACTGAAGTATTATAAATCTAAGCTATGAAGTTGGTGAAGGTGGATGATCTAACGATTGCGATGAGGTGCTGTCCCTGCCCTTCAGCTCATCCAACTCATTACAAAACTAGGTTATATACTCGATTGGCTGTTACAACTGAGTTGCTAGCCAATCTACTGTGCTCTCAAGCTGAATGACTCTCTCATTGGATGCAAACTGCCCATTAGATCTAGCTATACTAGATGTGGAGGATTGCAAATAGCATGTGTTTGCAAATGAACCTAAGTCGAAATCCTTCCACAATGGTCCCTACCACTAATTTCATCAGGATATGTCTGACTCTCGTCAATAGTTTCAAAGTTTCGACACTGTCATTCAATGCCTTCCTGTATTTGGTCATATCATTACAATTGTTTATGTTAATAAATGATAATTTTTAAGAATAAATATTAAAGAATAAATTTTACATAAATTAAGTTATCTGTGTTAGGTGTTGACGAAGGTCACACCATCATGCTTCTTAGTGTGGGTGTACAAAAAGAGTTGATGTAGTATAAGCTTCTTGCCTATGTAATTTTCCTACTTCAGAATGAAGTGTTATAAGTGAACAACAATTTACAAAAATTTTGACAGAGTTTCCTATATTTTTATGATATTTACCCCTATTAAATAAAAAATTTTCTCAATAACAAAGCCATTCATGGCACCAGACATTTATAACATTATCATTCTCTATAATACATATATATTTTTATTGTAAATTTCATACATTAAATTACATTGAAATCAAATTTCATACATCAAAGTACAAAAACTAGAATATAAGTGTAAAGTTTAGATACTTACGAGTTTCTCTGCATGCTCCTGGTAGGTCATAGATCCTCCAATATGTAAGGGTAGACTTTCTCCCTCCGCTCCTCTATATCTATTTTCAAAATTGCACTTTAAAATGGAGATTGCCTCAAGCGTTGCCCAATACTGGTGCCAACAACTCCATATTTCTTCTGATATATAAGGAGGTCATACGCTATTCTTATGTATCAAACCAAGAAAGTCTCTATATTGTGCATAAGCTCGTATATCCCATACATTATAAATGACAACATCGAATTTTTAATCCCAAAAAAAATTTTCTCAAAGAAAAAAATACTATAAGTACTTATAAACAACTAAATCTATCTAATTAATGTATAAAATTAGTTAAATAAAAAAGATTAAAGAATTTTTTTTGTACCTGAAACTCTTGATAATAAAAATCCTCTGTCTCTTGAGAGATATTCTTCCATATATAATCCTCTAGTTCTATCATCTCCTTAAACTTGGATGAGATATTTCTAGAGTATGTTCCAGATGGAACCAACCTAATATATGAGCTAATTTAGATCATTTTCAAATGAAAACCTATAAATTCAGTATAAACGTGTGGTGTTGTCATGTATTACAAAATGTTTAGAATTTCACTCATAGATCGTTAACAATTGTGATGTAAATTCTTCCATCAACTTCTTTAGCTCTAGATTGGAGGCTGCCTCCTTCATCCACAACTTTTTTCCCTGATATTTATGTCAGTATAGATTTAGATTATGGTCTGGGAGTAGGGTAGCTAAATGGCGTAACAGTAGGGCTGTTGGATGGTACAAAGACTAAAGATGGGGAAGGTGATATCTGGATATGCGACACATGATTCTGTAGCATCTAGAGCATATGATGATTTTTATCTGTACATGCACTGGCTCCTGAAAATGGTGGTAACCTAACGCTTGGCCTCAACATTTCCTGTTTCTCTTCTGTGACATATTTTTAACTTAAAATTCACATTTTATTGATTATTGCACTAAAAATATAAATTAAATATAACAATGTATTGTTATTGCAATAATAAATTTATTCATATAATATTATATTTTTTTACACAAGTTATTCGTTATCATCACTTAATTGTAAATCAAAATTATCATCTTCTTTTTCTGAAGAATTAGAATCAGAGTCAGGCTCCTCTTTAGATCTCTCACCCTCTATAGATTCCTCATCATCTCCAGATGAAATTTTATCATATTCATTATTTGTATCGTTCAAAGGTTCATTCTTGTTATATATTACATATGCATTTATTTCATAAACATCTTCTTGAAGCGCTTCACATTCAAATCTCTTATTTTCTACTTTTCTATGTAATTTAAAAACATCTCTAAGTTTTTCTTTGCAGACGGATAACCAATCTAACTTATCTTGTCTTAAGTTAGGAAAAGGGACGCAATACACTTGTGGTTGCCTCCATCACTAACACAAAAGGTTTAAATTATCTAAATCTTCTTCGCTAGTTGATTTCAACTAGATTATATTGGTTGTACACTTTTGTTTCAACATCGAGATTTGGATCAAACCATTCACACTTAAATATCACACTCTATTTTATTGGCAATGCAGGGTACTCAATTTGAAGTATCTCAATAGTTTTACCATAGTAATCCTTGAATTCTCCATATATTCAAATCCCACTATTTACTGTTTCCATGATATGACCATGATATTCTGTATGAAATTTGCATCCATTAACAAAATACAACAAATACGATTTAACAATTTGCAATGGTCCTTTTGCAAGATTAGAGTTTGAATTTGTTCTCTATTATAATAGTATAATGTTATTTAAACACTTTGATATGATAATTCAGCTATTTCAATTATTGCAAGTAAAAACTTACATATTTCTCAAACTATTGAGTAAAGTGTCTTTCAACTTCTTTATTGATATCATCCTATGTTTTTTTAGTCATTAGCTCGCGTAACCATTGACAGGCACCTATCTTGAAATTACTAGGTGGCCTACCTAGCACCCCACGGTTATCCTCTAATTGATATTTGATCCAGTTGGAAAGTTCCCGTAGAGCTAAGCATATAGCCCTTTTTTCCAAGAAAGCCTTAACTTAACATTAAAAAGATATAAGTAGTGGAGTTTTTTTTAAAAACATTTTCATTAAAAATTTCAATAGCACAACGACTATATTTTGACCTAACTAAAATTTTCAAAAGCCCTATAGAAGTGTTTAGCATTACAAATTTTAGACTTTAAGTCCATTCATAAGCAATCTCAACAATCACTTCAATAATCTTAAAAATAAACTCAGACATATAGTCCAAAACATATTCATACGTTTAACTTTAAAACATTCATATACATGCGTTCTTTACACAACATATAGTCCAAAACATATTCATAAAGATGCAAATGTTCTAAAAAATATTTACAAGGCAAAGATGCCTACACAGCAGCACGCGATGAAGTTGATTAGTCGTAAGGTGGAGTACTTGCTACTGAAGCCCTTAATCGTGCACTTGGGAGGTTTCATTTAAAAACAGCAAAGATAGTGTCTAAATGAGCTCAATGAGTGCTATAATTTGTATTCAAATCATATTTAATTATTTAAACCTCCATAAAACAAATTCATCTCAATTTGTATAATTCAATATTTAATATAAAACATATATGCTTCCTAAAATCAAGTTTCTCAAATTACTTTTCAAATAAATAGTGGCAACATTAAAAAATGTCATGAATTTCTTACATGATATAGCCTATCACTAACTTCTTTGCCATATGGAACCCTCAGGCATAAAGTCATAAGCTGGTTCTGCATCGCTTACCCGTGATTGGTTAATCATTAGTGATGGAGATAGTTCTACATCGCTTACCCGCACTAGGACAACCATTATACATTAGTAGTTATGAAGTTAGTCTTACATCGCTTACCCGCAACTATTTAACTACTAGTTAGAGAGCTGGTTCTAAATCACTTACTTGTAATTGGTCAACCATTAGTTATGGAGCTAGTTTTATATCGCTTACCCGTACTAGGTTAATTGATAGGCACTAGTATATTAATATGTATAAAACCTATTGGCATACCATAAGCTAAAAACCATGTCCTTTTTATCAACCAATAACATCACCTCAATATAAGCTCAAATCATATAAGATTTAACTTTTAAGCTTTAATTCATAAATTGTTAAAAACATAAAATTATACTAGCAATATTGACACGGCCTGCCTTTTTGAGTCGTGTTGGCACTAGGGAATGGGTAGGCTTAATGCCACCAAAACCCGTAGTAAGCCCAACTTTTCTATATTCTACTAAAAATCCGGCATGACCCATTCATTTCTCTGATAAATCCTTATACCTGCTTAATAGGTTGTAAGAAGCAAGGATCTAAATCTACAATTCTCACATACAACATCTACTTATCATCAACCAACATCGTTCTCAATAACATAACATCCCCATACATGTTAATGTACATATGATTATGACAAACCATGGAGCAACTATAAGCATCTGCACTAAACATCATGCCAAAATCATTACTTGTTTAATTATCCAAGCGAGTCTCAAAAGGCTTGGATTTCTCTCTCTTGTTCGATATGCTAATCTCCTGAAATGATGGTAGTGAGGTGTGAGTCTACAACGCGACTCAGTGAGATATAAACATACAACCATGCTTGTGAGACTAGGTAACACAAGGCTAGCTTCACAAGAATGGTCTGTGGCATTCTAAGCAATAATATATGGCATCAATGAATACATAGGTAGTAATCTCAAATGCGGCAACAGCATGGGTATCAATACTAAAGCTCAATATGAATTGTTCAAAGAAAACATGAATCTGGTTTCTGAATTCTTTTCTAGGTTCTGGGTTCTTTCTGCATTCTGGGTTCTTTCTAAATTCTGGTTTCTTTATGAGTTCTGGTTTCTATAGGACTCCTAATTCTGAGCTTTCTCATTTCTGAGTTCTGATTTTTTTTTAATTTCTTAGGAAGAGACAGAGGGATGCTAGTACGGCATATCTCCTCTTTTCTGATTTTAGACAAGGTCAGCCTAACCTTGCCCCTGGAGGCCTGCCCTCTCCAGGTAGGACCCTGATCTAACCCATCACCGGTGGGTTACCTATGTGCACATAGTCTGATAATATACCCTATCAGCTGGGTATTCTGAGAACTCATCATTCATGGCTAACAAGGAAAGCATGATTCGTCAAAGAATAGCAATCAATAGGTTAAACACAATAAGGGAACCAGACGATGCAAAGAATCTAAAATCATCTGGTGAATCTGGCATACAACATGTTAGACTCAACTACATGGAGTCATATGTCAAATAATTCATATGGATTTGAGAACAATTCAACAAGCTGCAAGATAAAATAAAAGGATTACTACACAAGTATAGTAGCATAATTATACTCACCTTGACTATCTCAGTGGTTTTGACTTCTTTTCTAACTTTCTTGAACTTAAGAGGTACTAGGTACGACTTCTAGTTCTATTCCTTGGCTGTTTTCATAAGCTATTGGGTAACATGCATAACAATTACATATACCCATATTAGTCATTGCCATATAAACCTCGTTTCTTAACACATATCATAAAAAAACTGCATAAGTCCCATTTGGGATGGCATAACTCTTAACACAAAGGTCTAATGTTTTCAAACTTTCCAGACCTCTATTTAACACATGAACCCACAATTTTTATTTTATGACCATGTTCTGATTCGGTCATTAAGGGAATCCAAATCTCCCATTTACAATTAGCTTTAACATGCAGTCATGAGTTGGACCTTTCCCGACTCAAAACCTTATAACTCATTCGTTTCTCATCCAATTAAGGTGATTCAAAACTTCATTTTCAATATACTCATATGGATATCACATATCCAAAGACGACTAAAAAATGAGTTAAATTGGATTTATTGTGATTTTTACATGCCTGACCTGCTTCTGTTCTCTTCTATATTACTAAGGTTAGTAATAACCTTCACTTATTCGGTCATATCTAACAGAATACTCATGCAATTAAAATTACCTTTCTACAAAACTTAGAGGACACATTTTATAGAATTTCGTAAGAAGAACTCATCCTCCTATTCCAACTCTAAGGTCTTCAAACAATTAACTTTCATTTCTTGTTTTAATCCCGCTGGTATTCTAAAAAAGTGTCAATTCGGGGCCTCTTACATTTGTTAGGTTCACCCTAAAATCATGGAAAAAAATCAAGGAGATAGTAGACATCTGGATCTACAACTTCTATGTTTTGAGTTTCTCCAGATTCACACGTTAAACAGCTCAAACAAAATGTACAAAGAGAGCTACGAATCTGTCTCCATTGACAGCTTAACCTTCAAAACCCTAGGTTTTGATTTAGCCCTCAAATCACCATAGAAACGAAATTTCTTCATGTTAATGTGTCATTAGACATCAAAGAACAAAAACCCATCATCCAAAACATCAAACCCATCACCTTCCATCAAGTGGGTTTCACAAAAAGAAGAGAAAATCTAAGCTTTAATCCATAGATCTAAGCATTAGAATGGAGGCTTACCTTTTTATGTTGATGAAATGGCTCGATTCACCTTCCAAATCTTGTTACAAGGATTGAAAAAGCTTGAAGGGGCCTTCCATGGAGGTGTCGTGAGTGTGGGAGAGGAAGAAGACAAAGTGTTTTGTCTTATTCGCCAACTTAGCTTCTTATATAAGCCTCCTTGTCCAATATTTACAAAAATGTCATTCTTGTACTGATTTTTAAACATCTTCCCGAATAATTTCCTGTGACCACCAAAAAATGTCATACATCATTAATTTGATGCCACTAAAAATTATTATTCACTATCCTGTGATTTTAATGACATCAGTCTCAAATACCAATTTATTTTGGTTTACCGGGTAACTAGATACCGGGTGTTACATTCTCCCCTCCTTATTAAAAATTCTCCCTCGAATTTTGGAAATTTACCTTATTGGGGGAACAAATGTGGATATCTGGTTCTCATTGATTCTTCTGTTTCCCATGTACATTCCTCAATTCTTTGATTCTACCATTGAACTTTGATCATCGGAATCTCTTTATTCCACAATTTTCTAATCTGTCTGTCTATGATGGCAACTGGAGTTTCTTCAAAAGAAATATTCTTTGCTATTTTCACTTCTGGGGTTTGCAATACATGAGAAGGATCTGGAATGTATTTCCTTAACACTGATATATGGAAAACTGGATGCACGTAGCTAAGATGAGGAGGCAAAGCTAACCGATATGACACATTTCCAACCCTTTCCAGGATCTCGAATGGTCCAATATATCTAGGATTCAGCTTCCCTCTCTTTCCAAATCTGACTACGCCTTTCATAGGAGAGACTTTTAAGAAAACTTGATCACCTGGTTCATATTGCACGTCCCTTCTCTTAGAATCTGCATAACTCTTTTGTCTACTGAAGGCCATTCTTAATCTTTCCTGTATCAGAGGAACTTTTGCAGAAGTTTCTTGAATTAAATCTGGTCCTTCTAACTGTTTTTCTCCTACTTCTGTCCAACAGAGTGGAGATCTGCACTTTCTGCCATACAATGCTTCAAAAGGTGCCATTCCAATGGTGGAATGGTAGCTATTGTTGTAAGCAAATTCTATTAAAGGTAGATGACGTTCCCAATCTCCACCAAAGTCCAAGACACACATTCTTAACATGTCTTCGAGTGTCTGGATGGTTCTCTCTGATTGCCCATCAGTCTGTGGGTGGAATGCTGTACTAAAATCCAGCTGTGTGCCCATGGCTTCTTGTAGTTTCTGCCAGAATCTAGAAGTGAACTGCGTTCCCCTATCAGAAACAATAGACACTGGCACTCCATGATACTTCACAATTATGTCAACATACAACTGGGCTAACTGA
>JAOSBK010000006.1:33124253-33146508 GCA_027568895.1 Erythroxylum shatona | reverse complement strand
CTTACCGCTACTACATTAATTTGTTTTAACGGAAGTGATTTCTTTTATATTTGGTTGCAGGCGACAGCATCACCACTACGAAGTGTGGGAATGATACAAGGATTTGCAACGGAAGTGCCCACATCATAACTTACCTAAAGAATTTTTGTTCGAAGCATTCTATAATGGAGTTACCCTACACACAAGAGATACGATCGATGCATCTTTAGGAGGATCATTCATGAGGAAGGCATGGATGAAGTGGAAGAATTAGTAGAAGAGATAGAGAGTAACAGTTGTTTATGGACGAATGGGAAAAGTTAACAAACTACTACATTCTGTGAACAAAAAGGAATTATAGCTGTTGATCAGATGACAGAAATGCAAGTGAGGATTAATAACTTGACTTGACAGCTCAACAATATGAAGGCTTCATCCTTAGCTCCAGTGAAGGTCGTACAACTTAAGTGTGAACTCTATGGACTATTGAGCCATAACATAGTGGATTATTTCTTAGTGAAGGAAGGTGATCCAAAGTAAGTAAAATATATGGGAGCCCAGTATAGATGAGGAGGGGGAAATAATCCCTACTCCAAAACCTACAACCCAAGGTGGAAGAAACACCCTAACTTCTCTTAGATGAACAATTTTGTACGACAGTTCAGACCTTAAGGGCAATCGGGATTCCAATAAGATAAGACAAAATCAATGGAATCTAAATTAGATAGGATTGGAGGTATGGAAGATTCACATAAGGGGCCTGAAATCAAATTTGAGGAAGTTACCAAGAATCACGGCTCTTCAATTCATAATCTAGAGGTCTAAGTAGGTCAACTAGCTGAAGTAATATGTACTTAGAATGCAGGAACACTTCTCAGCAATACAAAGTCTATCCTAAAGGAAAGGATCATAGCCATCACTCAGACCCAGGAAAAGAAGCTTGAACATGTAAAGGAGAACAGAGATAAAGGAAAGGGGCAAATAATTGTGGAACTTCTTCTGAGCGAGCTTGAAATTGAGCTAATCAAGGAATCTCGACCAAAATTACCATATCCTATTATAGTACAATAGAAATCATTGTCGTGTAGGGTAGGAATTCTGAGGAGGATGAACCAAGCAAGGTTAAAGACATAATGGAACATCTATAAATGGAATCAGTAAGGAAGAAGGTTAAGGAGAGCAAAGCGGAAGAAACCCCTATCGTAGCATAGAAGAAAGAGGATCTACGGGATTTATACATTCCTTGCAATATAAATGGAGCCAATATAGATAGACGTTCGCAAATTTGGGAGCGAACGTCAATATGATGCCATACACTTTTAGTCAAAAGTTGAGGTTAGGAGAGTTAGTACCCACAAAGATGTTAGTAAAGGTGACTGATAGAATAATCTATCAATCGAAGGGGATTATGAAAGATGTGCAAATATAAGTTGATAATTTTACTTTTCCTAGACTTCTATATATTGGATATTGGAGATGATGTGGAAACCTACCTAGTCCTTGAAAGACCATTCCTATCCACTACTCACTCAGTCATTGATGTTAATGGGGGTGAACTAACTCTGAGGGTATGAAAGCAATAAATAACCTTCAAAGTGTCAAAGAAAGACAACAATCCTCCTTTACCTCCAGCTAATGTCAAAGAATCTGAACCTCGAGGGCAATGGGAAGATATTGAGGATCCTAGGAGTGCCTTCAGAAAGAAGCAATCGTGTAGAAGAAGGTGAAAGAAGGAGAGCCACAAGGAAGGTGGAATCAAGGGCATGATAGCTCATATGCAAATTGCTTGATTAATGACTGCACTACCATTGCACCACTCATTTGAACCATCATAAACAAAAGAAAAGTGTTAAGCTACAACATTAAAGGAAGATTTGCATGGGAGGCACCCATAGAATTTTAATGTCCTTGATTGTTCTTATGAGTTTGAATTTTGTAGTTAGGTTATTTCAGTTTTAATAAAATTGGGAAGTCATAAGATGTCAACGTGAAGTAGGTGATCAATGAAGTAAACAAAGAAAGGAAAAAGGATCACAATGATCTAAGAAGTGATTCAGGAAAAGCATTAAATGATGAAAAAGGGAAATTTTAAAATTGGTGGGAAACTCGTGGCCTATCATGCAAGGTAAAAATGGCAAACATATGCAATTAACTTAAAATTTTACCATTTTACCATCCAATCACCTATAAATACATTTCTAACTTCTGTTTTTCACTCACTCTTATTTTCACTTTATCTCTATAGACTTTATATATCCAAACGCTCTCACTTCTATCTACAAAATTTAAAACCTCTAAATTTCTTTCGAGTACCACCTACACACAAGCTAATATGTCGAGCATCAAGAAAATGGTAAAGCGTTATCAATCAACGGGATGAACACAAGTCTCGAGGTGAGGGGAGAGGAATACAGTAAGCTGGTTATAGAGCACCTTTCCCAATCTTCTTAGATGAGGAAGGTACTTGCTTCCATTACCTTCGTAGTAAGCAAATTATAGTTCCAAAATATTTTCACTTTGAAACTTTAGATATATTAGAACTATGAGACAAGGTTGAAAGCCTAGCTGAGAAAAATCAATAGGGTCAGTTCATTCAATTTCAATTAATAGTTTACGAAGAACTAACCTTAGAATTTTTTACTTATCTTCAATATGAATCCAACAAACCTAGGGAACTATGGTTTAGGTTGCGAGGACAACCCTATGGGCTTAATTATGACACCATGTATGAAATTTTTAGTTTTCCTGAGTTGTTCGTAGTGGATCAGTGCGATGATTTTCATTTCAGTCCCTATTGGACAGAACTAACTAGGTTAGAGCATTTTGATGCTAAGAACGCACAACACAACATTATTAGGAGTCACGAACACTTGTTGATGTACAAATTCATATGCCAAACCATTTTTTATAAAACGAAAACCAACAAGTGTTTGACGAAGGAATTGTTTATGATATGGTGCATAGATCATTGTATCCTAGTTTGCACAACCACCCACAATTTTAATGCAATTATTACTTCTCAAAAGAAGAGGAGGAATAATTTAGGAACGAGTTACTTGGTTTCAGCCATAGCTAATTACTATAGACTTGAGTGCAATGAACTTACAGTCTACCATCTTAAGTTCATGAACTACCATCATATATGGTGGGTTGAAATCCTAAAGTCCCATAATATGGAACTTCAGGATATTAGCTCCAAGACATATGTCAATGATAGGACTGGTAAAACAAGTTCAAGCACCTAACAACAACAATAAGAGGAGTCGACTAGTGTGGAGTCTGAAGAAGAAGAAGATGCAGAAGAACCAGGTTGGAAGAAGGTATTAGTCACAATCTCCGCAAACAATAAGGTAATAATGGATACACTTGCAGAGAACTCTAGAAGGATGAAGGAGATTGCCTGAACCTAACGACGCTAGAGTTGAGACATTCGTTAGATTCATCGCTATTTTGAGGCTAAGGGCGTTCAACTATCACCTCCAACACTATCACCACCTCTATCACCATGAAACTTGCTCTAACCCCATTATTTCTAAATTTAATCTTTATTTTTATTTTTAAATTATTATTATTATTGTTATTATTATTGTTCTTTTTGGTTTAACTTTAATTCATTTTTTATATTTATTTTATGTTTACTATTTTTTTGTTTGTCCACTTCTCACATTAAGGACAATGTGTTATTCAAGTGTGGGGAGGGTTAGGGGTTTTATTTGAATGTGAATTTTGTATAGTAAATGATAGTTTGTTAGGTTGCATTTTGTGAATTGTGTGAATGTGTTAATGACTTAGATAGAATGAAATTGATTTAATTTTAAACATGGTTTATTAGGTTGTAAGGAATTATTAGCTTGCAGAATTAGTGAACTGGGGGTTCTTTGATTAAATATGCAGCTTAATTAGGATTTAGTGTTTAAATGTAGCCCTTTAAATTGTCACATTCATTCATAATTTAAGGACTTTTAACCTAAGTAGCTTCGCTAGTATTTTTTCATAGAAATGAGTAGCTAAAGCAATAAGGTAGGCAAATATAAAAATTGTTATTTTTAAAATAAGTAACTATTCCGCTGGCCTTCGAGTTATGAATACAGCTAGTAGCTAGTTGAGAATGTGATATGGTTGAGTAATTTGGATTGACACGCATCACAAAGGTGTGCCTTCGTATAAAAAGACTAGAATGACATTCCAATTAAGCAACTTAATAAAAAGCATGACTTAATTGAGTAATCGAATCAACATTCATTGCCAATGTTTGCCTCCATGTAAAAAGACTAAGTCTCTGTTCATAAAAATTAAATAAAAATAAAAAATGAGTTTTTGAATAAAACCTACCAAACTTGTAATAGTTTGACTTATCATGAAAACGTACTTAGACTTAGTTATAGAGTTGAACGACTAAAGAATTATTAATGAGTATGTGCAATTGAAAAGGGTAAACAATTTAACACTTGAGCCTAGATTAATTTATATATTTAGTTCAAAGCCCTAAGACACAGATTTTGCATATTAATGATTTGAAATGACTTGGATGATTGTGTTTAAAATTAAATTTATTTTATGAAGTTGAAGCCATTGTCTCATTACAACATTATCTGATCTGTAAAATTTTCTGTGTTTGTTGTTTTTTTTTGTTTGTTGACAAGCCAACGTTTAAGGGTGGGGTTGTTGATAAGTGTGAAATGCATCATGTTTTAAGGCATAGTTTGATATGTGTTTATCTGTTTATTCGATTATTTGGTATGTGCTTTCGGTATAATTGTGTTAGTTTGTGAATTATTTGTATTTAAGTGTTTTTATGGGTTAATACCAGTATTTGAGCTTAATTATTATGTTTTTGAGGTACCTTGATATGTTTATTAGTGTTTTAATATCAATAGCGAAGAACGGAGAAGTTTTGGAAAAGCTTAGAGCGAAACAATAGCCCACGATCGTGGCTGAAGACAAAAAAGATAGCCGATGATTGTGACCTTCCTAACACGGTCATGACAGAGGGCTTACTTGTGGGCCACGATCATGGCCTGCTCAAGCAGATACACAAACACATAGAAAAGTCAAATTTTGAGGGTATTTTTGGACCTTTTCGATCCCAAAAAAACCCTAGGGAGTTACAATTGTGGCCTATGTGGGGCAAAGCACAGACACATAGAAAAGTCAAAATTTGAGGGTTTTTTTGACCTTTTCGACCCCAAGAAAACCTAGAGATACCACAAACACTTCAAGTATAAAAAGAACATGACAAAAGAGGCAAAGGGAGATTTTGATCAGCACCACAATGAAGCCCTAAAGGAGAGAACTTTAAAAGACCAAGAAAGAGAAGAAGGAAGATAGAAGAGGAAGATGTTACAAACTTGACGTGCTCTCAAAAATAAGAAGCTTTTTGAAGTCATGACCTCCCATTGTACATTTGAGTTCTATTTCCTATATATTTCAGTTTTATTTTATTGTAGAATTGGGATATATAGTTTGATGATAGAATTGAATTGTTGATTGATGTTGTATACTAACCTTTAGAATATTATTTTTGATTTAATGAAATTTGATTGTTTTATGTGTTTCTTGAATTAATTGTGGTTTAATTTTGTACATCATATCTTGATAATGAACTGATAGGGTGAATTGAAAAATAACGATTAAATTGGGCTATCAAGAGTTAGGTAATTTAATATATTCAAAATTAAATTAGGTTGGTAAATCTTGTGTAGAGAGATCACGTATAAGCTTCTAATTGTTTATTACAGAACTTAAGAATTGATTAGGTTTTGGATAAGTTGTTAATTGAGATATTAATAATCTAATTAGGGTTTTTGCTTTAGGGTTTAATTATAACTTGAGAGAGTGTAATTGACTCTAGGATCATCTAGAATTATTAATTCGATAAATCATAATTAGTTAGGTAAGCATTAAAGATAGATAATTTTCCCTTTCTCTCTTTTGGTTAACTGACTAGGTTAAATCCTAGGATGTGTTATCATTGTTCAACAAATCAATCAATTTCCATTATTTATTATCTACTTTTAATATGAATTTGTTAATCATTGTTCGTTGATTGTTTTTTTTAAGTGTTAATTGCCAACTATTGTTTTGTTATTTGATTTGGATTGTTTGATTTATTTAGTTCTCGTGTTTAAATTCATTGTCTATTAAATTTATGTTTAGTAGTTTCTGACCTTAAATTCTAGGATTAGATTAACCCTTCTCATGGGATGGACACTTAGGTGCTATATGAATGACTTGTACCCTTGTGAAATATCAAGGTTAAATATTAAAACTTACTCATATCGAAAAATTGTGATCATGTGGCACCCCACTCTTGCAAGAAGCATATTGGACATCCTGAGTGATATCTAGGTCTGTGCTCGGCGACGATGGTATGCTAGTGCACTCAGTCAGTAAAATCTCATTACAATTTTGTTTTCAAATAAATGCACACGTTTGTGGAAATCAAAAATTCAGATACAAAAAACTCACAATCATCATTACACTTTCATCAATCTCTTTTACAATACATTTCAAAATTTGACCAGTTATTACATACAAAAATATTCGAATACATACTGTACCGAAATCACAGAATAAACAAATTGATACATAAATAAAAAAGTACAAATGCAGACGCAAACTAATCCCAACCTCTACCTCTTACTTGAATGTAATGTCTGTACTCCTGTTTGCTTAACTGGGTAACTCTTCTAAGCCTGAAAAATATTGCAAATTTTGGGTAAGTTTTGCGAACTAAGTGAGTGACTATGCTCGATGGCTTACCCTGTCACATAAAACATAATTCACATCATTTATCTAATAATGACATTGAATCACATACACTTGATCAATCATTTCATATTTTATATTCAACGCATTATAATCATTCATATCATATATATGTAGTGTACATGAGACTCATTTTTTATTTGTTATTTTGTTGTGATCGAGTGCCTTTTTCACTAGCCCCATATCCCATAGTGGATACCGAGCTAGTCCATATCCCTTGTGGATATTGAGTTTCATCAAATAATGTCCCATATCCCTTAGTGGATACTGAGTACATTCATAACTAAGCCTGAGGCTCTTATCAAATATTGAGCTTTAAGCTCTTTTTTACTAGCGCAAATCATCGGACCTTAGTTTGACATTAAACATTAAATTTTAGAATAACTTTTTATTTATATGGAAATGCATATTCAGAACATATTTATCATCAGATTGCGGTCCGACATTTAACAGTCAAGTTGTGTACACTTATTTCAATCAAATTCACATACAAGGAGTACTTCAATGTTCTCACATTTAATAAAATCCTAGGAAATATATTGTCTAGAACCAACACATTCACATTGCATAATCATCAAATTCATATTAGAAATAAAACAAATAGTAAAGTAAGATCATCTAGGTCTACTCACAATACGCTTTAGATTAGCATTTGCTTCCAAGACCTGAAATCGTTTGAATGTGGATGTTTACCCCACATATCAAAATTTTTAATATACACATTGCACACACATTATTAATAATTACACATTCACATAAGATTCAGTTTTACACATACGTATGTGTGTAATGTATGATGCATGCTCAATGACAATCTCGGGTATATTATCCAATTTCACATCTTATGCTCCTTTTTATATCAGAATTCAATCACTCATCGTTTCGTTTCTAGCATTATTTGCTCTTATTATCAAATTCTCATTCACTTTAACTTGATACACTTTACTCCTTTTCTTTGAATCACAACCTCAATCAAGTGAATATATTTATTCCTAAATAGACTCATACCTTTGGTACTTTGATATCAACAATTCCTTCACTAATGTTATTCCAATATCACAAGATTACACATTATTCAAACTTTGTTTTTTTTATAAATTACTCACTTCGAACCCTCATAAATTTCAATCCAGAAATCCAAAAATTTCAAACTTTATCTAATCTAAAAGATAAATGAAAGATATACAATGTTCATGAATACAATTTTATCAAAATCTTCCTAGATCAATACAGTTTAATCATGGAAGTTTCAGACTACATTTTTACCCCTTTTTCTTTAAAACTAGCATCTTTAACTTATCTTCTCTCAAATTCTCTCTTCCATTAATTTAATATGGCTATGATTTTTGGTGCAAATGTAAATCAATGTGATGCAAATCCAATGGTTTAAGTCCCATGTCATTTGGAGGTTAGAAGAAGGAGGTATAGCTAAAAGATCGAAGGATGTTGTGTCAACCTCCAACCTTAGAAGTCGCAATTGTGCCTGAGCACAATCGCGAGTTTACACACAATCTTGCGATTGTGTATGAGCATATTCACGAGTCTCCAAATGTTTGGAGGAAAATCACGATTGTGCATGAGCATAATCACAAGTTTTCACTCGCTAGCGTTTCTCCTTCTTACGACTATGCAACTTTTCTTCTTCTTTCTTTTCTTTTTAAACCAACTTCTTTAACATCCATTCAACTCCATTCTTTCACAAACAAAATCCAAAATCCTTGCTTAACCAAAATCATTAAAAACAGAGAAAGGTCATTCATCCATTTCACCATTTTCAGTATTTCTTCACTACTGCATTTTTTTTTCAATTTTCTGTTGCACTCTTTCATCTCCATTAAAAATTTCATTTCATCTCAACTATTCATTTTCATCCTACTAAAAGCACGATATCATCTCACTTCCTTAACTTTAAACCTATGGTTGTTCATCCTCAAATCTCCAAAAATATTCATGTACGTATACATATATATACACAGTGAAAAGGAAAGCAGAGCATATATGTCCTTATCACTTTCATAATTTCTGCACTCTTCTCTTACATGTCTTCAATGATCTCTATACTCAAATCATTTCTACACTACATAAAAATCCTTAAATACTTAAGAACAACACATCTGAATTTTTTATCTAATTTATACAATATTTATGAAAATGGACACTATTTCCTTGATTATGCAATGTCAAATAAATGATCAAATTTATCTCATCTTCTTACTTCTCATAAGGATTAACACAGTACTTGTTAAAACTCCAAAATCTTGAAATATCAAGAAGTCCTAATTTTCATGCAACTCACATACACCATTATAAAGGTTAGTAAGCTTTGGTTTTTTTTCATGAAAATGAAAGAAAACTGAAGTTGGGAGTAGTAAAAAGATAGATGAAAACAAGGTTTAATTTTGGTGGAGTTTTGATGAAAAACTCTGTGTTGAAGAAAAACTTGAGGAAGAAGCTACGAGAAGGATGAAGATAAGATTACAGTACTTGATCTTTCAAAGTTAAGAAAACTTAACTTTAGACTTGGACAATTGTCCATTTCTTAAGACCTTAGCTAGTTTCCAACTAATGAGTTCTTATTGAACTAGTTCTATAACTCTCATCCTTACCTTCCAATTATCTCCAAAATTTTCAATATCAATAATTCACAAATTATAAAGTCATCTCCAAAATTTTCAAAGTAATTTTTAACAATTCTCCAATATCATTTTTTTATTTATATTTTTACTTATCAATTTACTCACCAAGCGGCATATTTCCTAGTCTAATAATATTCAACCTTTTAAGGAATTATTTCAAAAATTCTTCTAAAGTCTAATTTAACAAATACACTCTTCAAATAATTTTTCAATTCAACAATCTCACAATTCTCAATAATATCTCATCACAATTCAATTACACCCGGAATTATCGATGAATGCATGTACAATTATTTTCATGTGCAAAAATACAATATTCACATGTATGTGTATATAATATAATGCATGAATATGAATTGCATCTCTAATCTCTCAATAATCTCTCTTATGTTTACTATTTTGGCTTGAATGTAAGTAATGGGATGTTACAATTCTCCATTCCTTAAAAGAAATTTTGTCCTCGAAATTCTTCTCTGATTGACCAGGAAGGCAAGGGTATTGTTTCCTCAAATACTCTTTCGTTCCCTATTTAGCTTCATCACTAAAATAATTTCTTCTAATTGACCATAGACAATGAAATCAATCAATTCTCTAATTATTTCTTCAGATATCACACTATCTTAATTGTTTCTCACTATAAAAATATTAGATCATTTACAATTTCACTTTCGAAGCCGACAATACATCTTTATTAGATCATATCAATATTTCTTAGCATATTCACCTATCACCCATTATGAATATGAGATATCTTTTTTTTTTGTTAACACAACTTGTAAGTTACTGGTCTTATGTTCTCAATAACTTCGATGTTGATCCACCAATTTCATTTGTTTTTCTGCAATCGCCTAGTTCCCGACATAGATCAATTTCACTAATCAATAGTATCTCGAATCAATTATAACCTTTATCCATTTTTAAGCCCTCTTTATTTCAATGTAAGGGCGAACTACTCTTTTTGTCGTATAACTCCTCATACAATATTCTAATGACGTCACTATAATAGTGATTGTTATGCTATACATTGACCTTATGTTCCTATGAACTCCAAAATATAAGCTTTAAGCATATCTCCAACAGTTAAAACTGTTGGAAACTCATACATATAGTCACTTGGATCTATATCCTTAGTCGCTAAACATAGTTTCGGCGCATTCCTGCTAGGATGTCTAACTTAGGTTGATACTTATGCTTTTTTGAATAATATCTTTTCTCGGATTTGATAATCTCAATATCCAAATTTGTGCTATTCCATTATTGAATTTTCTGTTCAATCATTAGATTACAACATTAGCTTTATTGGGAAATACTCATTTGTACATCACAATATTTCAGTAACTCTATCCATTGTCTTAATCTCATTTTCATTCCTTTCAAACTCAATAGTTATTTCATACTTTAATAATCCGTATAAAATCTGAAATGTTTCACTGTACTTATAATGTCTGCAAGTTCTCAACGCAAATTTCTATTGAGGCAAATTCTAATTCATGTATCAAAATTCAGCTCATGAGGATTTAAATGTCCCTATGTACACCAAATCACTTTATAATGTTTCAACATATTGCATCTTAATCTCTGATGTGAAACTTCATTATATATTGCAAAAATCTTCACACCGAAGTGATATGATTAACATTGTTGTTATAATTCCTCAAAATTCTTTTTGCATTCATCACTCATATGATTTACACGTGTTTGCTCAAATATTTTTGTCAAAGGACTAAGATCAGTAAAAACTCCCTAACAGTCTCTATTGGTATACAATTTTCAGCAATTTTAGAAAACTTCGAATCTCATATATATTCCTTGTAGTTTCTCTCTTTATCATTTCCTCTATTTTCTTTGGGTCTCCTAATATGCCATTTTCAGATATTATACAACCCATATTTTATTTTATCAAGCTAAGATTCACTCTCATTAAACTTAGCATATAATTGTTTGTACCTGCACGATATGTAGGATTAATCCCAATGCTCAAAATATTTGCTTCGTTTTTTAATTACACTCCGATTATCCTCTATGATCATAGTCACTAATTGATCCAATTTTGCTTGGATAACTTTAATCTTCAATGCCATAAAACTGTCAGCGCATTGTTAACTCCAATAGATATACCCCAAATTTCCTTATGCCCATGATTTTTTCTCGTAATTCTTTAAGGATCTAATTCCTCAATGAGGTAGTATTATCTCATGTTATTTTCGATTTTCCCAGTTGACTTCTTCTCTCGAATGATTTTCTCAATTCATTCTATTTCCTCTGATTTCACATTGACTTGTGCTAACGTCTATTCATTCATACTAATTTCTTCACATATTTTAATTTATTTGAAATCTTAATTTCTTGTGTTAGTAACACATTCATGAGATCTGATTTGTATCTCTTATACTTAATGTCATCTCAAATCTCAGAATCCATCACTTAGTTGGATACTTTACATCAACAAAATGCATACACTCTCTGTAGCATATTTTACCTCTTATGCTTGAGTCTCCGTTAGGATTAGGACTCCAATATCATTTCTAATTTATTCCTTCATTGATCATTCTTAAGAATAAACTATCCGGTCCACTTGATCTAATTCGGTGAAATTCTTCTTTGAAAGAAGATTTCTTATTACTATCATCTATACTGTTCAAGTAACCTTTATCAAACCACTATTCCTATTATTGCTTATCAGACATTCTTAATACCTTAAGAAGATCACCTTTTTATCATTTCTTTCAATATTCTATTTACCAACACTCGATGAGGTAGTAGACATGATTATTGTTATATATTCCTAGGTGCACGTCTTCAAAGTCATTCTGCTCTATCCAGAGATTTATTTTTGATAATTCTCCAATTTACATCTTACAATAGTAACACTTTGATCTTAATTGATCCTAGACAATATTTCCCTCTTTATCCTACCACAATTGGGGCTTCTTCGCATTGACACATACTAACATCAACTTTACTCCAATTCTTTAGAATTTACCTCTTCTAGTGTTACATCAAGTCATAATGATTCAACTATCATATTAGGTGCATTAACTCTTCTTATTTGATTCATCATCTTTTCTTTATCTCATTTCTATCTCACCTTCCTATTGTCATTTATTTAATTTCCCATATGTATATCCTCAATCAATTCAGGATTATTGATGGATAATAATTATGAAATTATGGTCTCATTTCCTTTAATATCTTCTTACAGTGGATTGTAATTCTTGTCACATTAATCAAACAACCATTTCAGTTCAGAATTTATCTTTTTAAGATCATAACAATTTCTGTTTTCATTACATTCTACTTGTACACTTTGATCTCATCATTTCTTCTTATATTCCTTTTTTCCTTAAACAATCTATGACAATACATTTACATCTTTATCACATTCAGGAACAGATCACCATATTGAATATTGGTGTCATATTCAATAATACATCCTCCAATACAATTGCATAGAATCATTATTTATCATATCTAACTATGTATTATTTCCCCTTTCTAATTATCCACAACTTTCATTTTCTCACATTTTGAAAGATCATCACTCTTCTCACTAATTCTATCAACTCAAACTCTTAACACATGCTCATGTGTGTGACTTATATAAGTGCAACTCAGACTGGGGATCAGTTGTTACTGCCTACTATGACATCACAAAATGCGTATACCTTGACACATATTTTAGAAAATGCCCATATAAGATATTAATTTTTGGCTACACGATATCCTGAGTGATATCTAGATCCGTGCCCCGTGATGGTGGTATGCTAGCACACTAAGTTAGTAAAATCTCATTACAAATTTTTTTTAAAGCAATTCAAATGTATACATAAATCAATTATCAAATAAGGCCCATTTTATTTCATAATATTTTTCATTTACAAGTGTTACCAACATTTTTCAGATCGTCAAAATTTCATTTATCGCTAGGGCCCATTTTAGATACAAAACACTCACAATCGTCATTACACTTTCATCAATCTCTTTTACAAAACATTTCAAAACTTCACCAATTATTACATAAAAAATATTCGAATACATACTATACCGAAATCACAGAATAAACAAATTGATACACAAATAAGAAAGTATAAATGCAGATGCAAATTGATCCAGACCTTTACCTCTTACTTGAATGCAATGTCTGTACTCTCGTTAGCCTAATGGGATAACTCTTCTAAGCTTGAAAAATATTGCAAATTTTAGGTAAATTTTGAGAACTCAGTGAGTGACCATCCTCGATGGCTCACACTATCACATAACACATAATTCACATCATTTATCTAATAATCACATTGATTCACATAAACTTGATCAATCATTTCATATTTTATATTCAACACATTATAATCATTCATATCATTTATATGCAGTGCATATGAGACTCATTTTTCATTTGTTACTTTGTTGTGATCGAGTGCCTTTTTCACTAGCCCATATCCCTTGTGGATACCGAGTTTCATCAGATAATGTCCTATATCCCTTAGTGGATACCGAGTAGATTCATAACTAAGTCTGAGGCTCTTATCACATATTGAGTTTTAAGCTCTTTTTTACTGGCGACTCTGGTCACAAACGCCTTTATGTTTTATGCATTCATGCAATGAAATGCATCCATCACATTTACATATTCTCATTCAATCCCATGCGCATATCATCGGACCTTAGTTTGACATTCAACATTAAAGTTTAGAATAACTTTTTATTTATATGGAAATGCATATTCAGAACATATTTATCATCAGACTGTGGTCCGACATTTAATAATCAAGTTGTGTACACTTATTTCAATTAAATTCACGTACAAGAAATACTTCAATGTTCTCACATTTATCAAACTCCTCGGACATATATTGTCCAGAACCAACACATTCACATTGTATAATCATCAAATTCATATTAGAAACAAAACAAATAGTAAAGTAAGATCACCTAGGTCTACTCACAGTACTCTCCTGATTAGCATTTGTTTCCAAGATCTGGAATCACCTTAATGTGGATGTTTATCCTGCATATCAAAATTTTGCAATACACACATTGCACACACATTATTAATAATTGTACAATCACATAACATTCAATTTTACACATACGTATGTGTGTAATGTATGATGCATGCTCAATGACAATCTCATGTATATTATCCAATTTCACATCTTATTCTCCTTTTTAAATCATAATTCAATCACTCTTCATTTAGTTTCTAGCATTATTTTCTCTTATTATCAAATTCTCATTCACTTTAACTTGAAACACTTTACTCCTCTTCTTTGAATCTCAACCTTAATCATGTGAATATCTTTATTCCCAAACAAACTTATACCTTTGGTAATTTGATATCAACCATTCCTTCACTAATGTTATTCCAACATCACAAGATTACACATTATTCAAACTCTGCTTTCTTCTTATAAATTACTCCAAATTGCAGACCTTCGGGTCTATTTTCCATGATCAATTATGCAATGTAAACAAAGAAATTTGGCAACACTTTCTTCTAGAAAAATGTTCCCCATTGTCTTAAGTCTCTAATGACACCAAAATCATTCAATTTCTTTCAGTATTTTGAAAGTTATACTCCAAATATTTTCTGACTATTCTTATTCTATAATAATACATTATACTCAACTTCCATATAGGAATTGAAAGTCTTAGAGACTAAATCAAAATTTGGTTTCTTAAGATAATTTGTATCCATATATCTCTAGTTTACTCCAAATTACAAATCATCTAATTTGAATGACTTCAAAAAAAAATATTGTCAAAATACTGAAGCTTGCTCCATGAAATCTTTCTGGTCATCAAATTCTATTGGAGAGCATAGTGTCACGAAGTGACAATTAAGTTGTGGTCCAACAATTAACACTCACGGGCATAAGAGAGAGGAGTCACAGGTGTGAGGGAATCATGGGTGTGAAAGGGTGTGAGAGAAAGAAGAGTCAAGAGTTTGAGGGAATCACGGGTGTGAGGAGAGGAGTCAAAGGCGTGAGAGAAGAAGAACAACAAAGAAAGTCACACACTCTCACTTCAAAACCTCATAAATTTCAATCCAGAAATCCAAAAAATTCAAAATTTAAATCATCTAAAAGCTAAATGAAAGATATACAACGTTCATGAAGACAATTTTGTCAAAATCTTCCTTCAAATGGCTAGGATTTTTGGTGGATATGTAAGTCAATGTGCTAAGAATCCAATGTTTCAATTCCCATGTCATTTGGAGGATGGAAGAAGTCATGTACAATCACGACTTTATACTCGATCTCGTGATCATGCATGAGCACGATCGTGAGTCTCCAAATGTTTGGAGGAAAATCGCGATCATGCTCAGTTTTCACTCGCTAATGCTTCTCCTTCTTACGACTATGCAACTTTTCTTCTTCTTTCATTTCTTTTAAAACCAACTTCTCTAACTTCCATTCAACTCCAATCTTTCACAAACAAAATCCAAAATCCTTGCTTAACTAAAATCATCAAAAACAGAAAAAAAAAAAAGGTCATTCACCCATTTCATCATTTTTAGTGTTTCTTCATTGCTACATTTTTTCCCAATTTTTTGTTGCACTCTTTCATCTCCATTAACAATTTCATTTCATCTCAACTTTTCTTTTTAATCTGAATGAAACCATGACATCATCTCACTCTATGATTTTCTTAACTTTAAACCTATGTTTGTTCTTCCTCAAATCTTTGAAAACATTCACGTACGTATACATATATATACACAATGAAAAGGAAAACAAAGCATATATGTCCCTATCACTTTCATAATTTCTACACTCTTCTCTTGCATGTATTCAATGATCTTTCTACTCAAATCATCTCTGCACTATCATATCACATAAAAATCCTCAAATACGTAAGAGCAACACATCTAAATTTTTTTATCTAATTTGTAAAGTATTCATGAAAATGGCCACTATTTTCATGATTATGCAATGTCAAATAAATCATCAAATTTATCTCATATTCCTACTTCTCATAAGGATTAACATGATACTTACTTATTAAAACTCCAAAATCTTCAAATATTAAGAAGCCCTAATTTTCATGCAACTCATATACACTATTGTAGAGGTTGGCAAGTTTCAGTTTTTCTTCAGGAAAATGAAAGAAAATCGAAGTTGGGAGTAGTAAAAAGATAGATGAAAACAACTTTTAACTTTGGTGGAGTTTTGATGAAAACCTCTGCATTAAAGAAAAACTTAAGGAAGAAGCTACAAGAAGGATGAAGACAAGAATATAGTACTTGATCTTTCAAAGTTAAGAAGACTTAACTTTAGACTTGGACAGTTTTCCATTTCTTAAGACCTTACCTAGTTTCCAACTAACTAGTCCTTATTGAAATACTTCCATAACTCTCATCCTTACCTCCCAATTATCTCCAAAATTTTCAATATCAATAACTCACAAATTCTAAAGTCATCTCCAAAAATTTCAAATTAATTTTTAACAATTCTCCAATATCATTTGTTTTTTATTTCTATTTCTACTTATCAATTTACTCGCCAAGCGGCATATTTCCTAGTCTAATAATATTCAATCTTTTCAGAAATTATTTCAAAAATTATCCAAAAGTCTAATTTAACAAATACACTCTTCAAATAAGTATTCAATTCAACAATCTCACAATTCTCAATAATATCTCATCATAATTCATTTACACCCAGAATTATCAATGAATGCATGTACAATAATTTTTATGTGAAAAATTACAATATTCACATGTATGTGTATATAATATAATGCATGAATACGAAATGCATCTCTAATCTCTCAATAATCTCTCTCATATTTACTATTTTAGCCTAAACATAAGTAATGGGATGTTACAGATCATATATATATATATACACACACACACACACACACACATATATATATATATGTTATATATTTTTGTGTGTGTGTGTGTTTGGGTATATATTTATGGATAATATTTAAGTAATCCCTTAGAAGACTATAAATCGTCTGTTAAGAAGACTTGAAGATTTAAAGGCTTATTATATATGTTAAATATCATTGTACATCTATAAAAGTGAAATTATTTTTTGTTTTAGTTTTTTTTCTAGGTTAGTAGTTAGGGTTTAATAACTTGAGGATAAGCAATTAGTTAGATGTAAGGAAATTTGATAGGTTAATATTATATATGATATTTGGAGTTTATTTACTTGGTGTTTGGCACCACTGTAATATGTTTTATGTGGATTTTGCTATATGTTTCTATGTTTAACTCATTATCTTTTAAGTGATTGAATATGAGGATAATACAATATTTAGAGAAATTTTCTTCAAAAGTTATCCAATCGATGATATTTTGAAGCCACTTGTAAGATAAGAAGATGGAAATTTTTTTTAAAGACTTTATGAATTGATTCTAGATTAAAGAGGTTGAAAAGTGGAGAAGT
This sequence comes from Erythroxylum shatona, assembly GCA_027568895.1. Taxonomy (NCBI): domain Eukaryota; kingdom Viridiplantae; phylum Streptophyta; class Magnoliopsida; order Malpighiales; family Erythroxylaceae; genus Erythroxylum; species Erythroxylum shatona. Next base: position 33,128,723 of record JAOSBK010000006.1, on the reverse strand, counting down.
TAGAGAAGAAAAGAATAACAGGCGTTAGTCTTAAAAGTATACTAGGCACCTATTGTGCAAAAAGATCTTAAGAGTTGAGATATAGTACCAAAATGATAGTAGACATGAATTACAACTGGTGCCAAACTCTTCATTATTTTACAGAAATAAAACTATAAAATTGGCTTTGGTTATGAAGCATGTTTGGTTTCAATTACATAACAACTAATGAAGAACAAAATAAAAAGAATAAGACCAACACTAATCATGACTCTTTAACGAATATCGACTCTTGGACATGATTTACATGATTGTTTGGTTCTTCAAATTTAACTCCTATAACTTTATTTGTGTAGTCCTAGTTATAAATAGTTATATTAGAATTAATCTAGGAGAGTTCTAGTAGACTTTCACTAGATTTAGATTTCTGTTGGACATAATTGATGTCAATAGAGTTAGACTCTTTTGAGGAGTATGATCAAGTATATGTTGCATTTATATTAAGGTTTTCCCATCATAAAAGACCATGAAATTAAGGATGCAAATACAATGTTTCATAAAGCTTAGTAGCGATATAAGGCTTTATATAGTCAATGCCCTTATTGTTAGCGAACCTTTGTTAGTGAACCTTATAATTGGTGATGCAATTTTGCTATAAGGGCTTAACATTACCATTCCAAAAAGATTACAGAGGAAGGGAAGGAGATCATAGAGATATTGGCAAGAAATTCATCAACTAAAGTGGTAAGAGGAAATCGACATCCCTTTATAAGTTGAAAACATATTCTGAGCTCATGACTCAAATTGCAAATCTATCTAGTTAAATATAGATGATATTAAACCATAATATGAGTAATAAGAAGGAATACTAAAAATATGACATATGTGAGCACCCAATTTATATAATGAGGAATTTAACTACATGACTGCCTATAGAGGAAAACAAGGTATGACTAATAACCTTTGTCTAACACATATAATGGGGGATGGAGGGGTCATTTAAAGTTTTTGTGGAAAGAGAAAGGAGCACCTATAGCATATAGAGGAATGGTACCATAAAAGTTCTAAAATATGTCTCAATTTTAGAAATATTTATTATAATACAATAAGATGAAGGAGATGTTGAAATAATTTGTCTTATGTAAATGCCCGATTAAAACAAATAATGCAAACATAAATAGTAAGAATCTAAGACTTTGATATTAAATTAGCCAAAGTGATGCATATAATTATTACATCAATTCATAAATTAAGGGTTTAAGTGGGCCAGTTAGCTAAGATGGTAGGTGATATATGCTTAATTAATTATGATTTTATTTCATAACAATTAGTGATTATTGCTATGAGAGTGCTTAGGATAGACACTTCAGTTCATATTTGATTTTAGGTACAACTTATAAGTAAAAAAACTAAAGTGAGTTAAAAGTACTACATTTGAGTCATTTTTTGAATATACATTCTCACTTGTCTTCATGGAGTGAGAATAAGAAGGATTAGAGAAAGGCAAGACAAGAAAATGCTGAAAGAATTGAAGAAGCATATGGTCATGGATTTAAGATACATCTCACGACCATGACAAATAATTCATGGCCATGAGAGGTGTGTCACGCCCAAGACACACATGTCATGGGTGTGAAACTAGTTATAGGGGCGTGACAGCCTATGTCATGCCCATCTAAGATGTCTCATAGCTGTCAGACACCACTCACAGTTATGAGACACTAACTGTACATTTTGTATCAAAGCATCATTTTAACGATAAAGGCTTATGTTTTCATCTGGGAGAAGTTTGAAGAGCCAAAAGTGGGCTTATGGGAGAATAAATAGTGGCAAACCTCTCATTCTTTGGAGACCCATAGGGAGTTGGATATTTCGATGCCGATTTGGATGTGACATCAATGTTGGCAACCCAATTAAGCATTTTTCTCATTGGTTATTGTTCTTTCTATTAGGGATTGATTATGTTATCCTATGTTTAATGTTTGGGTGTTTTGTGAGAATGATTGAATGCTCTATTTGATTATTTTTATGTAAGAACCCATTGATATAATTTCAATATAATCTGTAATTGTTATGATGAGATTAGTTTGTGGCAACTAATGGTTTTTAATCATTAGGGATAACATAACTCAGGTTAAATGACCTGAGCTTATGTGGTTGTTGCCTTTATTAATCTATTCTCCTAATTTGTAATACGGTTGTCCAATTAAATCTAGAGATCATATCCTAGGTTATTCGATGGCTAGGTTTAAATAACAAGCATCTCTTAATTAAACATGACTTAAGGAAAACTAGGGTTAACAAAGCTTGTTGTTAATCTATGATTAATAGTTGCTAGGAGAGGTATAATAAAAAAAATTCAATGAAGTACATTCAACTGTGTAACATCCCGTTCCTATAATAAGGGTTAGAACCCTAAAATATGGTACATGTGAGATCAATAAGAGATTAAGAAAAAATTCATCTAATGTTCATGCATAATGTTAGCATACACACATATGAATTTAAATTTTTGCACACATTAAAATGACTATATGTGTATTCATTAGCATTTCGTGTATAATTGTTTATAAATGTGCTTATATTGAGAATTGTGAATTATTTGTATTGAAAACTGAATTGGAGACGTATAAATAGTTGGATTAGAATTTTGGAGAATTTTAGGAGAAAGTTCCAAAAGAGTGTTGGGAATTACTGGACTAGGAAAAAATGCCAATTGGCAAGTCAACTGATAAATGGAAATAGAAATAATAGTCAAATGATATTGAAGAAGTTTATAGATAACTTTAGAATTTGTGAGAAAATGTCATTGAAAAATTAGAGAGAATTGGAGTAAAATTTCGAGTTGATTAAAGTAGTTAAATGAGAACCTAGTTTCAAGCCTTAGGAATTAGATAAATGGGCAAGCGACAAGTGTCACTTGCCAAGACAAGTTTTAAAGTCACATTTCTTTTAACTTGAAAGACCAAGTTATTATTTTGTCTTGTCTTTCTCATGAATTTTCTCACCAAACCTTCATCAACATTATACCTTGCTTTCATCTATCCATTGCTACTCCCACTTTGTTATCTCTTTCTTTTGCCATAAGAAAACATAACGCAATCCACCTTCAAGATGATGTACGTAAATGCAAGAAAAGTTAGGGCTTTTTTGAGATTTTGAAGTTTTCACAAGTAATTATCTTGTTAATCCTTGTGAGTGGTAGAAATATGAATCAAATTTGGTGATTTATCTGTCATTGCATGATTATGAGGAAAAATGGTTATTTTTCATGAACATCATGGGTTTAAGATATAAAATTTTTTCATTTGTTGATTTTGAATCTTTGATGATCAAAATGTTATGAGAAAGTGTTAAAATAATTTTTGGTGTTAAAATATCAACGAAAATGTGTAAGAGATTAATACATAAAATTTGTGAAAAAATGAATATGTAAATGCTTTGTTTTTGTTGATGTCTTCACTGTTATACGTGAGTATTTTTTAGTGTTTTTAGAGTATGAGTTTAGAGTTAAGGAATAGGTATATGGTGATGTTTAGAGATGAGAATGAATGTTTTCAATGAAATTTAGAGTAAAAAATGAAGAGTACACAAAAAAATGAAAGTGAAGGAAGTGTAGAAAAATGGAGATATGTGTAAGTGTGACCTTCTGTTTTGATGGTTGTGTTTTAATATCAGATTTTGGCTTTGTTTATGGGTGATTTGAGTTAAATGGAAGTCAAAAATGGGGTTGAGTTATGTTTGACATGTTGGTTTAAGTAGAGGAAAAAGAGAGGAAGAAGAAGAAAAAAATTACAGTATCCGAAGAGAAGAAGAAAAGTAAGATCGTGCTTTTGCACGATCGTGACTTCTAAAATCTATTGGAAATTCACAATCGTGACTACCACTACAAGAAAATTGTGTAATAACAACGATAAAATATAGACGGAATTGTTATCGTCTGTAACTAACAATGGAAATATCAATACTGTTGCAATTTTACATGAATATTGTGACGGAAAAGATTTCTGTTGTGATATTTGGAGGAAATATTCGCGGCAAATATTAGGGACAAAACTATACCGACGCACAAATTTCCATCGGTAAATTGGGACGAAATTTCATATTCAGTTGGAAAAGTTATCGTGGAAAAGGAATTGTTTTGTGACGGAAAAGTTCTGTCGGTCTTTTAAAAAAATGTTGTCATTGATTTGGGTTAGACGTGGTTTTAATTTAATCAAAATGACGTCGTTTTGGTCTTATTAAAACGATAGTTGGTCCCTCCCCTCTCCTCTCCTCTCCTCGTGCGTGACTCTCTCCTTCCTTCAGCCTCCGACAGCTCGATCGGTCCTCTCCTCTCCTCCGGCTTCCTTTTCCGTTGTCGTCCGTGCTCCGACCACGTCCTGCGTCTCTGGCAACCCTTCCCTCTCATCTTCTCCAGCAACCCTTCCCTCGTCATCTCCTCTGCCACTTCGGAAGGTAAGCCGTGGGTTGATGATTTTTTCATGTTTG
>JAOSBK010000006.1:33111039-33124153 GCA_027568895.1 Erythroxylum shatona | reverse complement strand
ATTTTGGAGATATTATAAGAAGAAATGAGAGTTTGGATCTTATATGATCATATAATGTTAGAATAACATTAGTGAATGAATTGTTGATATTAAAGTACCAAAGGCATGAATATAATGGGAATGAAAGATATTAATATGATTGTAGTTGTGATTCAAAGAAGATGAGTAATGGGTATCAAATAAAAGCGAATAAGAATTTGATATTATGAGAACAAATAATGCTAAAAATGAGAATGTGCTTAAGTTGTGAAATTTGATAATATACCTGAGATTGTCATTGAGCATTCATTGTACATAGTCCATGTACATAATAGTGTATAAATGAATACTTATAATTATGCTAAGTTATTAATGTGTGTGCACAATATGTGTATTGCATAATGTTCATGTGCAGGATAAACGTCCGCATCCAGACGTTTCCAGATCATGGAAGCTAATGCTAGTCTGGAGCATACTGTAAGTTGACCTAGATGGTCTTACTTTTCTTATTGTTTTTTTTATGTATTATGGATTAAATGATTATGAAATGTAATTGTGATTGTTTTAATTCTAGACATTGAATGTCTAAGGAGTTTGATACATGTGAAAATCATTGAATGTGAATTGGACTGAATAAGCGATTCTTAACTTTAATGTTAAAAGTCAGACTAAGGTCCGATGGCAAATATAAATGAGAATGTGATAGTGAATATGACTATGTAATATTGAGCATTTTCAATTGACTGAATAAATGTGATGCATTTCATTTCATGAATGCATAAAAGATAAAGGCAGTTGTGACCAGCATGGCCACCAAAAAAGAGCTTAAAGCTTAGAAAGTGAAAAAAAAGCTTAAAGATTGGAATATGAATGTGATCAAGAGCCAAAGGCTCACTGTGTAAAATGTGCCTAGTATCCCCAACAGATATGGGATAGTTATCAATGAGCCCGGTATTCACAATGGATACGGGATAGTTATAGGCACTCGATCATAACAATAATAATTAAAAGTGAGTTTCATGAGCACTACATATGCATATGATATGTAAGTTTTAAATAGTTTGATTTATTTCTAAACGTGATAAGTGTTTGAATGATTGAAATGACTGTAAATGAAAAGATGTGAATTATGTGTTTATAAGGGTTGATATGTTTATGTGATTGAGTGAGCAATCAAGGATGGCCACTCATGAGTTTACAAAACTCACCTAAAATTTGTAATATTTTTTAGGCTCAAAAGAGTTATCCTGTTAGGCAAACGGGAGTATAGCCACTGCATTCACGTAACAGATAAAGGTCAGGATCAGCTTGCGTCTGCAAATAATTTTTCATTAATTTTTTGTATTAAAAATGTATTTTGAAATTATTGTACAAGGTGTATGCAAATGCATTTATATTGTAAGGACATTATGATTATAAGTGTTTTGTATCTGAAATGGGCTCGATTTTTATTATTGTTTTCTGCATATGCATACGATAAATTTGAAAATTTTGTACTGAGTTTCAAGTATTTGATTGTTCTAGCATGCTGCCTTTAAGGGGTACATACTTAGACATCATTCAGGATGTTGGGTACATGTCTTGAGTGGGTGGGGTGCTATAAACTGGGTGTAAGCCAAGATTAAACCAAAGAATCGAACTCCCAACGAATTCATCATTTTCAAATGTTTTCTTTAATTTGTTTTTGTTAATTTAGCTTCATTTTATTTTCTTATTTCAAAACCAAACAAAACCCCTATAACCTAAACACTAAGTATTTTCATAACGAAAACTAACCAAACATTCTCTATGGGATCAACCTAGATTCCCACTACTATAATAGTACGTCTAGTTTATTTTATATAGCATTACGATGCACCTACATCAATAGGGAAAAGAGGTTAAGGAAAGCTTCTAAGCAATAATGAGGTTAACTTTAGATATCGTGTATGTCATCATATTAAAGAGTGGAAAAACACTTGGATATGATGTTACAAAAGGCATGAACATGTTGCAGTTGAAAAAAGTTGAGAAGCATTTAGAAAAAGAGGAAATTATAAGAGAATTGAGACCAATTTTACCTACATTTGGTGCCAATGTTATTACCAACAATACAAGTAGAGGGAATATTATAGGATTGGTGCTAGTTTCATCCATTTATAGTTTTAATCAAATATAAATTAGAACATATATGAAACCTATTATACTACCGATTCTGTATCCTTAAAGGCTCAAACTAAATACCAAGGATTATGGGTTAACCATAATTTTAAAGGTCTTCAATAAATTAAACATAAACATACCCTTCACCACCAAAGAATTAACTTATATGTCTTCTCATATGAAGTTCTTGAAATAGATCATCTCCAACAAAAAGAAATTAAAGGAGTATGATATGTTTCCTATGATTGAGGAGTGTAGCATGTTACACAACAAATTAGCTACAATGTTACAGGATTTAGGGAGTTTCTTTACTTTTCGTAAATTTGATAATTTAAAATCAATTGATTATTTACGTAGCATAGATGCTAGTATAAATAAAATGCTTTTATCTAAGTTTAATAAGCTAGGGCTTAGAGACCTCAAGATAATAAACTTGTTTCTCTAATTTGTGGATTGTTCCATTAAGTATCCTATTATAAATGTAGAAGTCTTACTTACGAAAAAAGGAAAATTTATCTTTCCAATCAACTCTTTAGTGATAGATATGAAATATGATGTTGGGGTTTAGCTAATCTTAGGAAGATCTTTCTTGGCTATAGGCAGACTTATTATTGATGTTATTAGGGGAAGCTTACACTTAGGCAAAGAAAAAGTAGAGCTCCACATCTTTCAAATGATATAAATGGCTTTTAACCTAGATGAAGATTTTTTTAGGATAAATGTATTTGACCATAATTCACATAAAATTCCTAAGACTAGTTACAAAAATTCAGGAGAAATATATGAAGCTTTTGAACTTAATGATAAAGAGGAGAAGCATAGTAAAAGTGATGGTTTTTAAGGATAAAAAGGATCAAAATGCATAATCTTATGCCAAAGAACATATGACTAGAAGCTAGAGTTTTCACCTCCTCATTGGTATGCATATTTAGGAGATACTTATATTAGATTATAATAAATTTTGTTCTCCTCTTTGATTTGTGCAGAAAGGGAGTCATGATCAACCCAATAGTGATCACAAATGTGTAAAGAGCTAAATGGGGCTTCCAACTAAAAGATGTCTAAAGAATCTATTATTGAGAGGCAATCTAAAGTTTCTAAACTTTTTCTCAACACATCTTTCACTAGCAGACATTACCTTGGAAAGTGAGCTAAGGTGATGAAAAATATAAGTTATACCTCTCAATAGTCTAAAATTATAAGTAGTAAAGAGAAAAGGTTATAATATCTCATCTTAGGTAATATGTTTTGACAATCGCTCTTAATCCTTAATAAATGTTGGAATTATTAGCCTAAAAGGTTACTGCTCATCCATAAAAGAAGCAAATTTGAAAGTTTCGGACAAAATAAAACTGACACTAATGAATAACAAGAAAAAAATTACAAATTTGATAAGAAAAAAGGTCATTAAGTATATATCTCTATAAAAAGATATGGTGTTCCATAATCATTAAACATTGATGTCATATCGTAGATTGTGATGATGGAGGATCAATCTTATCATTAGGGTTATAGTCTACTTTAAGAATTATACTCCTAGTCAACTTATAAGGTGGTGATTATAAATGCCTATGAGGATCTTTATAATAAAGTTGATGCAGTCTTCAATGTTGATGTATAAACCACATGCCTATTTAATGTGTCACATATGGAATATGTAAAATAAATACATACAAGTAGGTAAAAGATGATCTACAAAGAGATCATCACCAATAGTCTTTTCTATAAAAGAGATGAACTAATTATAAAAATTAATTGGAAGACTACAAATATATCATATGTCTTAAAAAGTAAGCAATTCCTCTCCATTTGGCATAAAGAATGTATCCATTAATGTATTCCAATGCTTATAGATGTCTTTAAAAGCACTTAGCTGGTATTTATAATTGAACAAAAAAGTAAAATAACATTAAAGATATGAAAATTATTAAGAAGTCATCAATATAAGGATAAAATTTCTTTGACAAAGTAGTTTTTAATGAAGTAAAAATAAGAAAAATTGGGGCTCCACTAGATTCTTCTTGACATAAAAGAGCTTATCATCATAAAGTGGAGATATTAGGAATAACGTAAGTCTGGTAATGATAAATACCTTAACTACAATTAAATAGTGAATAAATATTTTTAACATACCACTTTGAAGTATGCAAATCATGTATATTGGCAATAGGATGACAAAGAAGAGAAGGTTAATTATTGCTCCCTTTTTTAAACTAATGAATGGTTATGAAAAATTCACTTATACTAATTATTAATCAATCACGATAATAAATAAAATAGAGCAAAAAAATATAAATTCAATTCAAAATGATTCAGTTAAATAATCTCTAACCTATGTCCACTCCCTAAGCTCCACTTCATAATTCATTATCTTCTTCCTTCCACACAACATCTTCTTTTCCATAAGTGAAAAGAAACCCCTAAAATCATCTAACCATTCTATGAGAAAGAGTGCCCTTTATAAATCCTGTTGAAGGTCAAAAAGAACCCTCAATGAGTTCATCTTAAGTAATTTCCCAATTATACAACTTTAAAACTCATTTCATTACTTACACCAATGAAAAAAAAAGTCTTAATATATGTTATATAATGCACATATGCTCTCTTTAACCTCTTAATGCTTATAATAACTCAAGTCATCACATGGACTGTGAGTGGGATTTTGTTTATAATTTAAATCCATGGATCATTAATTTTTTGGAAATAAAAATTAGACTTGATAATTTTAGGATTATAAATAAACTGGGTTCTAGATGAAAATTTATCTCTAATCTTCAAGCCCATAAGAATGGGAGAATCATTATAGGATATGATCTTACTTTTGTCGATGTTGAAATTTTTGAAGTGGAGATACAAGTAATACATCTAGAATGGAAAGTTATTTATGAAAAGGATGAATTTTTCTCCTCATTTATATATAGTGTAATCATGTTTTTAAATAAAGCTCTTATAAGAAAACTTGATAGATTTTCAAAAGAGAATGAATGGGCTTTGGCTATTAGCTTGGGATTTCATTTCTACCTTATATAGAAATGAATTTGATAGACGCTACATCTTGAGAAACATCTTATCTAACTTTAGTGATTTTATGTGGGCAAATTTGGAGTTTTTGGACTTGAAATTTTAGGGGCATTTCTAATTTTAGAGCAACAATAGTCTAACAAATGGGTAATAAGGAAGAAACTTGATCATATCTTGGTAAATTAGGATTGGCTAACCCAATTTTTTGATAGTTTGTCTACATTTTTAGATCCATTATTTTTATGTCATTCACCAATGTAGGTAGAGAACCTTTTCCAGATTCAGGAAAGGAAAGATCTTTTCATATTTAATAACTTTTTGATTAAGGATAATGGATTTTTTGAGGCGTTCCAAAAGGGATTGAAGTTTTCAGTTATAGGAACTCATCAATTTGTCTGTGTCCAAAAGCTTAAGGCTATTAAAGTTGAGATAAAAAGAATTATGAATAGAAGAGCTTCCTCTATATAAATAGTTATTGCTAAAGCTAAAGATGAGCGAGCCCTTATTCAAGGTTAACTTGCTAGAGATCCTATCAATTCTTTATTATTGGAAACTAAAAAGGCTCTTTTGAGTGATTGCTTATCTACCACCAGAGGCCATGATAGCCTCATAGAATAAAGGGCCAAATCCAAGTAAATTAAAGTCGATGAAAGGTGCACTAAATTCTTCTTAACACTATTTTGGCTATAAAAAACACAAATAGAATATGTTCTTTTAAAATTTATGATGGCAGGGAAATTTCTCAGCAAAGGGATCTCTTGTATGAAGTTGAGAAATACTTTAAGAGCTTTTACAGACGTTCTCATACACTAGTAACTTCTACCTCCCTTTGCTCTTTCATTAAAAAGATAATCACTTGGGGCAAGCTACACTTCTCTCTAAGCCTATGGAGGGATAAAAGATAGCTCAGGTGGTCTTCCAATGAACCCAAACAAATCCCCAACACCTGTTGGCTTTAATGGTTACTTCTTTTTAAAAACTTAGCAAGAAATTAGACCTATAATGAAGAGAGTAATATTTGAATTTTTTTCTAAAGGATTGCTACTGAAGGAGATCAGCAAAAATCATATCTGTTTAATTCCTAAGTCATCTTTCCCTTTATACTTTGAAGATTTTAAACCCATTGCTTGCACTAAATTCTTATATAAGGTAATTTCTAAATTCTAGCTAATAGGTTAAAGATTATTATGAATTCTCTAGTCTTTGACAATTGCAGTGCCTTTATTCAAGGAAGAATGATAGGGATAACATCTCTATTGTTCAAGAATTGATGAATGAGTATTGGAAGAAGAATAGTTCTCCTAATTGTATTATAAAAGTGGACTTCAAAAAGATTTTTGACTTTGTTAAATGGAGCTTTATCCTTCAAACTTTAGAGAACTTAGGATTCCCTAATATATTTATTAGGTGGTTTAAGGCCTATATTACTTCTCCATCTTGCTTAGTTAAAAATAATGGTATGCCTATTGATATCTTTAACAGTGCTAGAAGACTGAGATAATGGGATCCCATTTCCCCTTATCTCTTTAACATATGCATGGACGTGCTAAACTAATTTTTTCTTCATAAAGTTGGAAGTAACAAATACTTTAAATTCCTTAGTAGATGTAAGAGAGTAGGGCTTATTAACTTATACTTTACAAATGACTTATTACTCTTCTCCAAGTCCTAGAGGAAATTTATTAAACTACTTATCTTGACATTGTCTACATTTAGAGATTTTTTAGGCCTGATGGTGAATTTCAGAAAAAAAAAAACCATTTTATTTTAGATACTAGTGCAGACATTATGGAAGATAGAATCTCTTAAATCATTGGTATGAACAAGAAACCTTCACCTTTAACCTATTTAGGGTTGCCCATTACTACTGAAAGGATACAATTCTTTGAATGCTACACCTTAGTAGAACAAAGACAAAGAAGTTTTACCTTGTGCACAAATAAGGTTCTCTCATTTAAAGGGAGATTACAACTTCACAAATCTATCTTAAATTTCCTCCATATTTATTGGTCTTCCAACATGACTCTAGCTAAAGGAGTCATGAAAACTATTAAGAAGATACTTAGAAAATTGTTTTATGGGAATTTAAACTTGAACAACAAATTTTCCAAGGTTAAATGATTTCATTTTTGAATGAGAAAAGAAGAGGGTAGAATGAGATTAGCCTTTATTGGAACCTTTAATTAGCCTTGATAAAAAATATTGGGAGCATCTTATTAGATAATAATTCACTTTATATTATATGGTTCTATAGCTACATTTGTAAAGGTTTCACCCTTTATTCCATTTCTATAAAATCCAAATTTACTGGGTCCTTGACCTAAATATTGAAATTAACACCTATTTTAGAGCCTACGGTTCTTTGTAAGGTTGTAAATGGAGAAAAGGCTTTTTTATGGCTTGAAAATTGGACAACTATAGGCCCCCTTGTTAGAATTCCATAAGTCCTTTCCTTATGGAATGGACTTCCTACCAATTCTAAAGTTAGTTCAATTATCATAGACAACCAATGGAATATTCCCACATAATTGTCACATTTTTTGTACCCCCAACTACCAACCTAACTTAGGAAGACAAGATTCATTTCATTGTCTTAATCTAGCCCTACTAAATTTAGCATCTCAAAATTCAAGGAATTGTAGAACTATTAGGGTTTATATGGTACCCTATAATATGGCACAAGTCACTCATTCCTAGCTACTCCTTTCTTTTATAGCTAGTAACTATGAATAAATTGAAAACATTAGATAGGATGGATTTCATCCCTTCCAGCACTATTTTTGTCCTATATGAAAGAGAGGAAGAATCTAGAAACCACTTATTCTTCCTATTTCTTTTCTCAAAATTTATATGGGAAAGGATTCAGAAATTGTCTTTGGTTTCTAATGTAGGAAATGCCTTTATGGACGCTCTAAATTGGACACTAACATTGGATAATACTCCTAACCATAAAAAATAAACTTACACCATCTCTTTCACGTCCTCGATCAAGTGGATCTAGAGAGAGAGGAACCTCAAACGCTTTAAGAATACCTCACATTCAAGAGATGAAGTATTGTCCTCCTTAATTTCTATAATTAGGTAGAAGCTTTTCTATACTTTAAGATTTGAAAATTGTTGCCCTAATATGGTAGCCTCATATTGAATTTCTTAATTTTAAAGCTAGCATACGTAATCACATGGAAGGGAAGATTGATTAACAAATACACTATGAAAGAAAATACCTGTTGGAGTTGTTGAGATGTCCCATACAGATACACATATTCTAGCCCTAGAGCTCTCCTTCATCGTCCCTATTGGAAACTCTAAATACAGCTTGTTCAAATCTCTTGGAACTTTCTGGTACAAGCCTTTATTGATTTTCCTGTGGACTTGTTATACAATCTACCTTTCATCCTCTATCGACTCCCATTTCTGGAGTTAATAACTCTAATCCCTAATTTATACAATCTGAGTATATGTCAAAACTATCATATGGTAAACCCTTTTTGACAAACACACCATCTAGTTAAATTTATTAAATTTTCTTCATTAAAGTGTTGTCATTTTGGTTGTTCTATTTAGATCTGACAATTTTTATATTCTCCCATTAATTGAAATTATTTATAATTTCTTAAAAAACTCCCTAGTATGCCCAACCAACTTCCCACAAACTCCATGTGGTCTATTTATACTAAACAATAAAAATAGTTATTAAAAATAAAAATTAGTTATCATAACCACTAGTAATAATGGTATTAGTTGACCATCCTACCATATTGGTCAACTTATATATCAAATAACATTAGGAAAAACTTATGATACCTAATTTTATTGTCTTTCAAAATATTGGTTAATTGTATAGAGACAATATTTAATCAAATAGATATACTAGTCAATAAATATGTTGCATTGCTCTACCAATGCACCAACAAATTTATTTATATATTATTGTTTTCTTTTGATAGGCATTATTTGATCACTCACCTACATTGTTTAACCAATGTAATAAAAAATTTCCTACGTTCTCTCAATTATTAAAAAAAAATTTAATAAAAACTTGATTTAAAATCATTTAAAATTTTTTGAAAATTTTGTTTAAAGAATAAGTTATTTTATTTAAAGATCAAAATAAATTTTCTCTTGATTATGAAATGATTTATCTATTATGCTCTATATACAAATGATTATATAATGATTGATCCCTAATTTATTAAAACGACCAAGACATGGTTATAAAAAGGATTACAATGATTTCCTTAAATTTTTATGTAATTGATTCCTTTTTATCCTTAGTTCTTAACTTAAATTGCATATGTGCTTCGCTTTGCTATTTTCTCTATCCTTTGATTGCTCAATTGAATTAATTGCTCATTTTCTCACTTCCATTGAACCTAATTTTTATATATTAAATTACTAATATCACCAAAGATAAAAGAAACTAGTAGTGACATGATTTGATAATCAAAAGTATAGGTTATAACCTTACTTGATCTAAAAATCTCTCCTTTTTAATGAAAAATATTTGGTGATATTAAAAAAATTATTTAGTAAGTTCCTCTTATGCTAAAGTGATACGTAATGCATGCTCCCCCTTAATTATTGATAGTTGTAAATTGCATAATGTTTTAAAGGCACTTTAGTATGCTTTTAGTGGTTAATTAGTTAGATATTTGTGTTTTGAGTATGGTTAGAGAAGTTACTGAGCTTTAGTATTATATGTTTGAGGTGTCTTGATGAGTTTATTAGTGTTTTAGATCAATACCAAAGAATGGAGAGAACCTAGATGAAACTCGAAGCAAGGCCTAGGGGAACGATCATGATAGAATTTTGAGTCTGCCATGATCGTGACAAAGAGCAAAATCGTGCCTGTACAATAATATATGTGGATCGACTTCTAAAATGTGACTTTTCGAGGGACATTTCAGACTTTTGTGTTAGGTAAACCCTAATGTTTTCCCTAAATGGAAAGGATATGTAAAGAAAAGAAAGAAGACCTAAAAGGGAGCTACAATTTTTGCCACTTTAAGAAAGATCCAAGGTAGAGGAAGAAGAAAAGAGAAGGAGGAGAAAGGAAGAAGGTGAAGAAGGGTTGGAGTGTTGTTATCTTTTTGATCTATTTATACCCTTCCAAGTAACATTTCATTTCATCTTTATTATTCCTTCTTTTGATATGAGATGGGTTTGATAGTGATGGATTTGGGTTTGATGATGATGTTCTAAATTGTTTAAGGGATTTGTTCTTGAATCAATGTTAATGAGATTTCTTTTGATGTCAATACATAGGGTATTGTGATTATTTGTTTTACTTACATGCTTTGGTAGCAAATCGAAAGAGTTAATCCATAACAAAACGATTAGATTGGGTAATGAGAGTTAAGCAATCTAATAGATCATGCAAATAATCAAATTGGGAATTTATACAAAGAGAGATCTCATGTGAGGTCTAAATAGTTTATTAGAGGGCTTAATATCTAATTGGATTTGTGGTTTTTTGTTAATTGAGAGATTGCAAATTCCATAATTTAATTAGGGGTCATGATTTAAGGTTTAATGATTATAACTTAAGGGAGAATAATCTACCCTTCAAAAGTCTAAAACAGATACTGTCTTAACTAAAAAGTAATCATGTCAGCATTTAATAATAGGATAAATCCCCCTATCATACAATAATCTACCCTTGTATGATTTTGATTGTTCATTGGTGGTGCTCAATGTTGATTTCTTTATGTTAATTTTATAATTTAATTTCAATCAAACTATAGTCATTAATTTACTTTTCTGTTTAGTTTTTATTTTCTTTTTAATAATCTTTTAAGCCTTAGATAACTTAGAATTAGATTAGTTCACAAAATCCTCATGGTATAGACACCTTTAATATTACAAGTTTACAATCCGTATACTTGCAGATATTGGGGGTTTTACTCTTCTTCTGATGATCAAGTCAACCAAGATATACCTTAGTTATATTTCATCTCTTCAACAAGTTTAGTAATGAATATAACGACCCTATTGTTCTGATCGAGAGAAGAACCTATGATTATCTTTTCAAGAAATTTCCAAACGAACAAGAAAAACTTGCTCAATAAGTTTTTGACACCATTTTTAGGGAGCTAGTATAATTAGTTGAATTCTTTTAGTCTAAGGAATTTTCACCAACTCTTATGATTGTGGTTTAAAAAAAATAAACAAAAAGGAGAAGGAAGTTTAGGGATAAAGTAGAAAGCACATCAATTTGGACATCACAAGGCAAGAATGAGGAATTCGCAAAACTTAAATGTCAAGAAGAGATAGAAAGAACAATGATAGAGGAAACATATTATAAGGAGAAAAGGATCTTTGCGGACCTCAAGGAGGCACAATTTGGTTAAGGAAGTCATCATCCTTATTTTTACACGTACAATCTGAGCTAACAGAACTACCCAGATTTCTGTTGGTCTAACAATATAAAGGCTCATATGGAAGAACAAGATCTATTAGGATTAATTTCTAAAAAAGATCTATTAGAATTTCAGCAAGATGAGTCTAGTTCATGAGATTCTAAATTGGACAAGATCATGGATAAGCCCATGAACATAAAGAGGCCTAGAAGAGATTAGAAGAGAAGTTTAAGTAAGTAACGAAAGACCATGCCTCTTCTATTAACAACCTAGAGCTTCAAATGAGACAACTTTCTTGTGAATTTTGTAAGAGAAGGGCGGAAAACTCTTTGAACAACATTAAAGTACATCCAAGAAAGCAATGCAAAGTTATCACACTTAGAAGTGCGAAAGAGCTAGAAGCACTAGTGAAAAAACAAGTTGAATCATAACTTGTAGAAGACTCAGAGAAGAAGAAGGAGGGTAACCCATTTAGGAAAATTGATGTGGTGGAATCTTTAAAGGAGCAAGAAGAAGAAGAACATATGACAGTGGACATAGAGATTGAAAAATATAAGGAAACCGCTATTCAGAGGGAGAAAGAAGATAAGGATATGAGGGTGAATGAGAAAGAACAAGAACATATCACGCTCTTATAGGACAAATTGCTAGATTCAATAGAAAATTCAATGAGTTTTGTTATTCCTTATTTTATTGACAATTTGTTAGTAAAAAGGACATTACTGAACTTAATTAGTTTTCTTAATTTTATCAATATTGTCCTTTTGATTATCTTCCAACATGTAGCTTATTTAAAAAGTACAAAGATAAAGGGTGGAAGCAAGCCACTCAAAATTGATCTCGATTGAGTTTTGAAGGATACAAGGTCAAGCTAATGACTATAACCTAGCATGTTTGATAGTTAGATTGAAATTGTTGTGTATTTAGATTTGCTTTATATTAAAAAAGGTTTTTAATGATTTTGAATGGTCTGGATTGCTAACTCTTTTATTCCTATAAAAGCAATTATAAGATAGGGTAGCAATCTTGGGTGTCAAGTGCATTTGGTTTTAGACTCTAACGCCATCACCACCTCAGCTGCCATGACGGGTTCTTATGCTCTAACCCTTATCTCTTCATTTTTGTCTTTACTTTGTTCTTATGTGGTCATATTATTTTATTTTTATTCCCACCTTGTATGTTATTTATCCTTCTCACATTGAGAACACTGTGATGTCCAAGTATGGGGAGAGTTGAGTTATGTGCATTATACGTTTTTATTTTTAGTTTAAATTTTGCATATTATATGTTAGTTTTGTTTAGGCTTGCATGATGTGACTCATGTGAATGGGTTAATAGCTAGGACTTAACATAATCGATTTAGCTTTGAACATATTCTTTTAGGTTGCTAAGATTTATTAGCTTATGAAACTAGTGTCCTAGGTTGTTTTGGTTAAATATGTTAAAGAACTGCTATAAAGGTAATCACCTTTATCACTTATTGTACAAATCATTTTATGATTAATAAAGGCATTTTCATTATTTTGATGTTCATACTGTTGGATCGGAAAAAGAAAGCATGCTATATTTGGAGAAACGGTAGATTTCAAAACTTTTAAGAAATCATTTTTCCA
>JAOSBK010000006.1:33094541-33110939 GCA_027568895.1 Erythroxylum shatona | reverse complement strand
AAATTGTCATAATTAGTTAGTAATTGCACTCACTTGGTTTCTAGGACAATTGATATTGCAAACTATTGCTTTTCATTGTAGGACACTCAAGAGGCAGAGTCAAGAGTGAAGACCAAGAAATTGCAAGTCATAAGATTAAGCAAGATGACATTTTGGGAAAAGTTCGTAGCAGCGAAGCCATTCCTTCGTTGCGGCAAAATCTTCAAGTCAACAACTCAGACTTGAACCATTTTTGACAATTTCACTTATCCATTCGTGCAAACTGACCCGAATACCAATTTAGAAACCCTATTTCAGGATAAGTAATAGATGAACTCAAGGAGGGAGCCTCCATCTGAGTCCTCTATCTTCTTTCTCTCATCTAACTCTAATTTTCTCCAGTTTTCCTCTTCAAACCTCCAACATGGGTGATCCAGATTCATTCCCAGTTGTGAAGCTTTTGAGTGCAATGCGTGCCTAGGTGTTTCTTTTCCTCTTGAAGTTGTAGCAATGGATAGAGTTCAATGAGCCTAAAAAGGGAGTAGTTTAATCCATGGTTTAGCTATGAATTTATAAATTCCTAGGTTTAGGATTTGTAATTTATAGTTGAGCTACTTGATTATAGTTTTAATCAAATGTTGGACATTCATTATGCGTAGTTTGGATTGGTTTATATAGAACTTTGAGCTTAAATATGTGAAGTTTCATATATGTTTCTTTGTAATCTTCTTTATTCTCTCTTATATTGCATGGTTTTGAGTGATATTGAGTTGATTTTATATTTCATTTGACCTATTGCATTAACTGATCCTACTACACACACTAAGAGCACTTAACAGGATCTTCAGAAATGGAGTCCCGTTGATTAAGATCCTGGACATAAAGAGTACTCTAAGGATTACCATTTTGAAGCTTAGTGATTTTTACTCCCACTAAAATCAATTTCGAACTATGATAGCCGAACTCACTTTCAAGAGAATTCTATCCCTGTTTAATCACCTATTTTTCTTCTTTCTATTTTCTATATCCCTAAAATAAAAAAAAATACATTTTACAATTCAATTTAGTTCAATTAATGACTTCAAAAATCAAAACCCCACTTTTTCCCAATCAACTTACATAGCATGGCATATAGGTTAACTTAGGTCCATTCATTTTAGGTTCCGATTAAGTGAACGACCCGGTGTTGCACCCTATAGTGCGATCCTTGGATTACTTTGATTTAACCTTCAAAGGCTTTACAACTAGTTTTGAATCAGTATCCTAGGTTATTTGGTGGTTAGGTTTAATTAAAAATTGTATCTCGACTAGAAAAACCTAAGAGAAAAGTCGGGTTAATTATTAAACCATAATTAATAGTTGTTAGGAGAGGTTTGAGAACAACAAATTAATGAAATATGCTTAATTAGGGTGTCAGTCGAGATTGAACTAAAAAACCAAGTCCCTTTCGAATTCCCTACTTTTATAAATTTTTAAATGTTTTCTTTAATTCGTTTTTAATAGTTCATTTCATTTTATTTTCTTATTTCAAAAAATCCAAAAACCCCTACTAAACCTAATCACTAGTTACTTTCATTTCATAAACTTTGCACACACACTCTATGGGATCAACCAAGACTCACCACAGCTATAGTAGTAATCTAGTTTTTTCATTTTGATTAGCGTAATGATGTGTTGTCAATTTTGACGTAGTTGCCAAGGAATGTGGTGTTTTAGTTTTAGTTTTGATGTTTTGTATGTATTTGTTTGTAATTGATTTCTTTTCTATTATTTTGTGATCTTTTCACTTTTTTCTTATTTGAAAAAAAATTCGATATGGATGGAGGTAATTTTTTATAATTCATATTATCAATCCTAAAATAATATTTGGACCAATTAGCCTAACTTTTCTTATGGATGGGATAATCATTAGAATGACTTCCATGATAGTTTGCAAGATGCGCAACAATTCTCATACAAACTAGAAGCTTCCTATCACAACTTCGATTCATCTTTGGAAGAGTTAATTAATATTGTGAACACTAATACTTTGCTATTGCAGCAGAATACTCTACAATTCCAGAAGGATGGAGGCCAATTTCTAAAAAAACACATGGCCTACTGCCTAAGATTCAGAGAGCCAACAAGATTCAAGTGCATCTTTAGAAGAATTTGTTAAGAATCTTGCTGCTAACAATTTGCAATTGCAATAGGATATGCATCAATTATGACAAAATATGCAACAATAATTGTAATAATTCTAACGGGAGACAAAAGCAGACCAACAGAGCATGGAAAACCAAATGGGTCAAATGGCAATAAGGATCAATCTCCTAGAATTGCAAAGAGAAGAGGAGCAGCCATATCAATTTGAGATGTACCCAATGGACATTTATGTGGAAACTTTATAAAGTGATGAGGAGCTTGAGAATTTTGAGATCAACCCTCAATGAATTACTTGTGTCAAAGAAGTTGAGAATGAGCTCGAAGCCTAAAGGGACACGTGTTTTAGCTCGCAGGTAAGTACAAAGCCCATGATTTTTTTTTAAAACTAACTTTTTACCTTTATATAACAGATTGGAGGAATTAAATGATGAAGGAAAAGATGAAAAGACGTTTGAAATATTTCTAGAGTGTATGGACTCAGTTAAGATTGAGAATCTGAGGATAGGGAAGATGCTGAATGATGATGATGATTAACTAAGGCCCTGTATGGAGCTACCTCATGTGGAAGAGCTGCATGTGACACCTAAATATCATAATTTTTTCACGTGAGGAGGAAACAAGGAGTCGAGCTGGTGACCCTAAATAAAGACACTTCTTGTAGGCAATCCAAGGGAAGTAAATTTCTTTTCCTTTACATTTCCACATTACTTTTTATATGCATATGTGTTTTTGAATTTGTTTATTTTACTTGTTTTTAAGTTTCCAATCAAAATGAGAGAGAGAATAAAACAAATAAAAAATATTTTTCGTTTTCTATTGCTTCTAGGATTATATAATCATAATTAGAGTGTGAATTGACTAGAGAATTTCATAGCAACTTTATCATGCACTTTTGCTCTTGTGATTGGTCGATATGCATTATCTTTGGAAGAGTAGTGACAATGGTAAACAAAGTCGGTAAGATTTTGAGCCTTATTTGACTAACACATCCATATCAGTCTCATTGCCTTTTGATAATGTTTGACCTTCATGACATGTACATCCTGATTTTGCATTGAATTTCTATTCGAGACAATATTTTTATTGCATGCATTATCATGGATATGATTAGGCGTTCTATGTTGATCATAATCTATATTAGCCAAATAACTTATCCTATTGACATGATTTTTCCCTTGATAAACCCCTTTAAGCTTTAGCCTTTCTTTCTGTATCAACTATATTACATGCTTTATACTTAACTAAATGTCCTACCCAAGCCATAAAGCTAGTGAAACATTTGTGATTAGTGAGTGTGTGGATGTACAAAAGTGCAAGTGTGGGGGTGTATGTATATGTGGGTTGGTTAATGTTGGGATGTTTTGTTATATCTTATCATTAAAATTCCCATGTTGATGAAGTTTATTTTAATTTTTATAAGGAAAAGAAAGAAAGAAAAGAGAAAAGAGAAAAGAAAAAATAAAAAGAAAAAGAATGAAAATTTTTGTTTAAAGTAAATGTTTCAAGGAGGAATTGCATATGTATTGAAAAGTTGTTTATGATTGATGCATCTTCCTAGAGTTATAATGAATGTGTTATTTAACTATGTTGAATATGAGGTAGATGTTGGCTTAGAAGGTTCACCCTTGGGATTTCAATGTATTGTTAGCATAAATTGTATGAGTGATTCCTTCGGATTGGTATAGCCTTCATTTGGTTAGTGTATGAGAGCTGAATGAGGATGTGAAACATAAATGTTGCATTTGTAATAGCTGACGGTACACAGTTTTTGATGAGTGTTGCTTTGTTTCACTAACTTTAATGACTTTCATGCTACTTAACCTAAATACATCTCACCTTAGCTTTGCCCACATTATAACCCTAAAAGGTCCTTTGATTCATGATTTTGCATGTGAACATTAGTAGTGGAGAAATGAAATGATATGCAAAATTATGGATTATCATGATCATGACTGGTGTTGAGTGTACCCATGGATATATTTTAATTAACCACATTTCCCAAGTCCACCATTAAATTGCTCAGTTTTTAATGATGATGAATGCCGATTGATCATGAGTAAAAGCTTGTAATGTTGACATCTTGCTATGATTTTTGAAAGTCACTCATATTTGCTTATGATTAAATATTCTTGGAACATTTGAGAAAAGCTAAATGTGGGGTAAATTGATATGTATTTAATTGTTAATATATTTAATCATTTACACTTAGTGATTAATGATACCAAAATGCTTAAGATATCACTTTAATTCATATATGATTTTAGGTACAATTAAGAAGCAAAGAAATTAAAGTGAGCCAAAAGAACTTTATACGGCTCATTTGATTTATTTTTTGCTTGTCTTCATGAAGCAAAAGAGAAGAAAATAAAAGTCACGAAGAAGATACAAAAAAAGTAAGAACAAAGAATATTTAAAGTGGCTGAAAAATATTGGAAATTGCATGTTCAATGTAATTACATGCATTTAAATTTAATGGACAATCATGCTTAAGTAGACGATGCAGTAGATGGCCAAGCTTGGAATCCATGGCCAAAATGACATGCAAATAGCTAGGAAGAAGGACAATACGGCAACACAAGGCATAACCAAGATGAGAGACCAAAGCATGCCAACAGAGTAGGAAACAAGGAACAAAACGTCAACACATGGACAAGTTGGCCAAGAAAAACCACAACATATAGAAGCAGAGGAAGGGGGCTTTTTACGTGGACAAAAACATGGCCATCGATATTAAATTGTCACATTAAGCTACAGAGCACGCAGAGAAGAAAAAGAGAGGGAGGCGTGAGAGGTATGCGTTATACGCAGACGAGGAGTGCGTTTTAAGAGGAAAGCATAGTGAGATGCAATAGAGAGTTGGAAAGAGAGGGGTGAGGCATGAATAATGCCTTAGACCTAAAAATTTAATTATCCCATTGATGAATAGTGAAGAGTAAAGAGGGCTGTATAAGAGGGCAGTGAAGGAGAAACAAAGGGGGCCTTTGGTGAGGCTACAACATAGGGGCTAAAGCATTTTTTAAGGAAAGACCTATGAAGGCCTAGACATTTTGATGCCGATTCGGAGGCAACATTGATGCTGACGACCCTGGTTAAGAATTTTTTAATTGTGTTGTTATTTCTTTCTATCATTAAAAGTTGATTGTGTTATCTTATGTTAATTGATTAGGGTATTGTGTATGGATAATCAGATTTTTATTATTGTTCGGTTATTTATCCATGAACCAATTGGGTATTGTGAAAAGATGAATTTAATGCAATCATCAAATTATTTAATTGCAAACCCATGCTAGAATTTCGATATAATTCGTAATTTTTATGTTGAAATTCATGTGTAGTGACTAATGATTCATAGGTTTTAGGGATAACATAACCTAGGTTAAATGACACATTGTATATGGTTATTTCCTTTTTTAATCATATTTCTTAATTCGTAATGCTACTACTTAATTAAATTTAAAGATCTTATCCTAGGTTATTCGATGGTTAGGTTTAGTTAACGATCATATCTTGATTAAACAAAACCTAAGGGAAAACTCAATTTAATTATTAAACCATGATCAATAGTTTCTAGGAGAGGTTTGAAAATAACAAATAAATGAAATAAGCTTAAATAGGGTGTAGGTTGAGATTGAACCAAAGAACCAGGGCCCTATCGAATTCCCCACTTTAATCATTTTTGCATGTTTTCTTTAATTTGCTTCTATTAGTTAGTTCATTTTATTTTCTTGTTTCAAAAAATCCAAAACCCCTTGCTAAGCCTAAACACCAGTTACTTTTAGTTTATAAGCTTTGCACACACTTTCTGTGACATCAACCTAGACTCACCACGGCTATAGTAGTAGTATAGTTATTTTATTTTAAATAGGATAATGACGTGCTGTCAATTTTCACGTCGTTTATGAGGAGTATAGTGTTTTAATTTTTGTTTCTAATTTAATTGGTGTTTTGTATATTTTTTTGTAAATAATTTTTTCTATTATTTTGTGATCTTTTCATTTTTTCATGTTTTAAAAAAATAATTTCGATATGGAAAGAGGTAATTTCTTTTATAAACTCATATTATCAATCATATAATAATGTTTGGACATTTCTTATGGATGGGATAATCATCAGAATTACTTCCATGATAGTTTGCAAGACGCACAACAAATCTCATACAGACTAGAAACTTCATATCATGATTCTGCTAACCCTTTTTGAACAAATCGGGTTATGACTAAAGATAGTAGCTAGTTGAGAATATGATGTAGTTGGGTAACTGGGGGATATTCATCATAAATGTTTGCCTTCTCATCAAAAAGCTATAATGACATTCCAACCAAGTAGTTTAACAAAAACATGACTTCGCATCAAAAGGCTCGGTTGATACTAATAAAATTAACAAAAATATTATGTTATTTAATAAATCCTACTACTGTTATGAATAATATGATTTGTTATGAAAAGCCGCTTCAGGATAGTCACGATTTTGATAGACCAAATAATTATCAATATGTATGTGTAAGTGATAGGAGTGAATAAGTTTGACATCAACGTTTTGATTAGCATGTATATTTAGTATGAAGTACTTAGACACAAATTTCACAAGTGAATAAGTGAGAACAACTTGAAGGATCATGTTTGTAGTGAAATTTGTCTCGTAAAGTTTAATGTCATTGTCCCATTATTGCATATGTGTATATGTTTGTTTTGCTATGTTTTGTTTCGCTTATTTTGTCTTTGCTTGAGGACAAGCAAAAGTTGAAATGTAGGGATGTTGATAGGGGTAGATTTCATACTATTCTAGTGGGTAGTTTATTACGTGTTTAGTTGTTAAACTGAATGATTACGTGTTTAGGTTAGGATTGTGTTATTTAGTTAGATATTTATGTTAAGAGATGGGAGTGAATGAGTTTGGCATCAAGGTCTTGATTGGTATGTATATTTAGTTCGAATTGACTAGACACAGATTTCATATGTTAATAAGTTAAAACAACTTGAAGGATTGTGTTTGTAGTTAAACTTGTTTCGTAAATTTCAACGCCATTGTACCATTTTTGCATATGTGTGTGTTTGGTTTAGTATGTTTGTCTTTTAATTTTTTTAGGACAAGCAAAAGTTCAATTGTGGGGATGTGATAGTTGTAGGTTGCATGATGTTTTAGTAGACATTTTAGTATGATTTTAGTGGTCAATTAATTAATTCGTGCATATTTAAGGTTAGAAATGTTTTAGTTGGTTAGATATTTGATTTTTAAGTGTTTTGTGGGTTAAAACATGCTATTGAATTTTAGTATTATGTATTTAGGGTGCCTTGTTATGTTTGTTAGTGTTTTAAATCAGATATCAAAGAATAGAGAGATTTCATAGGAAATTTAGAGTAAAACCCAGGGCCACGATCATGACAGAAGCTTGGTGGCTTTGCCACGATTATGGCCCCATCTACCCTGATTATAACAAAAAGAAAAATTAAGGGCCACAATCATGGCCTGCACGATAGCAGACTAAACCAGCTTCTAAAATGTGACTTTTCAAAGGATATTTCAGACTTTTGGACTTAAGTAAACCTTAATCTTTTCCCCAAATAGAAAAGATATAAATAGAAGAGAAAGAACCCTAGAAAGGGGAGCTCTATTTTTCTGCTACATTGAGAAAGATCCAAGGAGAGAGAAGAAGAAGAGAGGAGGTGAAAGGAAGAAAGAGAAGAAGCAGTGCTGCTATCTTCCAGATCTATTCCAACTCTTCCAAGTGACATTTCATTTCATCTTTATTCTTCTTTCTTTTGAATGTAAAGGATGGATTTGATAGCGATGGATGTATGTTTGATGATGAAGTTCTAAGCTTCTTTATAGATTTTCTTTTAAATCAATATTAATATGATTTCTTTTGATGTTATTACATTAATTTTTGTGATTATTTGTTGTATTTGCATGCTTTGGTAACAAATCGAGAGAGTGAACCAAAAGCAAAATGATTAGATTTGGTAATGAGAGTTAAAAAAACTAACAAATCACGTAAATATTCAAATCAGAAATTTATACGAAGAGAGATCTCGTAGGAGGACTTAGTAGTCTACTAGAGGGCTTAACATCTTATTGGATTTGTGGGTTTTCTTATTAATTAAGAGTTTGCAAATTTCATAATTCAATTAGGGGTTATGATTGTTTAATGGTTATAACGAGAGAGAGAGTGTAACAGCCTAGATCACCCACTTACAGATATTTTCTGCTTTGGGCCTTGGCTCAGCCAAGCCCTCACTGTTTTGCTTTTCCTAAGGCCTTCTTAGGAGGTCACCCATCCTAGAACTACTCTTGCCTAAGCATATTTAACCTTGGAGTTTCGATGGGATCCGGTGTGTTAGGCTATGAAAAACGTATATGTAAGGGAGAGGTATCCATACCCTTATAAGGCATACTTCATTCCCTTCTCCAACCGATGTGGGATCTCACACTCTCGACCCCCCTTAGGGCCCAGCCCTCTTTTTGGGGTCCAGTCTAGATGGCACAACGGTTCAGGTACCGACTCTGATACTACTTGTAACACCCTAGATTACCAGCTTACAGATATTGTCCGCTTTGGGCCTTGGTCTAGCTAAGCCTTTATGGGTTTGCTTTTTCCAAGGCCTTCCTAGGAGGTCACCCAGCCTAGAACTATTCACACCCAAGCATATTTAACCTCGAAATTCTGATGGGATCCTATACATTACGCCATAAAAAACGCGTCATGTAGGGGAGGCCTAGCCTCCTACCGGGCAAACTGACCCTAAGTACTGGCTTTTATACCACTTCTGTAATAGCCCATATCACCCGTTCATAGATATTGTCCACTTTGGGCCTTAATCTAGCCAAGCTCTCATGATTTTGCTTTTCTTGAGGCCTTCCTAGGAGGTCACCCACTAGAACTACTCTCACCTAAGCATGTTTAACCTCGGAGTTTTGATGGGATCCGGTGCGTTAGGCTATAGAAAACGTGCCTGTAAGGGAGAGGTATTCGTACACTTATAAGGCATACTTCATTTCCCTCTCCAACCAATGTGGGATCTCACACTCTCCACACCCTTAAGGAACATCCCTCTTTTTGGAGTCCAGCTTAGCTAGCATAACGTTCGAGTATCGACTCTGATACCACCTATAAAAGCCCAGATCACCCGCTTACAGATATTACCTGCTTTGGGCCTTGGCTCAGCCAAACCCTCACGATTTTGCTTTTTTTGAGGCCTTCCTAGGAGGTCACCAATCCTAGTACTACTCTCACCAAAGCACATTTAACCTCGGAGTTTCGATGGGATCTAGTGCATTAGGCTATGGAAAACGTGTCTGTAAGGGAAAAGTATCCGTACCCTTATAAGGCATACTTCATTCCCCTCTCCAACTGATATGGGATCTGACACTCCCCACCCCACTTGGGGCCTAGCCCTCTTTGGGGTCTAGCCTAGCTGGCACAACGGTTCAAGTAACAAGTCTGAAACCATTATAATAGCCCAGATCACTCGCTTACAGATATTGTTCGCTTTGGTCCTTGGCCCAGCCAAGCCCTCACGATTTTGCTTTTCCTTAGTCCTTCCCAAGAGGTCACCCATCCTAGAACTACTCTCACCCAAGCACATTTAACATCAAAGTTTTGATGGGATCCAGTGTATTAGGCCATGGAAAACACATCTGTAAGAGAGAGGTA
The DNA here is from genome assembly GCA_027568895.1 of Erythroxylum shatona. Taxonomy (NCBI): domain Eukaryota; kingdom Viridiplantae; phylum Streptophyta; class Magnoliopsida; order Malpighiales; family Erythroxylaceae; genus Erythroxylum; species Erythroxylum shatona. The sequence continues at coordinate 33,101,163 of JAOSBK010000006.1, read as the reverse complement.
TCCATACCCTTATAAGGCGTACTTCATTCCTCTCTCCAATCGATATAGGATCTCACAGAGAGCAATCCATACTTTGAAAGTCTAGGACTGATACCATATTAACTCAAAAGTAATCATGTTAAAATTTGATGATAGGATAAATCCCCCTTCTTATAATCGACTAATTTTCCTTTAGTGATTTCAATTGTTAATTTGGTGGTGCTTAATTTGATTCCTTATGCGTCAATTTTGCATTTTAATTCCAATCAACCCATATTCATGAATTTATGTTTCCGTTTAGTTTTATGTTCTTTTTAACAATCCTTTTATGCCCTAGATAACCTAGAATTGGATGAATTCACCAACTCCTCATGGGATTGACACCTTTAACACTGCAAGTTTATGATTGGTATACTTGCAGTTATTGAAGGTTTTATTAAAAGTAAAATTTGCTCAACACGAAGCATTTTAGTTTTTTCTGTAACCACTCCCAACAATTTATAGGCATATTTTTGTTTAAATTTAGATAGATTAAAGGTGGAGGTATTTCTTGATTTCTCCTATCAAAGGCAAGGAAATTGTTCATATTATCTTTATGTTAGATAGGGTGAAAGCCTCAAAGATTGATGGATTAAATGATTTTTTCTTTTTGAAATCAAAGGGTGTGGATGGTGGATTAGTTCTTGAAGAAACTCATGAATTCTTTAGATTTGGCAAGCTCTTGAAGGAGATCAACAAAACATTCATATCCTTGATTCCTAGTATGTCTAATCCTGTTTTTTTAGTGATTGTAAACCAATATCATGCACTAATTTTCTCTATAAGATGATCTCTAAATTGATTGCTACTAGATTGAAGAACGTAGTCAACATTATCAATAGTGATAATTAGGGAGCTTTCATTAAAGTTAGACATATATGTAACACTCGAATACCCCCTGAAAGGATATACAGATGTCACACAAGGAATATCTAAATCATAACAAAACATTCCAAAACTTCCTCATAAGAAACACAGGAAAATATACAATACATTTCATTATAAGTTGAGTTATTAAATAGAATACATCTTACACATTGTACTTTTTATAATACTTGCCTTAAGTTCTAAATCCATCTTGAATTAAGGTTATTACAAACCATATACACAAAAATACAAAATGTCTTATCATATTAAGTACAATTTAATAACAAACGGAACATTTTCTAAAATAAAACACTTCCTTCTTAGTCACTGTGGTTATTTTTTTCCCAATCTTCTTATCAAAACCTACACGAAAGCAAAATCACCATGCTTTTCCAAATCATAGTCTTTCATGCACCAAAACCAAAATAAAATTTGCCATAAAAGGCTTACTTTTCCATGACTCATTTATCATTATCATAACTCGTGTTCCATGCCAATTCAATCATCATAAAACTTGTATTAATACATGTTATCAAGTTTGGAATTCCCTTATCTATTTAACTTGAAATTCCATCTCTAAAGAACAAGCCAACTAGCCTTCCAATAAGCAAAAATAACTCCAAAATCCAAGTAAAACTAAGATGATCTTAACACCAAGAAGAAAATAGCACAAAAGATGGCATGGTTTAACTTCCTTGATGCAACATCTTGATGTGGTAATCAAGCACAACATAAGATAAATTCACAAGAATGAAATAGAATGGTATTTTAGTACTAAATGAACAAAGAGAAGAAGAATGACCAACAATAACACATCTGCCTTAGCCAGATTCATTTGATGCTAGGTGTCACCCTCACAATATGGCATAGGTCTCCATTGGATGCATCCCATTTGTCCACTCCTCAAGCTACCAAATGACATAATCTTACTAGGCCACTTGTCATTTAATCAATGCTGCCAAATATCATTCAATTATACTACCATTTATCCCTTATTTACTTAAACCAAATGTCACTAAATATATAGGCGTAGTCATCCTAATTTCCATGTACTAACTTATCTTACCACTTAACAACTTTCCCAGTTCAAATGTATATTTAATACATCAATTTTCTAATGGTAACAATTAATTCTAAGTTACTGACCATGGTTTGATGGACCATATATTCAAGACATATGCAATTTTCAATCATATCTCATATACATTCATAGATATGTAATAGTTCAACTAAGGTGTAATTTGGAACCTTACAATATTGGAGAAAATATTTTGCTTATACAAGAACTCCGTAAAAGATATTCAAGAAGTTCAACTCCTACTAATTACTCTATTAAGATGGATTTTAATAAAGCTTAGGATTTCTTGTTTCACTTATTGGAAGTGTTTGGATTCCCTAATCAATTCATCAACTAGATAAAGGAATGTGTAACTGTTCCTTCTTGTGGTGTTTTGGTCAATGACAGTCCCTCTAAGCTTTTTATAGGAGTTAGAGGGATAAGACAAGGAGATCCCTTGTCTCCATATCTTTTTATTTTATGTATAGAAGCATTGTCACTTATATCAAGCATAATAATAGTATGAATCCTAACTTTAGATTCCATTCCAAATGTAGAAAAGCTTCTTAATTAATCTATGTTTTGATGATGATCTACTCTTATTTTGCAAAACTCATCCAACCTCTATCTAGATTCTAATAGATTCTTTATAGGTTTTCAAATGTCTCTTGGAACTGGAACTTAATCTTAACAAGATTCATTTCTTGATCTCCATAGTTTCCTTAAGTATAGATTCTTGCATCTATAGAATTATAGATATAAGCATTAAATTTCCTCCTCTTATGTATATTGGTTTGCCTATTTCTACTAAAAGATTGAGATTTTTTTAATACATTCCCTTGATTGATAATTTTCATAGAAGACTTTCATCTTGGGTTGTATAGAAGACTTTCTTATGCTAGAAGGTTGCAATTAATTAAATCAATTATCTTTTCCGTACATATTTGTTGGATTTCCCGCATATCTCTTTCTAAAAAGCATACTAAATTGCTAGAAAGAATGTTTAGAAGCTTTCTTTGGAGTCACTATGGAGTGGAGGGGCTTGCTAAGGCTAAATGGTCAAATATTTTTTTCTCCTGTCGAAGAAGGTAGGCTAAGAATGACGTTAATAAGTGTAAATTGCATCATATTTTAGGGTATAGTTTGATACGTGTTTAGCTATTAATTCAATCATTTAGTATGTATTTAGGTTAGAATTGTGTTAGTTTGTTAATTATTTGTCTTTTAAGTGTTTTATAGGTTAGTACAAGTCTTTGAGCATAAATATTATATTTTTGAGGTACCTTAATATGTTTGTTAGTGTTTCAGGGTCAACATCGAAGAATGGAGAAGTTTCATAGACATTTGAGCCAAAAAACATCTTACGATCATGGCACAATCATTCCATGTTTAGAAGTGTCAATCATGGCACAATATGTCACAATCGAATAGGCCACGATCATGACGAAAGCACCGGAGTTGGCAGATGCGCAACCACTTTCAAACTTCATGTTTTGAGAATTTTTTTGGACCTTTTAAACCCTAAAAAATCCTAATTCAACCCTAAACACAAAAGAACATAAATAGAACAACAAGAACAGAAAGAAGGAGCTCCTTGCATTAGCCACTATTATGAAACCCTAAACAAAGTTTTTCGAGAGATTGGGAAAGAGACAAAGGAAGAGAGACATAGAGAAGAAGCCTACACAAAGGACTTCCTCGAACAGGAGGTTTCCCATTGTTACTGCCTCCATCATCTGTTTAGATATATTTTTTAGTGTACTTCCATTTTTGCCTATCAATAGAATTGGAATAGTCATTGTGATAAGATTTATGAATGTTGAGGATTGTCTAAACTCACCTTCAGGTTATTTTTATCTTTGATTCAATAAAAATCTAATTGCTTATATGAATTGGATTCATTGCAATTAATTTCTGCATTTTCATAAATCGGTAATAGACTGAGATGGTGAGCTGATAAAAATAATTACATTGGGCTCACAAGATTTAGGTAATTCAATAAGAATAAGAAATCAATCAAATCGGTAATTGTGTGATGAGAGATCTCACATAGGTTCTAGTAGTTGAGTGGAAAACATCAGATCTAATTAGCGTTTAGATAATTTGTGAATTGAGAAATTGCAATTTTCCATAATCTGATTAGCGTTTATTATTTAGGGCTTTTGGTTATGACATGAGAGAGAGTAATCAACCCTAAGATAATTTAGGACCAACAATCTGACACTTCATAATTAATTAGATTAGTGCTAAAGATAGGTTAAAAAATGTCCCCTTTCTCTCAATTGGTAATTCCTTAGGTTGACTCTTAGTGTGTGCATTGCAATTTGCTGATTTATTAATAATTCGTGATTAATTCTTAAGTTGAATTCATTGATTGATTAAATTGAGTTATTATTTTAGATTAGTTATAGTTGAATTTTTGCAGTTTGTTTCAGTCATTACAGAATATCGAGTTTAAAATATTAAAACTACATATATTAGAAACCCGCGATCAGACATTAAGGCTACCAACATAACACTGATTCTAAAAATACTATGGCAAATCATTAAGGATAAAACATCGCTTTGGAGGAGATGGTTGCATAGTTACTTCTTGAAAGGCAAAAGCATATGGAAAGTGCAAAAGAGTCACTAACACTCATGGTTTTGGCTCAGAGATCATATTAAAATTTATATCTTCTACAAAGTAGGAAATTGTGAGAAAATTTATATTTGGAATGATAATTAGACAAGTTTTCACAGTTAATTAACAAAATTGCTCCCTCAAAAGTCAGATCTCTTGATTTATTAGTTGACAAAGTCTCTAAACTAATTCAGAGTGATAATTGGGCTCTTCCTCAAGCTTTATCAAGGTATAAACCTGATTATATACCAGATATTCATAACTTTGGCTACTTCTTTTAGAAGGGGAAACAAATTGCTAACATTTACACTAAAAAAATCAGGTATCTACTATAACCTCATGGTACTAAGGTCTATTAAGACAACAATTTTTAAATAAGTTTATGTTTCCTAGAAACTTATTTCTATTGTGGCTAATATTGTGAAATAGTCTTAGTATAATGGATAGGTTTCATTTGTTGAATGTGGATAGGAATCATAAGTCAAGCAAGGATGGTGATCAATCTAGCGACCACATGTTATTTGAGTTTTCCTATATTAGTTTTCATTAGAAAGAGATTAAAAAATACTATAAATAGGACCTTATAGGTAATTCTTTAACTAAAACCTTTCAATGGTTAATGGATAAGTAGAAGAAAAATTATGATTCCTTAGAGATTCTCTTCATTGCTTTAGGATCTTCTATACAAGGGATATAATAAGGAAGGAATAATAATTGTAACAAACCACTACCATAGAGCATATGCCCAAAAATCCAGAGGACATCTAAGAATATACCCTATAAGAATGGCATGTTAGAGCAATCATATATACTTATTATGGCATTATAGAAATGCAAGAATTTCAAACCATCAACTTATCCTATTTCATTAACAAACATAACTTACATCATGGCATTACATTTCACACTCCATATATTTACATTACAAAATCACCTGTGAGTTCACTATTCTATACAAAATATTCTACATGAAATGAAAAAATAAATAAAAACATTCTATCTAAACTCCTCAGATATCAACTAATCGAACTTTTGAGACATTTTTTGTTCCTAAAAATTGATAATACTAGACTTCAACTATATTGCTTTAGAAGCTAGGTCTCCACAATACCTAAAAATTAACGTTGCAATTTTCATGAGTTTTGCTAACTCAGTGAGTTTACCATCATCATTGTGCTCACTCAAAACATGATATAAACATGACAAGTATATAACACAGTTCAATCAGTATATCACCTCATTCAGATTTAAATACTTGATCACATCATACATCACATTTGAACAAGCACATAATGAATACAAACATTTCATATAATCATTTCAGAATAATCTGACCATTCATATTATCATCATGTACGCAAACATTGCATATCTCTATATCAATATAATTCAATAATTCTTCATAACCATTCACATGATATATGTAATGATATATAAAAATGCAAATGCGCATGAGACTCCACTGTCATTTTTTATTTTATTGTGACTGAGTGACTATTTACTATCTTCATAACCTTTGTAAATATCGGGCTCATTTTAGATAATGTCTTATACTCCTTTGTGGATACTAGCCTCGTTAACAATTGAGCATGTAGCTCTTTATGAACATTTCTAAGCTTTAAGCTCTTTTCAGACTAATCACTCCTATCAAAACTCCTTGATCTGATCATACATATTCATGTGATGAAATGCATCATTTCATAAAATATGCTATTAATAACTTTCATTCAAAGTGTACAGTCACTTAAAATATTTATCGAATCTAAGTTTGGCATTCAACATTCAGTTAAGTACACATTTCATATTGCCTATATGTTGGAGTTATGTAAATATAGTGCCCTAGAAAGCAAGTGTATTTACATATAACTTTATCTTTTTTAGTTATAGTTTTGTAATGGAAATATTTATTATTAATAAAATAAAATAGTTTGGTTTTATTTGTGTGAGCATTATATATCTAGTCAAAAGGTACCAAGATTATTTTGTAAGTAATATACATATACATAGAGATGTATGGGAAACATGTATATTATTAGAATCTAAATTAATTGATTCAC
>JAOSBK010000006.1:33067400-33082204 GCA_027568895.1 Erythroxylum shatona | reverse complement strand
AGCAACAGAAGAATTATATGCAGGTATTGATCATATCACATTCAAGTTGGCATTAAATCAAACAAGATACCTAATCACTTCTCAGTAGGACCAATGCTTAATATCTACGGTTTAGAACAGGTACTCCTACTGCAGTATCCATAAACATCTTATGCTTTGTATTATATCCATATGTACATGTCCTGAAATCTTACATCATTACAAGTTAAATAATGGCAACTGTGGTACAATAACTTACGCAATTAAACCTCAACTAATGGGCAGTAAATGCAATAATGTTTGTTTGCAGATTAGCAAAAGCTTTTAATACCGCAAGTTTGCTTTCATGTGGGGGTTTATTACAAACAGGAAAGCTACTTTGCCCTTCGAATTTTTCATAAGAAGACACAAGAATATTGAAAGAATACACAAATTAATTGCAAAACAAACATTCCCTAATACCAAATTCTGATATGACATTCACTGTTTTGACTATAAAGATTTAATACTAATATGAACAAGGATCACGGAATATTCTATTAAGACAAGTTTGATTTCAGAAAATGAATTCAACACATAGAAAAAGGCAAGGAATTGCAACACTCATTGAAAAGATAGGATGGAAGTGTTGACAGTATGAAGTTCATCACCACTAGCAAGCTAGATAAATGCATAAGTTATTACAGAACCTAAAATAAGAGTTCCCTAATCAAACAATGAATAATCTCTCTCTTATGTTTTAAGTACAGTGCTAAATACTACATTACTGCTAGTTGTTCTTATTTCTCTAATTTCTACATCTAGTTGAAGCAAGAAGGTTATAATCAATGTTTTCATGACAGCCAAATATAAACACAACTAAGGAGTTTGTTGTTTATCTTAATAGAAAGCTACATAAGGACAACATATAGCCATACATTGCTACAGTATCTTTATTGCCATCAAACAAATGTGATGGTTGGAAGTAGCATTAAACCATGTTGAAACAAATACTGAAATACTGATGCAAGTTCTTGCCTTATCATTCATATCTGAAAAATTGGAGATGGTTCCAGAACAACTAATTCTTAACTCTAAATGCTCTTCGCCTAATGCAAACATGAAAAAAGATAAAAAAATTTCCAATTCATTAAGCATTACACTATATCAGTATGAATAAGATTATCCAATTTTCACTTGAGATGCATCATGAAAGTAAGGAGCAAAAACGTAGACATATGTATGTAATTTTAGACACAGGGATTCGGGTGAAAAATCCATTTTGGTTCTAGGAATAGGATATGTTTCAAGAAACAACTACAAAGATCTCTACAATTAGGAGACAACAGTACCAGCATTTGATGCGTGTGTTAATACAAATTATTGAACTAGAGGAAAAGGTATGAAATTTGTTATTGTTCAACATACATGCAAATTATAAGTACTAAACTCTTTTGTTGAATAACCAAACCGAGTTTGGTGACCAAAGAATTTGTTATACAGTAGGCAAAGCTGGTGAAGCACATTAGGAAGCTGCCAATATATACATTAAGGCACAAATTCCATTATAGGCACAACCCTCTTGAGTCTCAGATCACAGAAGAAGGAACTGAAAACAACACATTGAGCTACTCATATCTTCCAAGAGAAGACAAAAAACAGAGCATAATGTACAACACACAGAACCAAACACATTCGCAAAGGTAATAAAAAATGTTCTCTATGCTTGAACCTCTATGAACGTTTCCTTAGATCAGCGTCTACGGTAGTCATCAAATTTTCAAACAACCAACAGACCCGACCTCTCCATTTCTCACAAACAAGCAACATTTCCAAGCCCAGACAAGAAAATGAGAAGATGAAGACAATGAACCATACCACAGAAAGCGCAAGCAAGGAAGCAGCGAAATTTACAAAAAAAGAGAACAAACACTAACCTGATTCCCGAAATGAGAGGAGCGTCTTGGGGAAGAAGAGTCGCAGAATGTGTTTCAGCAACCGACGCAAGCCCTCGGTCCTCTGATCTTAGGAAAAACAAACACAAACACCAGAGAAAGAAGAAGACGTCAACTAAAAAACGCACGCTATCGCAGAAGAAGACGTCAACTAGAATATGTCTTCAAGAACAGAAATCGCTTCAGAACACAAACTGGAGACCTAACGGGGTAGGCGACCTTTGTCCAGTGGCGAACGTTTTGGGGAAGAGTCTCCAACGGTTCGATTGAGAAGACACACGCGATGAGCCAAGCGTGGAACAGCGGCGAGATGGGCTTGGGAGACAGACGCGAGGGGTAATCTGGCCAGACGACGCTTTTTCATACGGGGACAAGAGACAGGCTCACTCTGTCCTTCATTTTGGAGGAGAACGGGATTTGTCTGTCTCTGTCTATCGGAGACAGATGACAGAAAACTGGAGTCGGGAACCAAACGGGGATAGGGACAGGATTTATGTGTCTTGTTTACTGTCCCCGTGTATGGGGACAGTAACCATACACGGGGTTAAAGTCTCTCCATTACTCTTTGACTTAGTCTATTTAAGATTTCCATGGCTACTGTGAATAGGTAAGGGGATATAGGACACCCTTGCTTTAATCCCTTGCAACTTTTGATTAAGTTGGAGGGTACCTTATTTACGAAAATGTTGAAGGACACATTAGTGATATTCTTTTCAATCCATTGAATATATACATCACATAAATCAAAAGCTCTCAGTCTATTGATAATGAATTGTCAATTTATGAGTCATAGGTTTTTGAAAGTCAATCTTTAGATTTCAAATTTTACTACTACTCCTTCTATTATAAGTTTTCAATAACTTGAACAATGTGGATATTGTCACTTATACACCTTCTCGGAATGTATGCACCTTGTTGCTCCCCAATGTTATTAGGAAATACTAGTCTGAGTTTATTAGCTAAAATCTCTACAATGATTTTGTAAACTATATTGCAACAAGCCATGGGCCTATAGTGTGTAACTGATCTCTATTCGTTACCTTTGGGGACAAAGGTTATAAAGGTATAATTTACTTCCTTTAGCATTTTCCTCTCTCTAATACTTCCTTAGTAACCTACATATTGGTTTCACCAACCATATTTCGTGCCTTCTAAATGAAGAAGGCTTTCTTTGCATCAGGCCTAAGTTCTTTTTTAGGGATTAGGGATATAAGGCATCTATGAATTTCCTCCTTGGATGTATATTTTTCCTTTATAAACAATTGATCTTGACTATTTCCTTAAGCAGCATAACTAAAGAAGTGGCATTCTAAAGGGAACCTAGATTGTTAAAGTAAAAGCCCATAACTTCCTCCATAATTCTATTCTATCCAATTATTAAGGTGTCATCATTTTGAACGATAGTAATTCTGTTTGTGTTCCTTCTTCCTACCACTTTTCTATGAAAGGACTTTGTGTTCCTGTCCCACTCTAATAACTAGGAGACTCTTGACCTCTTTTTGTTCAATGATAACTCATAGCTAAATAACTGCGAGTACTCTCTTAAAGCTTGCCTTTCTGTCTTCATTAGGATAAGGTTAACTGGATCCTAGTAGAGTTTAATATAGGCTTGAGTTAATTTTGACTTATAAAGCCCCAGTAGGACTTTCATATCACCAATTCTGTCCTTGTTTAATTTTTTAAGCTCATCCTTTATGCTCCTCAACTTTTCGTAATATATATATTATTTACTATAATAGAAATCTCTCAGTGATATTCTCAATATAGCCACTTTAAACCCCTCAACCTCTATGAGATGATTGTTGAATCTGAATGGGATTTTATGGATTCTCTGGAGTGACAAACGTGAACAATACTAGTAGAATGATTAGAGAAAACAAAGTTTCTAAATGATACCGAGCTTTGAGGGAAACTCTATAACCATTTCATATTGAACATGCTTTTATTTAACTTCTTTCTCAGGTTCCATTCACCTTGTTGTTTATTGCTCCAGGTAAATAAGTTATCTTCATAAGAAAAGTCTAATAGTTGGGTGTCCTTTATATATAGCCTTAGATCATCAATGTAGATTCTAGTGCACACATTGTCTTCAACCAAATTTAGATCTCTTGTAACATTAAAAATCATGAATGGCTAACTACGGCTCTTACATGTTGGTTGTTATTTCCCTTAGCTTATTTCATAGGGATTATTGGAAATTGTGATTGAACCCATAAATTATACTGATATAGCACTCAAACTATTCTTGTAAGCTCCTTACCTTGGTATGAATCAATTAATCTATAATTGTATGTTCAGAATGTTAACATCCTCTAGAAGTAGGATTCTCCCATTATGGTGTTGAATATAATTGACAGTCATTTTCCATTTATTGTGAAAAAGATTGAGGAGATTGAATTTATCCTTCTTAATTTTTTATTCCAAGATACCAAAAAAGTTTAATTTATTCCCCTTTATGAACTCAAAGATACATTGCTTCTTTGTGGTGGAATTAAGACCCTTCCTATTACATTAACAACTTTCATGTTCTAGTTAAAGAGATTGTCCTTTTCTTCATGATTGATTTCTTTTTCTATCTATAGGGGTTTAAAAGGTTTCCTCCTTCTCCCTATTGATCTAAATAGAAATTTGTGAAATCATTTGAATAGGTTATAGTTGATTGCAAGTATTGCTATCCTCCTTACTGATGGGTGTGGGGCTAGAGGAATTGCCTTCTTGTGCCTTTTGCCCTCCTAGTTTAACTTATCTAAACTTGTGTCCTCTAGTAACTTGTTTTGTTATACCCTAGTTTTTGGGGTCTAATGTCTTAATACTCCATCAACATTATGACTTCCCTCTCCTATAAGCTCTAAATAGTCTCAATTCTTGAATGTTCTTCCTATCGAATTTCAAATTCTGGTCACCTTTGGTTTAGACTTCTAGAAATAAGTCATTTCGACTATGTACTGAACCATTTCCATGTCGCTATTAAAACTTGTGATAGGGATTTCATCAAGAAGATCATGTTTTAGTCAACTGAGATGCAGATTCTGGCATAATTTATTTATTTAACCTCAATTGTAACTTGTTCTAGGCATGTAGGCTTCCCTACACAACTTGTTAAATAACTTAAACCAATTTTTGTCCAATATTCTAGTGTAATGCCTTATATGCATTCCCAGATGATGATATTCACAGATTTCATATCTATATTCTCAAAGCCAGGTTTCCATATTTGAAGGAACATTGGATTGTTCTAAATTTGCCAAAGACCATCCTCAACAATCTTCAATGCTTGGTCTTTGTTGGAGAACTTAAAAATGAAAATATCCTCCTCATTAATGAGTATTTTTATAAGCCCATAATTTCTCTAGTTTGTAGTAACCTATGCCTTTATAGTAGGGAATGACACTCTCTTATCTAGGAAGAAACCAATCAGAGTTGCTGACCATCTATCAATACCTTCTTTTAAGACTTTAATAAGAGGTGCTAATATGTGTTGTTTCTGGGTGAAGGATTGTGGTGGATAGAACAACATGGAGTTAGATTTTGGTTCCCCCACCACTTGAGTTCAATAAATCTAGCTTTAGGGGGTGGTTGTTGATCTAAGATTAACTCAACTGGTTCAATGTTTTCAGGTTGAGGTGGATCATCTGAAGCAGTCTTAGGGCTACGTTTTGGGGATGAGGTTGGAAAATCAACTTTGATGCACTGCTCAAGGTTTGTTGCATTGAAAGTAGGAGGCATTGTCAAGCTACTAGTTTAATGTTCAAATAAGTCCTAAAAAAATAACTTCTTTTCAATGGAAATACCAAGTTTACCTTTTACAGAGTTCTAAAGGTTGGCATCCACAAAGGGTCATAATAGTAGAGAGGTTTAACTTAAAGAATGGACCGAGTAAAAGGTATAAGAGGATTGAAGGGGTAAGGTAAGAATCTAAAGTTCAAAGAAGATTGCTGAGGCTGGGTGGAAGGAATTGGACAGGGAAGGAAAGGGGATGAGGGATGAGGTTCTCTCTCTCTCTCTCTACATTCTCTTACACCAATAACCTTTGATTGTGTATTTTATTATTAGATGTTTATTACTAATAAAAATGTGACACACTTTAGGGAGAGTCCTAGCTAGGATATTTTAGGGTTAAAAAGGGTTGTTTTATAATATTACAATAAAAAAATTTAATTAAAGCTTATAAAGTGAACGGGTTGTTGAAGTCCTCAAAATTAACTTTTGATTCACTAAATAATTGTGGTAGTCATAGAACTAGGTTGAATTTAAAGAGAACTAAATATCAATTTCAATTGAAAAAATAAAGTGGGGTATATGATTAATTAACTAAAAAACTAATATTAACAAGAAATTATAAATCAACTGAATATAAAAGTGAAAATTCAGTTTTACTTAACTAGGAAAAGATCTCATCTAATTATAACTTTGATCACTAGGCTAAGATGATTAATTTTTACAAATAAAGTAGTTAGTTTGAATCCTACTATGATAGTCATAATAAGTCCCAATTCCTAAATTAATTGATTGAGACTAGTATTCAAATCAAAACTTAACATTAATTGATTGGGTATGATAACATTCTATATCATCTAAACGATAGCAATAATCTTAGTGAAAAAGACAACCCTAAATTAAATAACTGTGATATATAGAGCTATTTAATTTGTTTTCTTGCTTCTTATAGGTTAAATTTGCAAATACATAATTAAAATACTTGCCACTTGTTCCAATCATTCATGATAAATACGAATCATTGAACTAGTAGATAGTGATACAATTTTAAATTTTATATTAATTTATTAAATTATTCAATATTAGTTACTCACGAAATAGAAGAACACGAAATAAGAAATACTTGAATCAACATAAAATCTAGGTTTATAACAAAACCTCCCAAAGTTACAACTACAATTTTGATTCCTCTTAAATTTGAATAGCCACTCTTGGCTATCTTTTCCTCACTAAAGATAGAAAAAGGAAGACAAAAAGAAAAATAATAATGAATAACTTGTTCTTCCCCCTCCTCCACTAAAATCTATGAATATTCTAGAGACTATGATTAAAAAAATTATAATCACTATATAATAAGGTTGAATGTAAATTCTCTTAATTGGACTAAAATTCCTAGAGTGAGTTTGACTCCAGGCCTAATCTTGTCTTATTAATATCAACAATCTATCATGTTTAACTACATCTCTTCAAAATACATAGCTTTAACAAATGACGATCTAGTTAGATGTTTTAAACCAAATTTGGTCCAATCTTCACTTGCACCTTTTAAAATAAAATAAATATAAATTTTGCTAGTTAAGCACAAAAATTAACTTAAAACAAACGAGATAGGTTCAATTATGATCTAATCACATCTTATCAAGTTCTCCCGCACCTTAATCATGTTTATCCTCAAGTTTACATCAGTTTAATATATCACTCATCCTTTCAATAGCCTCTTATCCTCTTTCATATTATTCAAAAATATCCTAAAAGTTAATATACATTAAAGGTTTTAGATCAAATAACAATCAAGGGAAGAAACACTCATAAGATAATTTTTTAGAATGAAAGAAAGCATCTTAACAATTCCATCAAAATCAAATTAAACAATACTTTAACACCCTCTCATGCATTTCAATCTATACACTCAAAATATTTAAGTTTCATTAAATTCTCGAATAAAAACATAGCAAGTTTTTTATAAGTTTGCTTATGAATCATATCACCACCACTAAAAAGTGTTAAATTAATACATAAATCAAAGGGTTTAAAATAAGAACTATAGCATGGCTTAGGTAAAGTTATGAAAAAAATATAAGTTTAACAAACTAAAGGAACGTATAAACTTATCCACTTAATTTTTAACTCAAATCAATTTGAAATTCATTTGATTCAAATCAGGTAATTTTAATCACATCATCGTTTTCTTTTTTTTTTTCTTTTTTTCATTTATTTTTCTCATTTTTTCTTCTTCTTTTAGAACAAGAAACATTAAAGAGGAGTTTTTTTTTCTATACTTCAAACTAAGAAATCAAAATTCTATAACTTGAATCAACTAGTTTACTTTTCATGAAAATGGTTAAAATCTTATGCAAAGAAGCTTTATACAATTAATGCAAAGAAAGGTAAATATGGCTTATAACAATGTTATTATGCAAGAAAATAAAGGTTAAGGCTCAAATTGGTTCTCTCTGAGTAAAAACTATGGTAGGCTTTTAAAGGTTAAAAACAGTTATTTCTAAGTGTCACTATCATCTCCCCATATATAAATTCATAAAAGATGTGGTCTTAGAATGAATACAAGAGCCTAGTATAAACAAACCAGGTCTGATAACACTTGTTGGACCCCGCTTTCGGAGCCCAACATTCAAAGTCATAAGACTTGAGCAAACTCATTTCTTCTATTACAGAACAAATTTTGGGAAACCTTCAACAAGAATTTCAATTTGACTTCCTCAGAACATTTGTTTTCCATTGTCTTAAGTTTTTAATTACACTAAATCCATTCAATTTGGTTCAGAAATTTGAAAGGTATACCCTAAACATTTTCGGGCTATTAATAAATTGAAACTATACACTATACCCAAATTCCATCTAGAAATTGAAAGTCCTAGAGACTAAATTAAAATTCAGTCTCTGCCTATGATTTGTAGTTCTATGTCTCTAGTTTATTAAGAAATAAGAATCATCTCATTTGGAACTCTACAAATCAAGGTATCATCAAAATATCAAAGCATGTTCAGTAAAATTTTCCAATTCATACTCTTCCAACCAATACCCTTACATTGATGTAATCAATCTTTTTCAAATCAAAACTAAAAGCTATAAATTTTCATGAGAGAGAAATGTGATAGGAATCCATTCGTTTAAAAATCAGGTCATTTGGAGATCGGATGACAAAGTTATGCCTAAAAGAGTAGAACATGTTTAGGTTTGGGGGAAGCTGGAAGCTTGCTAGTCACGATTGCGGACACGCGTGCGTGCCCGCATTTTCGCAATTGCACATTTTCGCGCAAGTCCACAGAGTCGCGATCGTGTAAATTCCTACATTTTTCTTCCAACCTGTATTGGTAAAATGGGCATAACCTTCATAAGAGATATTGGATTAAGGTTATTCTTAGACCATTTCAAAGAAGACTTCTAGATCTATAACTTCCATGAAGACCTCAAAAACAATTTTTTCCTCTATAAGTTAAATTTTCGAAATATTGTAGCTGTCTCGAAAGTCCATCCTATACAGCATCACAAACTTCTAATAATCATATCTCTCAACTACGATGTCTAAAATTTTTATACTATATAGCCTTGGAAAGCTACAAGACGATCTACAACTTCTAAGAAGATAACTTTGTCTAATTCATCCTAGATTCATCTAGCTTTTCCCCTAAATTCAAAGAACAATTTCTACACCTATGAAAGACTTGAAATATAAATAAGCACATACACATTGGAAATTTCTTCAATCCTCAATTGATTTGTAAATCAAAATGAAGTTCATACATAGCTTTAATTACATATCAACAGTACATCAAAGACATAACACAAGATACAAAATACATTGGATGCTCAATGTTTGATATCCTTATAAAGCTAACCAAAAATGATTGAACTAACTTAATTACAAAAGTCTCTAACTATCTTGGAGTTTCTGATGCCTTGCAAGGATTGCTAACCCTCTCGTTCTGCACTTGAGGAGTGGAAAAATATTAGGTTGAGATGCAACACTCAGTGGCTAATATATTTATAACCATCAGCAATTACCACAAATTCAAGCATATGTATTTATATATCTAGCAATTCAATCATTCACCAATTTAGCTCAAAAACTCCTAATTAAACAATTAATACATAACATAGACTTTATCCATTAAGCAAATCATTCAAATGCATCATACTTGACAATTCAAAGATGCAATGCACAACCAAATGGCTCGAGGGGTCCTATAGGTACGAAAAGAAGAAACCAAAGTTTGCACCATGAATAAAATGAGTCCATTTTCAGAGCTCATGCACCACAAGCGGGCCCATAAAAAGCACATATTCATTTTATGTATGTGCAAGTGATAAATGAAATGGTTCCTCTCTTGCCCATCAAAAGCACATATTCATTTTATTATATGCTCATATTTTTATAATTTTTCCTTCTTTTCATTTAATTCAAAATGTTATAACCTATTTCACGGTATAAGATAATCACAATGCATCATGCATTACCAATCAAATCAAAGCAATTCAATTTCAAGCAATCAACATTCACACAGATAAGTAAGAATTTGCCTAATCACTCAATAGCTATAATTAAATTACCCAACTAATTGGCTTGCAAAAATCCAACTCAAGGTTATCTTCCCTCTTGCTCTTGGGTAGGATTCTCTTAGTTTCCTAAAACAATCAAGGTTCCATTCAAAACAATATTCCAATAAAATTTATAAACTTTAATAATCCCAAAAAATGCAATAAATATAAATTAAGTTCAAATCTAACCTACCCATAGTCCATCTAGGTTAGAAAACCCAAAACCTAGTTTAGAAACCCTAAAATCAAATGGGTTCCATTAAATCATCTTATTCCAACACAACACCCATTCTCTCTCTAACTCTTTCATTCTCAACACAACCCATTTCTCTAATAAAGAAAGAACAAAAGATGATTAACTTACCTTAACAAGCTTGGTTACTCTTCTTTTGTTCTTCTTTTCTCTCTTTCCTAGCTTCTCCCACGATGTTCTCCTTCTTCTCTTCTTTCTCTACTTTTTTTCTCTCTTCGCTTAGTTTCTCATGGTCCTCTCTCTTATTCTTCTAATTCAAGCCCCTTTTATTTTGTCTTTCTTCCCATTTTGCCCCTCATTAAACTAGGCTTTCCATATTTACCCTTCTTTCTTTTAACATAATCCTACTAACTACTTAAGCTAATTTCTAATTTCTTCATTCTAATTTCTAATTTCTAATTTCTACTTATACTTGCTAATTTAATAACTCAATTCCAAGAAAATAAAAATAAAACTAATAATAACACAAATAAATAAATCATAATAAACAAATAATAAATAATTAAAAAAATTTCAGGATTCTCCGCCTTAAAAGAATTTCGTCCTCAGAATTCTTACCTGAGTTCATAAAGAGGTGTGGATGCTTCATTTTCATTGCTTCCCAAGGCTCCCATGTTGCTTCCTCCATAGATTGGTTCTTCCATAGGACTTTAACTGGCTTCACCGTCTTGTTTCTTAAGACCTTCTCCTTCAAATCTAAAATTCCCACTGGTTGCTCCTTATATGTCAAATCCTCCCTTAAGTGAACCTCTGAAGGTTGAACTATGTGTGAAGGATTTGATCGGTACTTCCTCAACATTGATATATAGAAGACATTGTGAATCTTAGAGAATTCCAAGGGAAAAGCTAATTTGTAGGCTAAAGGCCCAATCTTCTTAATGATCTCATAAATGCCTATGTATCTTGGACTAAGATTACCCTTCTTACCAAATCTCAAAACCCCTTTCCATGGAGAAGCTCTAAGAAATACTTTGTCTCCAACTTCAAATTCCATCTCCTTTTTATGTGCATCTGTATAGCTTTTCATCCTATCTTGAGTTGCTTTAAGTCTCTGTTTCACCAATTTAATATCATCAACCGTGACTTGCACCAACTCAGGACCTAAAAGCCTCCTTTCACCTTCCTCATCCCAACAAATAGGAGTTCTATGCCTACTACCGTACACAGCTTCATAAGGTGCCATTTGAATTCCTGAGTGATAGGAATTATTGTAAACAAATTTTATTAAAGGCAAATGATCATCCCATGAGCCTTTGAAATACATCGCACAAGCTCTTAACATTGCTTCTAATGTTTGTATTTTCCTCTCAGATTGTCAATTGGTTTGTGGATGGAAAGAAGTACTAAAATGCAACTTACTTCTCAAAGCCTCTTATAAGCTTTCCCAAAATCTGGAGGTGAACCTGGGATCTCTATCCGAAACTATAGAGTTTGGAATCTCATTAAATCTAATTATTTCATCCACATATTTCTTGGCCAAAGAATTCAAAGAATCCATCTGTCTAATTGGCAAGAAATGTGATAACTTAGTTAGCCTATCAATAATCTCCCATATTGCATCATGCTTCCTGTTGGTCCTTGGCAATCCCATCAAAAAATCCATCATAATCTTCTCCCACTTCCATTCAGGAATAGACAAAGGTTTAAGCTTGCCTGAAGGTGCTTGGTGTTCATCCTTAACTTACTAGCACACTAAGCATCTTTTAGCATACTCTGCAACATCTTTCTTCATTCCTTTCCAGTAAAAATGCTCTTTCAAATCTCGATACATTCTCATACTCCCCAGGTGCATTGTATAAGAAGCATTTTGGGCCTCATCAAGAAACTCATCGTTAAGCTCTAACATATCTAGAATACACATTCTGTTGCCTATCACAATCAATCCATCTTCTCTTATCCCTATTTCAAAAGTTTTACCACTTTTAGTCTCTTCTCTGAGCCTTCTCATATACTCATCTTGCTTCTGCAATCCCTTAATCTTCTCATTTAGCATTGGCCTCACTCTAAAATTGACCAATACATAATCAGGCTTGACTTACCTTAATGTTACCTTAAGCCTGGCTAATTCCTTCAACAAAGGAACATAAACTGTCTCCAGATATGCCATAGTGGACTTCCTACTTAGTGCATTCGCTACTACATTAACTTTCCCTGGGTGGTAGTCTATCATCAAGTCGTAATCTTTTAAAAATCTTTTAATAGCTCTAACCACCTTCTTTGCCTCAAATTCAAACCCTTGTAGCTCATTAGATACTTAAGACTCTTGTGGTCTGTAAACCTGGTGGTGATTCCATATAAGTAATGTCTCCATATCTTCAATTTAAAAATTATGGCAGTTAACTCCAAGTCATGTGTGGGATAATTCATCTCATAAGGTTTTAATTGCCTAGAAGCATAGGCAATCACCATATCACCTTGCATCAACATACAACCCAATCCCTTGCAACTGATCAAATAAGTCATCTATGAGTGGAAATGGATATGCATTCTTGATAGTGACATGATTGAGCTTCCTATAATCCACACATATCCTCAACGATCCATCTTTTTTCTTTACAAAAAGATCGAAGCTCCCCAAGGTGAAGAGCTAGACCTAATGTAACCTTTCTCCAATAACTCTTCTAATTGCTCCTTAAGTTCCTTCAATTTTGTTGAAGCCATTAGGTAAGGAAGAATTGAGATCGGTGCAGTACCTGGAAGAAGTTCAATGGGAAATTCAATTTCCCTAGGTGATAGTAGTCCTGGTAATTCCTGGGGAAAGACATTCAGGAATTCCATGACCACAGGAATTTCTTCTAACTTTCCTCCATTTCCCTTCATGTCCACCATATAGGCTAAAAACAATTCACATTCTTTCCTCGTCATCTTCTCTATTGTTAAAGCTGAAACAATCCTAGTCGGGCTTACTTTTCTATCCCCCATAAACACCATCTTTCTACCATTTCCAAATTCGAACCCCATGATGTTTTGTTTGCAATCTAAGTTGGCATTAGACTTCTCTAAGGTGTCCATACTCAAAATCACATCTAATCATCCCATCTTCAATGGTATTAGATTTACCACTAATTGTTCTCCTCTAATATCTCACAATCTCTATAAACTTGACTAATTACAATATACTAGCCAATTAGAGTACTAACCATTAAAGGAGTATCCAATACCATACACAATTCTACATGATGACATAAACGAATGGGTAGGACCCAAATTAATCAAAGCAATTACATCATCATCAAATAATTTTACCGTACCAGTCATAACTTCTAGAGTAGTATCTGCGTCCTCCCGTGTTATTGCAAGCATTCTAGCTGGCGTTTGCCCCTTTGGTCTCTTAAAAAGGTTCACTCTCTTAGCTACCTTAGAACTACCCACTTCAGTTGCAGTCTTATGCCTCATTGTCTCAATTCTCTTTGAATCTTTCATCTGAGTTCCCTCTCTTCTTACATACTTTAGACACTCTCTGGCCATGTGCCCTTTTTCTCCACAGTTGAAACATGCTCCAGTCAATCTATAACATTCCCCTCCATGAAACTTGTCGCAATGATCACACTTAGGGACGAATGACTTGTTCCCTTCTCCCCTTCTATTGCCTCCAACTGTTGAGGCTTGATTAGAAACAGTTCTCATCTATCTGGACTTGCTGGTACCACTACTTCTCTCCTTAGACTGCACAGAGAAGGTCTTGGCAATCCTCTCTGGCATGGAAGCACAACCTCCCCTCCTAAACTGTTCTCTCCCCTTTCTCTTTTTGTTTACATCACTCTTTATGTTCTCAATGTTTTCAAACCTCAGTGTCGCTTCAACCAGCTGTTGAAAGTCACAAAATTTCTACACCACCACTTTTTCTCTGATGGCTAGATGCAATCCTGACTCAAACCAATGACACTTAGTTGCCTCACTCAGCATCATCTTAGCTGCATACCGGGATAGCTGTGTAAATCAGTGCTCATCCTCACTAACCATCATCTCCCTCTAGGTGAGACTTAAGAATTCCCTCTGCTTCTGCTAAATGTACACCTCAGATAGATACTTTTTCTTATAAGTAGCGAGAAAGTCCTTCCATGCAAACACTGGCAGTTTCAATTGACTTCCCGGTATACACTCCCACTAATGCAAAGCATCTTCCTGAAGCAGACGTGCAGCATATACAACCTTCTCATCATCTTCACAATCCATCTACTCCAATACCCTCTCTGTCTTTCTCAACTAAGTCTCTATTGGAGTAATGAAAATATAGTGCCCAGGAATGCAAGTGTATTTACATGTACCTTAATCTTCTTCAGTTAGAATTTTGTAATGGAAATATTTATTATTAATAAAATAAAAGAGTTTGGTTTTAATGAGCATTATATATCTAGTCATAA
>JAOSBK010000006.1:33043379-33067300 GCA_027568895.1 Erythroxylum shatona | reverse complement strand
TCACAATCTTTCCTTAACACAACTCATACCAAGATCACCTTTTCTACTTCATTTACTCCTCATTCTCAACTCCATTTTAAATCAATATCATTAAAAGAAAATATAGTCCATGATTAATCATGAACATCAATAACAGAACATACACATATGTACATATTCTTCATCAACTTACTACATAATTCAACTTCATTTTAGCTTTCATTCTACTTCTAACTTTCACCTTAATTCTTCCCATTTCGAAATTGCTTATCCACTAAAAGCACCAAAACAAAATATGAATTTATCTACATTTCTCATTTAATAGTTCTAGTCTTCTAAGAAAAGTTCGGGGTCCAATATGACCTCTTTCGAGGTTTAACATAGTCATATTTCATCATGCATTTTCAACATTTACAAACAAGTCAATTTCAAACCAATCAATCCAATATACACATATAGGTAAGAATTTGCCTTTCCCCTTGCTCTTGGGTAGGATTCTCTTGGTTTCCTAAAATAACCAAAGTTCCATTCAAAACAACATTTCAATAAAATTCACAAACTTCAAAATAAAAAATTTGCAATAAAACAAATTAATCTCAAACCTAACCTACCCATAGTTCATCTATGTTAGAAAACCCAAGACCTAGTTTAGAAACCCTAAAATCAATTAGGTTTTCTTAATTCATCTTTTTTCCAACACAAACCTTTTATTCTCTACACAAACCCCTTTCTCTCTCTAACTACTTCATTCTCAACACAACCCATTTCTTTAATAAAGCAAGGAGAAAAGATGATTAACTTACCTTGACAAACTTGATTTCTTCTTCTTCCCACGTTTTCTTCTTCTTCTCTCTCTCTTCTCTGGCTTCCCTCACGACTCACTCTACTTTTTGTTTCTTCTATTTCACATTTTTTCCTTCTCTATAGCTTCTCACGATTCTCTCTTCTCTTCTTCTAATTCAAGAAAAATTTTTGTTCTTTTCTTCCAAAATTACCCCTCATTTTCTTTGTTCTCCCAATTTTACCCTTCTTTTGTCTTTTAATCCATCTACTAACTACTTAAGCTAACTTAATTCTAACATTCACATATTAATTCTAATCTTTCTATCTAACTCTAATCTCTATTTATGCTTACTAAATTTAATGACCCGATTTTAAAAATAATGAAACGAAAAAATCAATAATAATTAAAAAAATTTGGGTCTAACAATTCTCCCCCTTAAAGAATTCCGTCCTCGAAATTCTTACCTTAGACATTGAAAAGGTATGGATACCTCTCCTTCATTGCTTCTAAAGGCTCCCATGTTGCCTCCTTCGTTGAATGGTTCTTCCATAAGACTTTAACTAGCTTTACAACCTTTTTTCTCAAAACCTTTTCCTTCAAATCTAGGATCTCTACTAGTTGCTCCTCATATGTCAAATCCTCCCTTAATTGGACCTCTGAAGGTTGAACGATGTGTGAAGGATCTGATCGGTACTTCCTCAACATCGATACGTGGAAGACATTGTGAATCTTAGACAACTCGAGTGGTAAAGCTAACTTATAAGCTAAAGACCAAATCTTCTCAATGATCTCATATGGGCCTATGTATCTTGGACTAAGCTTGCCCTTTTTACCAAATCTCAAAACTCCTTTCCATGGAGGAGCTCTAAGAAACACTTCGTCTCCAACTTCAAATTCCATATCTTTTCTATGTGCATCTGCATAGCTCTTCATTTTGTCTTAAGCTATTTTAATTCTCTATTTCACCAATTTAATCTTATCAACCATGATTTGTACCAACTCAAGCCCTAAAAGTCTCCTTTTACCTTCCTTATCCCAACAAATAGGAGTTCTACACCTCCTACCATACAAAGCTTCATAAGGTGTCATCTAAATTCCTGAGTGATAGGAATTATTATAAACAAATTTGATTAAATGCAAATGATCATCTCATGATCCTTCAAAATCTATAACACAAGCTCTCAACATTGCCCCCAAGGTTCGTATTGTCCTCTCTGATTGTCCATTAGTTTGTGGATAGAAAGTTGTACTAAAGTGCAACTTAGTTCCCAAAGCCTCCTGTAAGCTTTCCCAAAATCTGGAGGTGAACCTGGGATCTCTATCCAAGACTATAGAACTTAGAATCCCATAATGCCTAGTTATCTCATCTATATATATTTCTTGGCCAAAGCATTCAAAGAATCAGTCTATTTAATTGGCAAGAAATGTGCTGACTTAGTTAGCCTATCAACAATCACCCATATTGCATCATGCTTCCCACTAGTCCTCGGCAATCCCATCAAAAATTCAATCGTAATCTTCTCCCATTTCTATTTCGGAATCAAAAAAGGTTTAAGCTTGCCTAAAGGTGCTTGGTGTTCAGCCTTGACTTGCTGGCACACTAAGCATCTTTCAGCATATTTTGCAACTTCTTTCTTTATTACTTTCCACCAGAAATACTCCTTCAAATCTCTATATATTCTCGTACTTCTTGGGTGCATTATATAAGGTGCATTATGTGCCTCATCAAGAATCTCGTCTTTCAACTCTTGCATATCAGCAATACATAGTCTGTTTCCTACCACCGTCAATCCATCTTCGCTTACCTCTATTTCAGAAGGTTTACCACTTTTAATATCTTCTCTAAGCCTGCTCAAATACTCATCTTGCTCCTATGACTCCTTGATCTTCTCATTCAACACTGGCCTTACTCTAAAATTAGCCAATATACAATCGGATTCGGCTTGTCTCAATGTCACCCTAAGTTTGGCTAATTCCTTCAACAAAGGATGATACACTGTCTCCACATGTTCCATAATTGATTTTCTACTCAATGCATCTACTACTACATTAGCTTTCCATGGACGATATTCTATCATCAAGTCATAATCCTTCAATAGTACTAACCACCTTCTTTGTCTCAAATTCAACTTCTTTTGGCTCATCAGGTACTTAAGACTCTTATGATCTGTAGACACCTTAGTAGTGAGTCCATACAAGTAATGTCTCCAAATCTTCAATGCTAAAATTATGACAGCCAATTCAAAGTCATGCGTAGGATAATTCATCTCATAAGGTTTCAATTGCCTAGAAGCATAGGCAATCATTATATCTCCTTGCATTAACACACACCCTAATCCCCTCTTTGAGGCATCACCATACACTACGTATCCATCATCATTAGAAGGCAATGTTAAAATTGGTGTAGTTGTGAGCCTATTCTTTAATTCCTTAAAACTGCTCTAACACTCCTCTATCCACACAAACTTTTGATTCTTACTTGTCAGTTTGGAAAGTGGAGCTGTTATCATAGAAAAGCCCTTCACAAAATTTCTATAATATCTAGCCAAACCTAAGAAACTCCTCACTTTGACTACATTCTTAGGTGCTTCCTATTTCACAACCGTCTCTATTTGTCTCGAATCCACATGCACTCCTTTTTTCGAGACTACATGTCCATGGAACACCACTTCTTTTAGTCAAAATTCACATTTATCAAATTTGGCATATAACTTTTCCTTACTTAATGTCTTCAAAGCAAGCCTCAAATGTTCCTCATGCTCCTTGTCACTCTTGTAATAAACTAATACGTCATCAATAAATACTATAACAAATTGGTCTAAGAAAGGCTTAAAGACTCTATTCATTAAATCTATGAAGGCTGCAGGTGCATTCGTCAATCCAAAAGGCATAACTAAAAACTCAAAATGGCCATATCATGTTCTAAAAGAAGTCTTTAACTCATCGGACTCAACCTAATCTTAAATCTATCTTAGAAAAGACTCTTTCCCCTTATAATATATCAAAAAAATCATCTATATGCGGGAACGAATATCTGTTCTTGATGGTGGCATGGTTAAGCTTCTTATAATCTACACACATTCGTAATGATCCATCTTTCTTCTTCACAAAATGGATCGAAGCTCCCTAAGGAAAAGAGCTATGCCTAATGTAACCTTTCTCCAAAAAATCTTCCAATTGCTCGTTAAGCTCCTTTAATTCTACCAAAGCCATTCTATAAGGCGGAATCAGTATTGGAAATACAATTTCCCTAGGTGGCGGTAGTCCTGGTAACTCCTCGGGAAAGACATCTAGGAATTTCATGACCACTGGTATATCTTCTAACTTCCCTCTATCTGCCTTCGTGTCTATCGCATAAGCCAAGAATGCTTCACATCCCTTCTTCATCATCCTCTTTGCTTTCAGAGTCGAAACAATCTGAGGTGGAC
The DNA here is from genome assembly GCA_027568895.1 of Erythroxylum shatona. NCBI lineage: Eukaryota > Viridiplantae > Streptophyta > Magnoliopsida > Malpighiales > Erythroxylaceae > Erythroxylum > Erythroxylum shatona. Next base: position 33,063,109 of record JAOSBK010000006.1, on the reverse strand, counting down.
TAACTTTTCTGTCTCCCATAAACGCCATCTTTCTACCTTCGTTCAACTCAAACTCTACTATCCTTTGTTTGCAATCCAAATTAGCATTATACTTCTCTAACATGTCCATGCCCAAAATCACATCTAATCCTCCTATCCTTAATGGCATTAGATCCACCACTAATTATTCTCCTCCAATATATATCTCACAATCTCTATAGACTTGACTAATAATGATATACTGGCCAATTGGAGTACTCACCATCTAAAAAGTAACCAATGGGCTCAAATCTCTACCATACATAGTTCTACTCGATGAAACAAAGGAGTGGGTAGACCTTAGATCAATTAAAACAATAACATTAGCATCAAACAATTTAACCGTACCAGCCACAACTTCTAGAGCAGTCTCTACATCCTCCCGGGTCATTGCAAACACTCTACCTAGTGCTTGCCCCTTTGGTCTCCTTGGAAGATTCACTCTCTTAGCTACCTTAGAACTACCCACTTCCATTGCAGTCTTGTGCCCCACTATCTCAGTTCTCCTTGAAGCTTGCATCTAAGTTCCCTCTCTTCTTGCATATCGTAGACACTATCTAGCTATGTGCCCCTTCTCTCCACATTTGAAACAAGCTCTAGTCAGCCTGTAGCATTCCCCTCCATGGAACTTGCTGCAATGATCGCACTTAGGTACAAAAGACTTATCCCCTTCTCCCCTTCTACTGTCTCTTGCCATTGAGATTAGTGAGGAACAGTAGAAGTCCTCATAGGTCTAGGCCCACTTGCACCACTGCTTCTCTCCTCAGACTGCACTAAAAAAGTTCTGGCACTCCTTTCAGGCATAAAAGTACCACTACCCCTCTTGAACTGTTCTCTTCCCTTTCTCTTTTTTTCACGATGCTTTTTATATTCTCATTGTTTTCCACCCTCACTGTCGCTTCAACCAACTGTTGAAAATCAGAAAAATTTTGTACCACCACTTTCTCTTTGATAGCTAGATGTAACCTCAATTGAAATCTATAGCACTTAGCTGCCTCACTCATAATCATCTCTACTGCATACTGGGATAGTTGTGTAAACCGGCGTTCATTCTCACCCGCCGTCATTTCCCTCTGGGTGAGACTCAGAAACTCTCTCTACTTCTGCTGAATATACACCTCAGATAGGTGCTTCTTCTTATAAGTAGCTAAGAAGTCCTTCCATGCCAGCGCTGGCGGTCTCATCTGGCTCTCTGGCACACTCTCCCACCGACGCAAAGCATCTCCCTAGAGTAAGCTTGCAACATACACAACTTTCTTATCATCCTCAGAATTCATCTAATCTAGTATCCTCTCAGTCTTTCTCAACCAAATCTCAGCTTCTTCTGGATCTATTGTCCCATAGAAATCCACTGCCTCATACTTCCTAAACTTGTGAAACTGTTTCCCCTTCTTAACTAGGGCCGGAGTAGAAGATTGCGACAACTGGGCCATATTATGAGAAAATGCCTGAAACATCCTCAGATCCAATGGAACAGGCACTTGCTCTTGCAGAAGAGGAGACTCTTGTGTCTATGATCGAATAGGTTCACTACCTTGCCTTATAGAAACCTCAACATTTCTTGGGGCTACAAACTCATCAGTACTCTCCTCTCTTGATGGAGAGTCAGGTGCAATCAATCCTTGTAGAACTCTTCGTGTCCTTCTACGAGGTGGCACCTTACTCCTTCAATTGAAACACTAATGATTAGCTTACACTTCATTTTAATCATATTTCCTACATGTATGTATGATATACATCTCACTTAAGGTAATCAATCAATTTACAATGCAAAAATTTTTCACATATCACAATAATGCATAGCACAATGTATTATAATCCTAGGACTCTTTAAAGCCTAAGCTCTGATTTGACAAGATGTTAGGCCCAGTTTTTAGAGCCCAACTATCCGGAGTCATAAAGCATGAGTGGAATACCCTATAAATTTGATGAACCCTCACTTTCTTTCCATAAATCTTTTTGAAATCAACACCAAAGGCTATCAATTTTTGTGGAGAGATATAAAAATGTATTAGGAATCTAATTCTTCAAGAATCACTTCATTTGGAGGTTGGATGATGATGTTATGGCCAAAATAAGCAAACATGTTTATATGCTCAATCATATTGTACCTATCTTGGGACAATTGACATAACTTTCTCTAAAGACCTTGGATTAAGGTCATTTTAGGATGATTTCAAATAGAACATAGAGATCCATAAATTTTTTGAAGAGCTCGAAGAGAGATTTTGCCATTTAGAGGGCCAAGATCCCAATTTTCTTAAAGTGTACAGTATATGTCCGTGAAACAAACATACACATGGTTGGGGGCCATTCCAGACCTGAGAAGGCCCATTTAATAGAATTAATGTCCATTAAATGGATATAAGTGATGCTAGGGGTCCTCACAAACCTAAGAAGGTCCATTTAATTGACCTAAAGTCCGCTTAATGGACATAAGCGATCCCCAAACCCCTCTAAAGCCTCTTGAATGATTCCAACATCCTTTCTAACATTACTTCACTCATAATCTTCCCAAATTCACCTCTCCTAGTACAATATCACTTCATAACAGTTCAACCTCCAACCTTGTTTCATTAAATCCCCTAATCTATAGTCATTTGATTCATCAAAACCACTAATTCTCCTCATTTACCATAGTTGTCCTGTGTATACATCCCATGTAGCATTACCACTTATAATGCTCATATCTCTCAACTCCAATATCCAAGTTTTACTTACTTTATTCCGTTGGAAAGCTAAAAGGATAAGCTACAATTCCAAAAAGACAACTTTGTCTAATTCAACCTAGATTAATCCAGTTTTTCCCCTTAAGTCAGTCTACAATTTTACCCCTATGGAAAACTTGAAACATGAAATGTGCAACTATAAGAGAAATATGCACTTACACATTGGAAACTTCTTTAATTATCAATTCATTTCTAAATCAAAATGCAGTTCATATATAGCTTTAATTACATATCAACATTACATCAAAGGCTTAACATAAGATACAAAATACATTAGATGCTCAATGTTTGATATGCTTATAAAGCTATCTACAAGTCTAGTCACTAACTTAGTTACAAAAATCTCTAACGATCTTGGAGTTTGTCCCGATGCCTTGCAAGGATTGCTAACTTTCTTGTTCTGCACTTAAGGAGTGGAAAAATATTGAGTTAAGCTACACAATTCAGTGCCTAATATATTTATAGCCATTGGCAATTGACCACAATTCTAGCATATATATATATATATACATACAGCTCAGTGGCTAATATGTTTATAGCCATTGGTAATTGACTCCAGTAATTCAAGCATTCTCTATCTATTATAGCAATTCAAGCATTAATCAATTTAGCTTAAAACTCATAACACATCACACTCAAACACATCATACTTGACAATTTAAACATGCAATGCACAAAAAAATAGCTCGAGGGTACCATAGAAATAAAATGGAAAAATCAAAGTTTACCCCATGAATAGAATGAGTCCAATTTTGGAGCTCATATGCCACAAGTGGGCAGCTGAGAGGAGGCTCTTGTCAATATAAATGTGATGAATAGAATGTTTTCACTCTTGCCCAAACAAAAGCACATATTCATTTCTCACATGCTCATACTTTTATGCTTTTTCTTCTTTTCATTTAATACAAATAGTCATGACCTCTTTTGAGGTTTAACATAGTCATATTTCATCATGCATTTTCAACATTTGCAAACAAAACAATTTCAATCAATCCAATATACACAGATAGGCAAGAATTTTCTCAATTACACTATAACCACAAATATGTTACCCACCTAATTAGCTTTCAAAAATCCAAGTCAAGCTTGCCTTTCCCCTTGCTCTTAGGTCGGATTCTTTTGATTTCCTAAAACAATCAAGGTTCCATGCAAAACAACATTCCAATAAAATTCATAAACTTTAAAAATTACAAAAATTGCAATAAACACAAATTAAGCTCAAACCTAACCTACCATAGACCATCTAGGTTAGAAAACCCAAGACCTAGTTTAGAAACCTTAAAATCAATTGGGTTATCTAAATTCATCTTCTTCCAACACAAACCTTTCATTCTCTATACTAACCTCTTTCTCTCTCTAACTCCTCCATTCTCAACACAACCCATTTCTTTAATAAAACAAGAAGAAAAGATGATTAACTTACCTTGACAAACTTGGTTTCTTCTTCTTCCCACGTTTTCTTCTTCTCCCACGTTTTCTTCTTCTTCTCTCTCTCTCTTCTCTAGCTTCTCTCATGACTCTCTCTCCTTTTCTCTTCTTCTATTTCACGTTTTTTTTCCTTTTCTATGGCTTCTCATGATCCTCTCTTCTCTTCTTCTAATTCAAGACACAATTTTGTTCTTTTCTTCCAAAATTGCCCCTCATTTCCTTTGTTCTCCCAATTTGTTCTTTTCTTCCAAAAAAATTGCCCCTCATTTCCTTTATTCTCCCAATTTTACCTTTCTTTTGTCGTTTAATCCATCTATTAACTACTTAAGCTAACTTAATTCTAACATTCCCATATTAATTCTAACTTAATTCCAATCTTTCCATCTAATTCTAATATCTATTCATGCTTACTAAATTTAATGACCCGGTTCTAATAATAATGAAATGAATAAATCAATAATAATTAAAAAATTTTGGTGTCCAACAATAAGTGGATAAGGAGGAGTCACCCTCATAAATTAGAGCAAAGCATCAAAATTATTATTCATTTTTTAAATTTTACGATCTAACCTCTCGAGCTAAAGATGATACTTATGTTGAATCGATGATATTGGAAAAATAGAGGTTGTTAAACATCTAAATCCTTGTGTTGATGCAGAAGTGAACTTCTTAAAGGAAATCATATGACATAAAATGAAATTACCTCTTCTTTTTCTCAATCAACTTCATCTTTCTTAAATAAGCACCATCCAAAAGTTCCATCCCATAAGCTACATGCATATTAGTGTTAGCAATATCAAGCAAGTTAAGATTAATAGCCATTAGAGTAATCAAAGAACCAAGACAAATTATTTTTACATGATAAAACATTGTTAAATTGCAAAGCTAACCAAGCATCCAAATTAATATGAACCTTATGTACCATGCATCAAACAAAGAATAATTCATCTTTAGTACATGTATAAGTTGTAGCCTCAAATAGATGCATTAAAGTTCTTTAAGAAAATTTCCTCTAGATTGACTTTAATGATACACAAGCTTATCAAAGGACATTGTTTTCCAAACATCTAAAGGATTAAAATCACCATAGTTCATAATAGATTCCTTATAATAGGTGAAATTGGCATATTCATCAGTTATGAAAATGTTAATTGAACTTAGTGATATTTTATTTAAATTCTTTACCTATTAATCGATATTGTACAATATTATGACAACTTATAATGAAAATTCAAATTTACCGAATTTAAAATGGTATAAAGACCCTATTTAATTCAATAAATAATAGGCTTCTAATTTCCACAAATTTTCCCTAACTCATATCATCAATTAAAGTATTAAAATTTTCTTTGATATTCAACTCCTCTGAGGAAGGGTAATGCACATGCTTATCTGAATTGGTTTGTTTGGTTTTAAGAGCAACATACCTCTATTTCCTCTTTTTATAATTGAAAGTAAGATTTCCATAAAAGTAAGACTTAAATGGTGGAAAAATAGACATACGTTTGGCTACCCTAGCATGCTTCTGATTAACGCTAATAGTTAGTATAGTCTTTGAAAGGTTTTTGTCAACTAGATTCATTGTAGGTTTAGCCTTGTCTACTATCCAATTAGTACCTTTTATTCTCCTTATTGCTATAATAGCTGTGAAAAAATAAACAAATTGTAGACAACAACTAGAGTAACCAATTAAGAACTAAAACAATTGTCACTAAAAGTGATAATACTAAGAAATAAATCACTAAGAAAAATAAAAACAACTAATATTAACAAATAAAATAACTAAATAACTAAAATGATAGTATAAAAATTGACAAAGAATAAATCCTAAGTTCATAAGAAAAAAATGAAAAATAGAGAATGAATAAAATGGAAATAATTGATGAAGAGATGGTAACAAATCATCGGTGACAATTGATTAGAGATGATAGTTAAGGGTTGACGATTGGAAGCTAATGACCAAGATTGCCAGAGAGTTAGAAATGACATAGGGAACATAATGTTGAACACAGGATGTTTAGAGACAGGAAAGAATGGGGAGCGACACAAGGAGATGATGGACGTATAAGAGGTGGTTAAGACTAGAGGTCAACGGTTGTGAAGCTGATGAGTAATCAAAAATTAGAGACAAGTTGGATAACAACACGTGGAAGAAGACTTAAAGGAAGCTATACAGAGAATATCGATGGCTAGTTAGAGGATCTAAAAAGATAAGAATAAAAATATATTAGGGTTTTTTGTATTTGTTGTTTTAATTAAAATGAAATATAAAAAGTCTTGAAAATTGTTAATGTTGTATTTATTTATTTATATTTAAAAAATTATCATTATTTCCTTATAACAAAATAGTCTACTACTATCTGTAAGATGTGATCTCACCTTATTCCTTTCAGTTAGGGAATTTAAAACTAAAAATTTAAGTTGTACAAGGTGTAATCTTACTTTACTCATTGTAAGCATTCTAGAATTTGAAAGACTATTACTCTAAACCTAAGTTACATAAGGTGTGATCTCGAGTTACAAACGTTAGTAGTGTAGAACTTAAGGTCAGTTATCCTAAAAGCTAAGTTGCATAAGGCATGATCATGACTTATGAACTTTAACAACCTGCCTAAGGGATCAAATTTCTCACTTAAACTAATAAAACACCTACAAAAATGCAAGTAAATGAAACCTATAAATAACTAAAACATAACTATTAAATTTTGTCATATTTGGTTTGCCTCCCAATGAGCATAATTATTTAACATTGTTTGAGCATAAGTATATGCACTTTAATTACCATTGTAGTTTTAAGCATCTTTTTCCTGATTCACAAAGCAAGTATAAACTATCTATTATTTACGAAGATCATATGTGGAGAATAGATTCTGATTATTCTTGGAAAAGGTATAAAAGGAAAATGAGTAAGTTATAGAGCATAAACAATGAGGCATATGATTGGTTGGAAAATATTATCGAGAAAAAAAGTGCAAGCATGTTGTTTTAATCCATTATTAAGAAATGCGTTGGACACACCAATATTAACTTATTTAGAGGTGATGAAAAGAGCAATCATTGAAGTGTTCCATCAAAAGAAACATGGATGGGTGTATACAATGATAATATATGTCCTACCATTATGTCAAAATTGTTTAAAAAAAAGGTTACTAATTATTTAGCTCATTTGTAGGTAATGGTAATGACTCATATATATTACTTAACAAAGTATATTAATAACTTAACTCATTTACAAATAATGATAATTTTGAAATTGAAAGCTATATGAATGACCATCATATTATAAATCTTAAAACAAATGATTGTACATATAAGAAATGGGACTTGATTAGTATCCCTTATAATCTTTCAAGTTCACTAATCATTTTGGAGAGTGGAGATTTAAAGGTTTATGTATATGAGTACTACATAAATGAAATATACATCAGGTGTTATTAAAAGAGCATAAATCTAATACTAAAAGAATAATTTTGTCCAATATATGGGGAAGAATATAGACATAAGATCAATCCTCACAACTATAAGAAAAGAGTTTGAAGGTCAAAGAAAAAGAAAGTAAGAGGAGTTAGTGAATCTAAAAAGGGCACCATTTTAATAAGGAATGAAGGGCATGTCAATAAAAATTCTAGAATATGTAAAATTTTTATCCTTAGTTACAATCTTCTATGATGGTAAGCTTCCTTATAATGTAACAATGATGAATAGTATAATGTATGCAAACGATAACATCTGATGTCTTTCCTGTAAGGTCAAGTGCATCTATTTTCTAAAACAAGTAGTACTTATTGTGTAACAAAACAAACATAAGATACCAATTTGAGGACATGAATAAAAAGAAAGAAGACAAATAATCAAGATGGAAGATCAAGCATTTAACAAGGTTAAAAACAAAAGAAGGATATAGACCAACCAAAAGAACAAGAAATGAAGCAAAAACATGAATTTTTAGAATTAGAGGCAGACCACTCAATTTGTTATATTAATAATCTTTTGGATTTACCCATGTGTATGTACTAATAATCTTTTGTACAATCTCATATGTAATATTCATGATCTTTTATATGTATTATTGATTGTTTGGACAATCTTATACACAATATTAATGATCTTTTTTACCATATTATATATAATATTTAATTATCTTTTAGAAGTATTGATGGCCAATGTGTAGTATTAATGATATTCTAATAGCCTATAAGTAGTATTAATGATCTTTTATTTTAATCTTTTGTATTGATTACTTTATGGATAGTCCGAAATGTAGTTTCTAAGTTTATCCCATATTTTTAAAGATAATGCACTACAAAAAAAAATAGAGTTTAGCGACGGACATTACCAACGAAAAGCTTACACATTTTGTCAGTAAGTTAAGATAGCCACAGAATTTAGCAATAAACTAAGGCATCGGAGAAACAGTCGTAGGTAATAATTTGCAAAGAATCATAGATATTCCATCGCCTATTTATCGATGAATATTTATGTTCCCGTCAGTGAATATACCGATAAACAATTTGTGTTGTTGGTAAGCGACAAAAAGATTGTTTCAGTTGGTAAATTTACTAATACACAAATTCTATCCGTCGGTAAATTTACTGATAGATTTGGTTATTCCATCAGTAAGTTAACGACTAACATTACTGACAAAACTTAGTTATCCGTCAGTAAAATGAATAGATTTTACCAACTAATTTTGTTTTAAATTTTCCCTACATTTAATTTTATTTGATAATCTTATAGTTGATGCATAATTTATACAATTGTTAGTTATCTGTTGATAATATTTTGATTTGTTTCTACATTTATTTTGTTAAAATAGAAAGTTAATTAATGATATAAAGTAAAACTTATCTTAATTGATAATAAAAAATTATTTTGTACATAATAAGTATTTAATTCTTATGAAATGACTACAAGTATGCTATTCATTTGGTGAACGCGGATGCTCTGCCTGTTACGATGAGGTGCTACCCCTCCCCTTCAACTTATCCACCTTATTACGGAGCTGGGCTACGTACTTCATCGACTATTGCAATTGAGTTGCCAATGTCTGTACTGTGCTCTGAAGCTTATATACTGCATTAGATATGGACCGCCTACTAGAAGTTGTTGTATTGGATGTGGAAGGTTGCGAATAATATGTATTCATAGGTGAACCTACGCTAAAGACCCTTATACGACGGTCCCTACCTGTTGGGTCCGTGTTTTGGGTACTGGGGCGAACTGGGCCCCGTATACCCCAAGTTAGCACGCGACCACAACTTTCAAAGGTATTGTCCTCTTTGGTACTCGAACTAGAGACGGTAAGAGGCGTGCATTTAAATGCAACAAAACCTTGAGGTCTCGAGTTCGAGTACCAAAGAGGACAATACCTTTGAAGGTTTTGGTTGCGTGCAAACTTGGGGTTTGCGGGGCCCAGTTCGCCCTATTACGCAAAACACGGACCCAACAGTTTCTTCCTCTAAATGTATTCCAATTGGATGTTTTCCACCAAAGGTGCCCTGTGACCTTACAAATGAGATGTTTTTCCCATTGAATGTGTCCACTAAAGGTGCCCTATGACCTTGCAAATGAGATGTTTTTCCCATCGAATGTGTCCTAATGGGATGTTTTCTCCTTTGAATGCATGCCAATAGGATTTTTTCCACTAAAGATGAGTCAACGTGTTGTTTCTTCCGCTGAAAGTGTGCAAACAGGTTGTTTTCTCACTGAAGGTGCCCAATGATCAGGCCAACCTGCTATTTTCTCACCAAATGTGCCTAGCGATTTTGACAATAGGTTATTTTTCCTATTGAATGTGTAACTAGTGCATTGTTTTCCCACCAAAGGTGCCCAACCACATTGACAATGGGTTATTATTTCCTTAAAGTGTGTCCTGATGGGTTGTTTTCTCTATCGATTGAGCACGAATGGGTTGTTTTCTCCACCAAAGTTTTGTGAACAGGACGTTTTTCCCAACAAAAGTGTATTAATAGGGTGTGATTCTCATTGAAGCTACCCATGGATCTTGCCAATACGGTGTTTCTTTCCTCTGAATGTTTTCCAATGGGCTACTTTTTCAACCAAATGAGAGCCAATGTCTTTTGCACCAAATGCGTCCCAACGGATTGTTTTCTCCATTAAACATGTGCTAACTTGCTTTTTTCCTCAACAAAGGCATGCCAACGAGCTATTTTTTATAGAAAAGTGCGCCAATTGACTATTTTCTCACAAAAATGTCCGATGACATTGATAATGGGATCTTTTCGATAGAATGTCTCCTAGTGGGCTATTTTCTCCATTAAACATGCGCCAAAAGATTGTCTTCAAATTGAAATTTCCTTAATGATTTGTTTCTCCCCCCGAATGTGTCCAAATACGTTATTTTCTCCAGAAAATATGTGTCAGCGAGCTATTTTGATCACCCAAAGGTATGCCAATAACCTGCTTTTGCACCGAATGTGTCCCACTAGGTTTTTCTCGAGTAAACATGTGCCAATGAGCTTATTTCTCCACTAAAGCTGTGCCAACGGGTTTTTTCCAACAAAAATTGTGCCAATGGGCTTTTCTTCTCGCCAAAGGTACCCAACAATTGTGCCAACTGGTTATTTCCTCACCAAAAGTGCCTAGCGACCTTACCGATGGGCTAATTTTCCTACTGAATGTGTGATAGTGGGCTTTTTTCTCCACCAAAGGTGGGCCAATGTGTTGTTTTACCCACTAAAAGTGTGCCAATGGTTTGTTTTCTCATCGAATATGCCTAGCGACCTTACCAAAGGGTTATGTTTTCCATTAAATGTGTCCCATTGTACTAATTTTGCCACTGAACATAGGCCAACTGTTTGTTGTCTCCGCCAAAGGTATGCTAATGGGTTGTTTTTCCCATCAAAAGTTTACTAATTGGTTGTTTTCTCACCGAAGGTGGCCAACAATAGTGCCAATGACCTACTTTCTCACCGAAGGTTCCCTGCAACTTTGCCAAAGTTTTCTTTTTCTCACCGAATATGTCCCAAGGGGTTGTCTTTCCCCTAAAGTGTGTACCAATGGGTTGTTTTCTCTACTGAACGTTCGCCAACGAGTTGTTTTCTCCACCAAAGGTATGCTAGTGGGATGTTTTCCCATCAAAGGTGTGTCATGAGGTTGGTTTTCTCACCAAAGATGCCCAGCAAACTTGCCAATGGGGTATTCCTTTCTCTGAACGTGTTCCAATAGGCTATTTTCTCCACCAAATGAGTGCCAATTGGTTGTTTTCTCCACCAAAGTTTTGCCAATGAGCTATTTTTTCCACTAAAAGTGTGCCAATTGGCTATTCAAATTTACCAATGACCTTTCCAATGAGCTGTTTTTCTCATCAAAAGTGCCAACAAGCTTGCCAATAAGGTGTTTTTCTCCTCTGAATGTGTTTGAATAGGCTGTTTTCTCCACTAAATGAGTGCCAACAGATTATTTTCTCCACTAAAGTTTTGTCAATGGGTTGTTTTTCCATTAAAAGTGTTCCAATCGGCTTTTTTCTCATCGAAGGTGCCAATGACCTTTCCAATGGGGTTTTTTTCCATCAAATGTGCCCCAATGCTCTATTTTCTCTAGCAAATGTGAGCCAAGGGGCTTTTTTCTCCACTGAACGAGTGGTTATGAGCTAATTTTCCCACCAAAAGTATGCGAATGGGATGTTTTATCACTGAAAGTGCCCATGCTCCTTACCAATTGACTGTTTTTGGTAGAAATGTGTCCCAATGGGTTGTTTTCTCCACTGAATGTGTGCTAGGGGGTTGTATTTGCCATGAAAAGTGTGCCAATGGGTTGTTTTCTAATCAAAGATGCCTAGCAACCTCACTAATGGACTATTTTTTAGGTCGAGTGTGTTCTAATGGACTATTTTCCTATCAAAGGTGGGCAACCCCTTGACAATGGGCTCCTTTTTCAATCAAATGTGTCCCAATGGACTGTATTCTCCACCAAACATGTGCTAACGAGTTGCTTCCTCCACCAAAGGCATGTAAATGGGTTATTTTTCCTACCAAAAGTGGCTAGTGTTCATGCCAACGGGCTATTTCCTCATCAAAGATGCCCAGCTACCCTGGTAATGGGTTATGTTTCCGACCGAATATGTGTTAGTGGATAGCTTTCTCACCATCCCAGTGACCTTGGCAATGGGGGTGTTTTTTTCCACCAAAGGTGTCATAATGGGCTGTTTTCTCCACCAAACCTTGATGAATGTGTTGTTTTCAATACCAAGTTGTGCCAACCCATCAAAAGCATCCCAATGGGTAATTTTTCCCATTAAATTTTTCCCATTTAGTTGTTTTCTCCACACAAAGTGTGACAATGAGTTATTTTCTCCACGAAAAGTGTACAAAAGGGTTGTTTTTACTATAAAAAGTGTGTCAATGGGCTATTTTGTCACCATTGGTGTCTAGTGATCATGCCAGTAGGCTATTTTCTGACCTAAGGAGCCTAGCGACCTTGCCAGTGGGTTGCTTTTCCTACCGAATGTTTCCCAATAAACCTTTTTCTCCACCAAAGTTACGCCAACAGGTTGTTTTCCCATAAAAAATGTGCTAATGAGTTGTTTTCTCACCAAAGGTGCCTAATGATTGTGCCAATGGGTTGTTTTCTTAAGAAAGGTGCCCAGCCACCCTGTCAAGGGTTATCGCGTCCCAATGGGTTGTTTTCTCCACCAAACATGGGCCAATAAGTTGTTTTCTCCACCAAAGGTTTCCCAATGGGTTGCTTTCCCACAGAAAGTGTGCCAATTTATTGTTTTTCTCATTAAAGGTGCCGAACGAGCTACTTTCTCACTGAAATTGCCTAGCTACTTTGCCAAAGAGCTATTTTCACACCAAATGTGTCCCAATGGGTTGTTTTCCCCACCAAACATGTGCCAATAGGTTGTTTTATCCAACAAAGGCTTGTCAATGGGCTATTTCTCCCACCAAAAGTTTGCTAAAAGGATTTTTCTCACCAAATGTGTCCTAATGGGCTATCTTCTCCACTGAAGGTGTGTCGTCGAGCTATTATTCCACCAAACGTGTGCCAATAAGCTATCTTTCTTATGAAAATTATACCAATGGACTGTTTTCTCACCAAACGTTTGACAATGCATTGCTTTTCCTACCGAATATGTCCCAATAGGTGTTGTCTCCACTAAATGTGTCCTAATGGGCTGTTTTCTCCATCAAACATGTGCCAATGGGATGTTTTTACCACCAAAAATGTGCCAATGTACTGTTCTCACTAAAAGTGTATCAATAGCCTGTTTTCTCACCTTAGGTGCCCCGAAACCTTGCCACGGGCTCTTTTTCCCTCCGAATGTGTTCCAATAAGCTATTTTCTCCACAGAACATGTTCCAAAAAGTTGTTTTTTTCAACAAAGGCCTGCCAACTGGTTGTATCAGATAATATCCCATATCCCTTAGTGGATACCGGGTACATTAGCAACTGAACTCGAGGCTGTTGTTCCCTTTCTTAACTTTAAACCCTTTTTTTATGACGACTTTGATCACAACTGCCTTTATATTTTTTGCATTCATGTAATGAAAAGAACCATATTCTCATAATTTCAGTTTATCACATGCTTTCGGATTCACATTCATTTTCATATTCATCTTCAAACCTTGCTCTGACATTCAACAATTAAGTTGAGAAAACAAGTATTTATTTCATATTCACATATAAGGAGCACTTCAATGTTCTCACATATAACTAGCTCCTCGGACATTCAATGTTTGAAACCAGGACACAAACATCAATCATATTCACATTGCATAAAAATCATATTAAAATTCATTCAATGCAAAAATTGAAATTAGAACAAACAATGAAATGAGACAGTTAGGGTCTGCTCACAATATGCTCCAGATTAGCATTAGCTTCCATGATCTTGAAACGTCTAAATGCAAATGTTTATCCTACACATCAAAATTATGCAACACAAGATACACACACTTTAAAATTTGCACAAATTATAAGTATTCCTTTATACATAAATGTGTATATAGAATAAGTACAATGCATGCTCAATGGCAATCTCGAGTATATTGTCAAATTTCACATCTTATGCACAATCTCATTTTTAGCATTATTTGCTTTCATAATATCCAATTAACATTCACTTTTACTAGATACTCATTACTCATCTCCTTTAAATCATATTTATAATCATATGAACATCATCATTCCATTATATTCATGCCTTTGGTACTTTAATATCAACATTTCACTTATTAATGTTATTCAAAACCTTCGGGTCTATTTTCCATGAACATTTTAACAAAGGAAATGAAGTAATTTGATAATTTTTGGAGACTTAAATGGTGGATATGCAAGCATGATAACTTATATGCTCTTCCATATCTCCATGATTCTAGGAACTTTTACTTGGATTATATTATTTGGTCTACGTGCAACACTTTCTTCTATAGAAATGTTCCCAATTATCTTTTGTTTCTAACAACACCAAGACCATTCAATTTGGTTTAGTACTCTAAAAGTTATACTGCTAATATTTTGGAATGTTCTTAAAATGAAACAATTAAAATCACATAAGTTGAATTTTTGATACATGATTTGAAATTTATTGAAAGTGCCTTAGAAGCTTCAAGACACTATTTGTACAGTGAAACATTTTAAATTTATATATAAATATACAAATCAATAAAATTTGAGGTACTTATTAAGTTTGAAAGAATTTTATATGAGACTAAGACAACAGATAGAAGTATTGAAGGACTATGAGTGTACAAATGAGTACTATCTTTGTAAAACTAGTGTACATATCTGATGCTTGAATAGAAAATTCAATAATGGGATAACATAAATTCAAATATTATGGTTCCTAAACCTAATGCAAGGAAGAGCATAGAATATTGAGTTGACTTTTGGGAAAAACAAAGCATTATTAGCTACATTGAGATTTAAAATCAGTTTCGCATGAAAAGATTAGCAAAGCCCAAATTGAGGATTGAATCTTATTGAGGAAATTGAAAATTGATAATGAATTCGAATTTTGAGTTTGAATAGGAAAATAAGACCTTGTGATTGTAATATGAAGTTTTTGTACATAATAAAGATGTTTGAGTAAAAGATTGTTAGAGAAAGAATAAATAACAACTTATGTTATACATCCTAGTGGGAATATGACAAAACAATGTTTCATGGCTATGGATGTAAAAATGAGTGATTATATGTATAAGTTGTTAATAGTCTTAGCTGTTGGAGATATGCTTAAAGTTTATACTTTGGAGTTCATAGAAACATGAGGTCAACGTTTAGTTCTAATTGACTTTAAGCATAACAATCAATATCATAGGGTTATCATTAGAATATCATATGAAAGAGTCGACCGCCGTTATATATGTATGAATAAGGCCTACAAAAATAGTTTAAGGCTAGAAGTAGGAGATGTTGACGATAAGTGAAATTGATGTATATTAGAAATTAAGAGATTCAAGAAAGACAAATGAATTCAGAGGAGCAACACCAAAGATTTGGATAAGGTGGGATAGATATATGAGTTAAGTGTATTAACACTAAAGAGATGTGAATTATCAAGCAGAAGATGAATTGTTTTTTAGAGTATCACTTTTCCAAAATGTGCTCAGGTTGGAAAAAAAGAATATAAGCTAAGCTCGATATAAATTGGTCCACATGAAATTCTTACAAGACTAGAACCATTAACATATGAGTTTGTAACACCAATAAACACGTCTTGGATGCATAATGTGTGATATGTGAGTACACTAAGAAATATTGATATGATCTGACTAAGATGTATTGTCAGCATAGGAAATGAAAACTTGACTAATCTGAAATATATTGAGGAAATAGATAAGACAGTGTGATATCTGGATAAGTAACTGGAAAACCGATTGATCGCACTGAATATAGCCAAGTGGAGGAAATTATTCGAGTGATAGTGCTAAATAGGAAATGGTAGAGCATATGAGGAAACCATACTCCTACCTATTTGGTCAATCAAATAAGAATTTCGAGGATGAAATTTCTTTAAGGAGGAGAGAATTGTAACATCCTATTACCATGTTAAGGGAAGAAAAGTGATTATGAGAATTTACTAAGAAACTAGAAAATGCATATCATGCTTAAGTTAATAATGACATGCATTCATTAACATTTTTTATGTGTAATTAAGTTATTAATGCTATTAAAATATGATTTGGTAATTTTGGTATATTTCAGGTATGTTGGAAATTTGAAGTACTTCTAGAATAAACAAAATGATGACATTGGAGCAATTATATCGTGACATGTGTCAACTTATAGATGTGGCAAATGGCTCATACGCATGATGACATGTGGCAATCTTATTTGGGAGACATGTGTATTTCATGTGAACAATGCACGTAGTTAATTGTTTAGTAAAGAAAGGTTACTGAGCATCGTTTATTCTTCACTGAAATCCCCAAAACACTCTTCTGGTTATTCATCACCAAATAGCAAATTGTTATTCCTATATGGTGTCATTGATTCACTCTTACTGTCAAGAATAGTTAAATCGAGTAAGTAACTCTGTTGATGTTTTAATGTAAATATATGCATGCATGCGTGGGTTTGAGAAGTGTAGTTTCAGTGATGAATGAATTGTTTTTGCAAATGCGAGGAAAAATATTTCATAGGATAGTGTTGAAGTGAGTTTTGAGCTAGAAGAATCATTGAAACTGTGTTTAGGAATAGTGTAGAAATTTAGGAAAAACGATGAACATATACTTTGTTTTTCACTGTACATACATGAATATATGATTGTTTTTACTGTTCATACATGAATTTGTGGAAATGAATTTAAGTGTTTAATGAAATGAAACGAAGAGTTAGTGAGGTTATGGTATAGAGTTGATAAATTGCTAAGTTGTTGATGAAATGAAAGTGTGGAAAAATGAAAAAATGCATCAGATGAAAGTAGAAAGAGAAACAAAATGTAGAAAATGGAATTTGCATGTATGAGAAATAGGATTTTTTATGTTTACGTGTAAAACTTGGATTTTTGATTTGTTTTCTGTTCTTGAGCTTAAATGAAACTGAACGAATTTGTTTAAGTGTTTCATATGTTAATTGAAGAAGATTAAATGAGAATAAAGATCTGAAAAATGCAGTAGAGAGAAAAAGTATATGTGAAGTTTCAAATTTGTGATTTTTGAAGTGTGAACTTGAATTTAATTTGTGTAGAGTTTGCTTTGGAGTTAGAATTGCAATACAGATGGTTTAGAAGTGTGTAAATCTAGAAATAAAAGAAAAATGGAAGGAGAAGAAGAAGAGAAATAATCAGTGAAGAAGAGGAGGAAGTGCGATCGTGCTTTAACACGATTGTGACTTCATTGTTAAGTGCACCATTGCGACTTCACAGGTCCAAGGGGATAATCGCGGTCGTGCAGGCACACGATTGTGACTTTTAACCTTTGTTTGTTTCTGAACATCCTTTGGTATTTTTGTTATAAGTTATTCAACCGGTATCCAAATAATTTGATTCTTAAACCATTAGATTTGACACACATTTTTCTTAATTTCCAAAAAAAATTATAATCATCTGAAATGGATTGTTTGTTGAATTTAAGATGAACATGTTAAGGAATACTAGAATTTAACGACCTGAATAATTTCACTGAACATACTTTGGTATTTTGTTTATATCTTGATCAGTAGGTATCCAAATCGAATGATTCATGATTTAAATTGAATTAGAGATATATGGCCACAATTTGTCTGAAGAGATTGAATTTTAATTATATCTTTAAGAATTTCAAAATCTGACTCGAAGCTAAATACAAAGTACAGTTTTAGCTTATAAATAGTCCAAAAATGTTAGAGTATAACTTTTAGATTGCTAAATCAAATAGAAAGATTTTGATGTTATACTTAAGACATTGGAGAATAATTTCTAGAAGGAAGTGCTACCTAATTTTGTAGCTTCCTTATCAGAATGATCATGAAAAGTTGACCTAAAAGTATGTTATTAGAAAAATCTGAATTGACCAATTTGGTCATGAAAATAGTTTCACATTATTTTATTATAGTTCAAACCCTAAGTACAAATTATTTATAAGGGTTTTGATCACTGAATGATATGGTGATAAGAATTTGAAATGATACCTAAGATTGTCATTGAACATGCATTGTGCATAATTTCGATATACATAGATGTGCATAAGGAAATAATTTTACATCTGTGCAAAAGTGTGATATTTGTAAATGTGTTTTGTATTATATAGAGGAGCACATTGGATGCTAGACAAACATTGTTGAACCATCTAGGCAATAACATATTGGAGCGTACTGTGAGTCAACCTAGATGATTTTGCTAGGATTGATTGAATTTGTTTAAACTTCTAATTATTATCTATTTAAGATTGTTTATAAATTTTTGCACTTAAAGTCTGAGGGGATTAATATTTAGGAATGTATTGGAAGTTCTCTAATTTCTTTGAAATTTTGAATGTTATATGAATTCTTAACAACAATTAAAAGCCGGACTTAGGTCCGAAGACTATGAGATTCTGATTATGTATCATGTTATGTGAATTCTCAACAAAAGTTGAATACTAGATTTAGATCCGATGACTATGAGATTCTGGCTGTGCATCATGTATGACTTATGCATGGAATATTCTGAATTTGATGCATTTTATAAAATAAATGCTCAGATAAAGCCGTTGTGATTGGAGTAGCCAGTATGAAAGTGCTTGCACGTAAAGCTTTGTTTCGTGATTTTTGATTCTACACTTAGGACTATGCTTTGTGATTTTGTTCTGACTGAGCCCAATGGGCCAGTATCTGTATACGTGTGTGATAGGCACTCTGTCACAACAATAATAACGAATCTAGAGTCTCATATGCACCTGTATTTGTATATATCTGTTTTGATTTGTAATGATTAAGTGATGTTGCATAATAATGTGAGTATTTGGATTATTCATGATCTGATTGAACATATGTGAAATATGTGATTTTATATGTTTGACCTGAGTGAAATCATCAATGATGGTTCACTTGTTGAGCTCGCAAAACTCTTAAAAAATTGTAACATGGATTTTCAGGTTCAGAGGAGTTATCCAATTAGATCAATTATAATTTAACCACTGCAAATGCGCATGAGTTTGGGGTCAGGATCAATTTACACCTGCATATGTATTCATTGATTTTTATTCTTTTTGAATTATATTCCACAATAATTGTACTAAGTGCATGTGATTGCTTTGGTAACAAAATGACATTATGATTGTAAGTGTTTTGTCTCTGAAATGGGCCCAAGTGGCTATTGAATGGAAATGTTTAAAAATTTAGCGGGCTCAATTTGATTAATGATTTCTACATACGTGTGCATTGTTTAAAAAAAATAGAAATTGTAATGAATTTTGACTGAATGACTATTCTAGCATGCCACCCTTGCGAGGTACATACTCAGATGTCACCATAGATGTGGGGTATGTGTCCTGCGAGAATGGGGTGCTACAGTTTCTCAACTTCAACTTTGAATTCTTTGAACTTTTCAATGGACTCACTCTTTTTATGCATCAAATACAAATAACCATGTCTAGAGTAATCATCTATAAAGGTTATGAAGTATTCATA
>JAOSBK010000006.1:33003349-33019754 GCA_027568895.1 Erythroxylum shatona | reverse complement strand
CAATCCAAAACGATGTCGTTTTGGTTTAAACCAAAACGACGTCGTTTACGTTAAGTGAGGGGCGCGTAGTTCACCGATGCGTTCACCGACGGAAAATGGGCATCGGTGTATATTGATGTCAAATTCAGCGACCGAATGGTTTTCGGTCGCAAAAAATTATACTTCCTCCCAATTTCCCCGACGGTTACGTTTTTTCGGTTGGTATTTCTGACGGTTTATATACCGTCGGTATTTTTCCGTCGCTATTTCTCATAATCCTTGTAGTGATTAATAAACATTAGGTTTTTATTTTTTATTTCAATAAAGTATTTCTTTCTTATATTACCCTTTTGCTAATTTTTATAAGTTCTATTTTTTATTCACTATGTACTATTTTTATAATGGTATAATACTAATTGAAACTTTAAACTTCAAGCATTTTTTATCAATTTATTATCCATTCCAATTTTTAAAATATTGCTATATTATCATTATTTTAATTATTTTTAACAATTAATATTTGTTGAATTACCTTTATACACACTACAAAAGTTAAGACATTTAGTGACAATTTTTTATGACTAACTATTATTTCGTCACAAATACGAGATTTTTTATGACAAGACAATTGATTGACACTACTGTTTGGATTAACTGTGATGATTTATTGTTTTGTCACTAATATAATAGTAATTGTGACAATTTAGTATCTTTCACAATTAAGTTGTCACTATTAAATATTAATAGTGACAACTTAATTGTGAAAGATACTAATATATTAATAGTGACAACTTTTCTTTTATCACTAAGCTTTATCATTAAAAGTCTATGCAATTTGGTGCCAAAATAATTTTGAAAAGAATAAATTGTAATTGTGATAAAACATATGTTCGTAACTAATATTTTCTATTTGTTGTGACAAAATATAGTTTGGTCACTAATATCTTTTTCTTTTTGTTATGAAACAGTTAATCATCATACAATATTTTACTTGTTGTGATAAAAAATTTTGTCAATAAATATTCAATTAATTAGTGTTTATTTTATATTGTCAAAATAACCAAACTATAACTACGGTCACAATTATTCATAATTTAGTGAGAATATTTTTGTGACTAGCTATTTTTGTCATCACAGATATACGATATTTTTTAGTACCAAGACAATTGATTAACACTATTGTTTGGATTATCTGTAATGATTTATATTTTGGTCACTGATACAATAGTAATTGTGCCAATTTAGTATCTTTCATAGTTAAATTGTCACTATTAATATATTAATAGTGTTAAAATTTATTTTATCACTAAGTTTTGTCACTAAAAGCCTATGAAATTTGTTGCCAAAATAATTTTGGCAGGAATTAATTATAATTGTGACAAAACACATGCTGGTAACTAATATTTTCTATTTGTTGTAACAAAATTTAGTTTGGTCACTAATATTTTTTCTTGTTATGACGAAACGGTTTACCATCACACAATATTTTACTTGTTGTGACGAAAACTTTTGTCAATAAATATTCAATTAATTAGTGTCTATTTAATATTGTCACAATCACCAAACTATAACTATGGTCACTACCATTTATAATCTAGTGACAATTTTTTCTTACTAAGTATTATTTTGTCACAAATACGAGGTTTGTTATAACAAAACGATTGATTGACACTATTGTTTGGATCGTGTTGGAAGACTAGCTCGACTCATAGTTTTTTTTTCCGAGAAAAGGCCTACCAGCTTGTGAGAAAACTTGAAACCCATAATGAGAATAAGCATCACTTCCCTCATCATTTCTTCCAACACGATTCAACCTAGTTTCAGTTCCATTCAAATACCTTGAACAAAAATGCATGCATTCTTGCACAATATATGCCTTAGCAATTGATCCTTCTTGACGTGCCTTATTTCTCACATATGATTTAAGCCTACACAAATATCATTCTATAGGATATATCCATCGATATTGTACTGGCCCAGCAAGTTTAGCCAACTCACAAGAGGAATGGTTAAAGGCACCATTATGTCAAAAAATGAGGGAGGAAATATTTTCTCTAATTTACAAAATGTAAAAGGAATTGTTTTTTCAAGTCTCTCCAAATCATCAAAATGCAAAACTTTATCACATAATTCTCTTAAATAAGTACACAACTTAAGTAATGCTTCACACACCTCTTTAACTAGTAACCTACATATAACCAAAGGAAGAAATCAATGAAGAAATACATAACAATCATGACATTTCATTCCAAAAACTTTTCATTTAGTAAGACTCACATATCGAGAACTATTGGAAGAATAGTCATCTGGAACTTTTAGATCAATTAAGAACTGACAAAATGCTCGTTTTTTCAGCTTTAGACATTGTATAACATACAGGGTGAAATGCATACCTGCCATCACTTGTGGGAGTTGCATAAAGCTCAAGACGTATACCCATAGATTATAAATCAAAACAAGTATTTATAGTATCCTTTTTTTTCCCTCAATGTTCAACAAAGTCTCAATTATGTTATCACATACATTTTTCTCGATATACATGACATCCAGATTATGTCGCAACTTAAGTGTTCTCTAATATGAAGTTTAAAAAACCCCTTTTTTTCTCTAATTTCTGAACAATAGAGCATCTCCATGCTTTCTTTCCCTTACACTCTTTCCAAAATTCACCTATTTAATGAAAATAGTGGAAATAAGAAAAAAAAAGAATATAGATAAAATATACATATAATTTAAATCAATCAAATTTCAATTCATAAAATTGATTATTTTTTCAACAACATCATCCCTTGATAATTGTTTCAATGTGCTTCGATTTTCTTTGGTACCATCAAATGCTTTAGCATTTTTCCTCTAAGAATGATTAGTTGGTAATAAGCGATGGTGACCAAGATAGCATGTTTTACATCCATTTTGAAGCATGTGAGAAGACGTTTCAAGATTGCAAACAGAACATGCTAACTTGCCTTTGGTGCTCCATACTAATAAATTATTGTAAGCTAGAAAATAATTTATGGTCCATAATCGAGCTGCACGTAACTGAAAATTACTTTATAAAAATGCATCATATGTCTCTACATCCAACTCATCAATCAATGGTTGTAACTATATCATTTGCAGGATCTTTCGAACTAGGAATCAAAAGTGACATTATGAAATAAGGATCTTTCATGCAAAGCCAAGGTGGAAGGTTATAAGGAACTAACACAACTGACCATATACTATAAGAAGTGTTCATATTCCCAAATAGGTTAAAACCATCATTTGCTAAACCAAGTCTAATATTACATAGGTCTACTGCAAAAAAGGGGTGCACAGTATCAAAAATTTTCCAAAAATTCGCTAGACATCCCATACACTCATTATTACATGGTTTTTCCTAATGCAATCTCAAATCTTTAGCAAAATTAGATGGCAAGTATAATATCTGAAAGAGAGGAGTCAACGGAAAATATCATAAGACTTTTTGTGGAATCTTTTTCCTACGGTCATGCTCATTAATCATATTCCCAATTTTCCCATTATTCTTCCATCTATATTCACCATATGTTGGACAAGATTGAGCATTCTCATATTTATTTCTGTAAAGTATGCAATCATTTACGCAAGCATCTCTTCTCATATGAAAGCCTTATATCTCGGGAAACTTTCTTACAATCAAAATATGAGCTAGCAACTTTATTATCTTTAGGAAACCATCTTTTCATTATTTAAAGCATTCCATCAACTGCATTTGTTCTAATCCTATAAAGACATTTCCAATTCAATACTTCAAAAATGAATGATAGTGTGGAATATTCCTCACATCCAAGATATAACTCTTGCTCCAATTCTCTCAATAATCTATAAAACTTAATAGCTTCCTTATTTGGAATGGTGGGGCCACCTTTGATAGGATCATCAGCTTCTTCATTTAGATCATAAGAACTATCCCTCATAAGATCACATAACATATCACACATTCCATCAATATTTTCACTTTTATTACTCTGATTACTATCATTGTTGTCATCAGAATAATATTGTAAAATCTCTCCATGATGGTACCACTGCTTGTAGTTTTTATTTATCCCATTTAACATTAGATGTTCATAAATTGATTGACTTGTCCTAAATAAATTATTGTAGAATTTTTTTTCAAAGACAACGAGCTACTCTTCCATCGTCAAAATGTCTAAATGAAAAATCTAGAAATTCATTAACTCCTTTTTCATATTGTGACAGTGCTCTATTAGAAATTTCCATCCAAGTTTTGCCAATCATCATTATCCTACAATACAAATTAATTGAATAGGTTCAACAAAAGTTGACACAAAACTTGCTAGGATAGGGAACTTTATAAGCATTAATATTTTCCAAATAAACATTGAGGCATTACTAAGAAGAAATTAAAATACACCCATGAATAAGTTAGGCTCGGTTAGTTGAGAGACTTAAATGAGGCAAAAGAGGAAGGCAATAAAGAGAAAGAGAGATAGAGAGACAGAGAGAGAGAGGGAAAACATGATGAGCTACAGCTTAAACAGTAGAGGAGAGGAGATAACTTCATGTATATATTAATTTTCACAAGCTCTACCCTCTTTCCTTTTTATCAAAATTGCGTTGTCGGCTTCAAAATGAGAGTAATCTGCCCTCTTTCTTTTCTATGAAAATTGCATTGTTGGCTTCATGTATATATTAATTTACACGATGTCATATTGGAGATTATTTTTCTATAAATGTAAAACGAAGAAGAATAAGAAGGGTAGTAGTATTAAATACAAGTTAACAATTACACTTGTTTTCATTGTTATATTGGAGAATTGGAGTGATTTTCTAGTATTAAATAAAAATGAACAACTACACCTGGGTTATGTAGGAATGGACACGTGGGTCTAATCTAATTATAAAGGGAATGGACACAAAGGAAGCATCGTATGATGAAATAAATATCAAACAAAATTAGGTATTCATTTAGATTAATAGAAAATATCTAATAATTCAAATACAAACTATCATTATAAAATATATAATAATTCAAAATAAATAAAGATAGAAATTTAGAGATTTTTACAAGACAAATTATAAGTTTACGTTTTTATTAAACAATAATAAAAAAAGATAAAGTTTTTCATCAACTAAAACTTCTTATCTTTATCTCTCACAAGTCACAATATATTGTTATCAAAATTTGATTATTCGACAATTGAATATCTAACATTTTTTTAAGAAGTAAAATCGCAAGGTTATTATATGCTATCCTATTTATAGGGAAAAATACACATCAGAATTTAAAGAATTTATATATTAAATTTATTTTAAAGTTATTTATATTAAATATGTGATTTATAGAATGTTGAAGTAAATTTTGCTAAATAATCCAACATTAATATACCCTTAAAATTGTGGACACCAACCGCAAAAGGTCATGGAAGTTCGTTCAAAGTTTTAAAATTTAAATTTACCAATAAAAAGTTGATATTATGAAAAAAAAGATAAGCGTGACCACACCGAAGTTTATGGGATCCAACACAGTCTAAGCTGAAGGTTTCAATCAAAATGATGACTATTAATATATTTATAGCTAATACAGCAATATTACGGAGCCATAATCAACTACACGCAGAAAACCATTGAGCCTTAAATGCCAAACAACTTAGAAACATCGTATAAGTTTGATGATTTCTTTCAAACTTGATTCGACTGTCTCATCTAAATTGTCTTCTTGCTTTGCATTTATAAATGTTGGTATACTTTTATTCCCTAATAAAACTTAATTTTATTATTATTGTATAAATTTTAAGGCTGGAAACTACGCGATACGATTTCTTTAATATTATTATTTATAAACAAATTTAAATATTTTCTTATAAATTATTCAAAGTACATATATTGATAATCCAAAAGTAATATTTTACATATCAATAGATATTTGCTAAACATAACTTTGAAATATATATTTATTTAAAAAAATTTATACAAATTTTTATCTAAAATCAATTATTTTTATTAGATGAATAAATTCAAAATTTCTGTAACTATCCCACTAACATAATAGTTTATGATAAAAAATAAATTACTCTCATCTATATTTATTATGATTGTAAAAATATTAAATATAATTTTAAATTTATAAAACATAAAATTTTATATTGAAAATTAAACTATTACATAAATTTTAAAAAATTTACAATGAAATCGTTTTTTAAATTAAAAAATTGGAGAGCAAGTATTGAAAGATGTAATTCTACATCTATAAAATGAAGAAGAAAAAGTGCATTATTATTAAATAAAGCTTAACAGCTACGAGTTTCATTTTATGAGATGTCATATATTTTCTATATGTACAAAACAAAGAAGAATAAGAAGGGCAGTAGTATTAAATAAAACTTAACAACTACACCTAGTTTAGATGGCGATGTCGTATTGGAGAATTGGAGATTGTTTTTCTATATGTACAATGAAGAAGAATAAGAAGGGTAATAGTATTAAATAAAACTGAACAGCTACACCTGGTTTTCTTTTACATGATGTCGAATTGGAGATTATATATGTAAAACGAAGAAGAAGAAGAAGAAGAAGCAGAAGAAGAAGAAGAAGAAGAAGAAGAAGGGTAATACTATTAAATAAAGCTTAATAGCTACACCCAGTTTTGTGTGAGGAGATCTAGGTAATTATGGAACAGTAAAGCTGGTGGAAGAAGATCAATCGTGAACAGTCATATATTCGTTATGCATGGTGTGAATAAATTTCATCATCTTCATGTGCGCAGTTCTCTACTCTGCTTCATTGCATATCTTTAGTTACAGTATTCTCTCCACATCTACCTATTCCTCTGCTCAAATACTAACAAGTAAACGCCCATTGTTGTTTGTTTAACTTATTCTTCTAATTTTGTTGTTTGATGTGTCCTTTACCAAATTTATAGGAATGGGTTACATATTCTTGAATTTCCCTTAGAAATATTAACCTCAAATTACACATTCTTTCATGATTTAGCTTAATACATAAGTTTTTTTAGCATTACTCTGTTACTATAAACATGACTAACTCATGGAACTATTTCTAATATAACTGCTTGTTCTTTGACCATCAAACTACTCATAGAACTACTCTCTCTGACCATTGATTCCCACTCTCTTTATTACTATAAACTTGACAAACCTATTCACTTTAAATGGGTTGCCTCTAGATTATAAATCTTTTATCACAACAGTAGAATAGACGGAAACCTCTATCACTGTCACTGAATTTTGTGCAGAATCGCTTCTTTATGAACAACGTCTCCTATTATAAATGTGTACAACGTCTTATTTATGTTTTCCCATTCAATGTTTTACACTACTTAACGCTTTATTCAACATCTTATTCAATGTGTAACACGTATAATGTGTACAACATCTTTATGAATAAGCGTTAAGTGGTGTACAACATTTCCTACACTACTCAATGCTTCATTCTATCTTCAATGTCTTCATGAACAAGCATTAAGTGGTGTACAACATCTCCTACACCACTTATCATGTATCTAGTATGAATTATGTTCAAGGTTATTGTTTTTATCATTAATTTAAGTATATAGAGTGGAAAGTGACTCAAAGATATTTGTTTTCTCTTGATTTTTTTTTCTGCTTGTTGACTTCATTAATTTCTTCTTACAATTTTTTTTAGCTGCATATGTTGCTTGTTCCTAATATTTATTTATTTTTAAAGTGCAAAATGGTTAAAATTGGTAATTATATGCAAAACTGCAAGATGGTTAATAATGGTAGATCTTTATCAAATATGGATGATGAACAAAATGAACCTAGTATGGTAGAGAAGTCAAAAGCTATAGAAGCTCTTAATCAATAGTCTGATGCTACAGTTGGAACTTCAAATAATGCACCTAACCTAGAAGGACAAGTTATTAGTACTGGTAACGTGTACATTTAAATTTTTAATATAATATTTTATGTCTATTAATTTTTATTTTTTAAATAGGAAATGTAAATTATAAAAAAGTGGACAAGGACCAACAATTAATGCTAGATTTGCGAAGAAGAAAGCTAAAGGAAAACAAATTGATGTTAAATTTCCTCCTCCGTACTATAAGGTATGTGGTAATATTTAGTCACTATTTATAATTAGTTTAGTGGCAATAATGTTGTAATAATAAGATGAAGTACTATTACGACTGTGTTGTAGCCTTATAGTTTTGTCACACATTTCACAAGTTTTAGTGTCACAAAAGTATTGCATAATTGTGACCATTTCTTATATTAGTTACTATTTCGTTAGTGACGGAAATATTTTTGACGGAAGGTGACGACTTCAAAAATTGAACACTATTAATAATAGTAACTAATATTACTGCTTTTAGTGACAACTTTTACTTTCACTAAAAATACAATTTATTGTGGTGACTCTTTCAACCCTAATATAACATTGATAAATTAAATACAATTTTTCTATAAATCATATTAAAGTGTAAGATCAAATATATTATTACACCAAATATAAATTATAGGGAATATCATAAAAGAATTGACAAATATTCCTAAATATAATTATTTACTTGAAGAAGGACTATTCTATCTACTGAAAATATAAAAGGCCTCATATTTACTTTTAAGGAATAAAAATATAATAACCACTGAGATTAAATAAAATAGCAAAAATTTCTCTGTATTTAGAAATTAAAATCTAATGAATGTAGGATTAATGCGATTTTTAGTTGAACATAAAAATTTCTTGTTTTTAATTTCTAATTTATATTTCAACAAATTTGAATGAATTAGAATCGAAAAATCAAAATGAAATGGTATAAGCATGAGCACCTTCCAACGTGTGAGCCCTCCACATTATTGACATAAAAATGGTTTAGCAATCATGGCTGGCCCCGGTCCTTTTGATCATTTCCAATTTTGCAGCAAGCGTCTGATGTGATATTCTTTTTGTTGGAGGCAAATGGCTCACCAAATAGTTGGTTGCTTGCGGGCCTTGTTATTGAAGTTATCAATTCCCTCTCTCTCCTCTCTCCCTCCAGGTTGTAGTGCTGTCTATCTTTGGCTTCGAGATTTTTGTGGATATTGACTAAAATACTAAAGCTCATCATTATTTGACCGTATATTAATTTGATGAGAGAAAATAAAGGCAGGCAAGAAACGAAAGATAAAATTTTAGTAGATGCGAGGATAGAGACTAATGAAACGACATGTTTAGCTCACCTATTAACTCGTCAGTCTCAACTGACATTTTCTTATCAACTTTATTTCTTTAACTCAATCCAAATAGCAAGGCAAAGTTGCTCCCTCTAAAATTAGGTGTTGCCTGTATATGTTACTTGATGCGGTAAAAGAAATGTTATTGTATAGATCTAGCTACAATCCAAGTTTTGGTTTAGTGTCCCAGTGTTTTTAGTCTAATGACTCAAGATGATAACACCAATCACGTAAATGATACTGATCAAATGCAATCGTGAACTGAACGGTCAAATTCCAGGAACAGTCGCTTACAAGAAGGAAATTGTTGTATGTATTGCAACTTTAATCTTTTTGATGGACAACATACCAAACTCGATAGCATACGGAGCAAATGAAAGCGTCTTTCACGTTGATCCTGCTAGTCGCGACCTTATGAGCGGATAGACGCAAGGAAAGCATGGGGTTTTGACAAGTTGTGTTTTATCTCATGCGGAAAGCACCACAGTGGGTCCTAGTCTATTCTCCAGGCATTGACAAGCTATGTTACATCAATCAACTTTTTTTAGGGTTTTTTTTTCCCACAATGGACTTTCGAAGATGGTTGTGGAACCAAAGGATACTGTAGGACTCACTAGGATGGGTAGGGTGGGTAAGGAGCAACGGGTCTCATCATAATCCTTTCCTGAGTTATAATAACAGCCATATTTTCAAAATCCCCGTCTATTTCAACATCTTAGTCCAAGTACAGTTATATGAGGTCTAAATCAAGGTTAGACTTGTATGTTGCTTGCTGTGGTAATTAATATATATCTCTAATGCTACTAAATCCGATGGAAAACTTAGAATAGACTTTGCTATGTTACAAGTCAAATGACAGGCCGTACTTTGCCTTATTTCAGAACTAAGCGCTTTCTATCAAAATAACAAAAATAAGTGAAACTTAAATTGAACTCATTAATGACTAGGCTACTTTAAGCACAACAAGAACAATTTTCATATTTCTAGTTTCGTATAATTCATCCACCCCAACCCTGGCCTCGATTTGAAGTAAATCGTTTGTTGGGGTGGTGTTGCACCATGATCCTATTATCGTCACTACTACATTCGTAAGTTACACGATATTCAAATTTGGATTGATTAGCTTTGCATCAGTCAATGTAGAATCTCAACATGATCTTAAAATCTAGATTAGTAATTAAGATTTATTGACGGATAATGATTAATAAAAGACAATTTCAATCATCAACAGCACTTTTATAAGAGTTTCCCATCCAAGTATGGACTTCTTATTCATATATTGACAAGAAATGTTAACTGTTGTGGGAATATATAATGCCTTCAGTTGACATTCCAAAACACTATAGCTGCTCCTTAAAAATTAACTACTACTGTTGCTTTTGAGACAATTCCTCCAGAGCATATTGTAGATAACCACATCAAACTATTTATTCTGTGTCTTCTCTGTATTTTCAAAGATGCTTCTTTCTGCATATAAATCAAGTGTCATTGTTAACAAAGTAAAGTTGTAGCTCTACACTTGGAGATTCCTGCACAGTGTACAGTAACGATGGCAAAATCTTACTTTCCTTCCAACAAAAGAAGCTTAAATTGCTATAAAGTCGTACACCTAAAAGGGTTGTCGAAGGTCAATTGTAGGTTATAAGTAAGCAAGCTTATTTATTATACTAAAAAGGGTAAATTTATTTACTTTTGAATTTATAAATTATATTTAAAATTTATAAGACTTATATAAAAAATTAAAAGTTTACCACTAAACGAGTTATTATTATTAATATTTAAAACAACTTTTTCAGTTGCCTGAAAATTCAGTACAATATGGGAAAAAGTATAAGGAAATACTATCAGAATATATCTTCACAGCAAGATTTCTGATAACATAATTTAAGTAAATGGTGTATGTGAATGCTCATGTTCCTTAATTATTGAGAACCACACGTGTCTCTGTCCCTCGTCTCTGTCGTCGGGTCGAAACATTATGCATGATTTTAAAACTGTAACTTGATTGGGAAAGAGAGCGTGCCACTTTCTTTTTCCTCTTGCAAGTTTAAATTTGGCATGGTGGAGCCTTCTCAGACTTTTCTATCGAAGGACCCCGTCAATTAAATTACTAGAAATATACTTAAAAAGTGGGGGTTGGGGGACTTTCTTTTCTAAAGCAATTTTTAGGTTGGCACACTTGCTACTTCTTTTGACTATTTAGCACCAACTTACCATTGTATCTTGTTTTACTTTATATGTTTAGAGAAAGATATATTCCTATTGCTTCTTCAGGTTTATATGGCAAAACTTTGAAATTCCTATAACCTAGCATGCACGAAAATGATGTTTCAAAAATAGAAAAAAAGTTAAGATGCAAAAGAAAATATATTTCTATAAAATAAAAGAAACCAACACGTTGGCTAAGCAAAAATTAATGCATAAAAAAGTTATTTCATTCTAAATTTAATTAATTATTATTTTAACTACATATAAAGATATCTGGAACAAACAATCGTCAAAAATAAATATAATACAAACTGAAAAGTATAAAATGGATAAAAGAATTTGAAAAACACATATTTTCAACAAAATTCTGTGAAAAAATTGAACTGTATTCTTGCATGTTAAGTTGTAATTTGCAAAGGAGATTGATTAAATAGCTAATGATTACTAAAAAACTATTAACTATTAGCTATTTAATCAATCTCTTTTAAATAATAATTAAAAATAATCTTATGTTTTTATTATTTATAATGATATTTACTGATATTCATCAAATAAAACCGTTGCAATTGCAATTTAGGTATAAACTGACTTCCTCTTTTGTTGAGAAGGAGTATACTTGATTAACTTCCCGTTAATAGTTCAACTACTTTGTTCTGTCTTCAATAATTTGTGTATTTTGTTTCTATCACAAGCAACTTAGTTCAGGATTGCGACACGTAGCCTAAAACTTCAAAAGTTGAAAAGCATCTGAGAGAGGATTAGATTTTGGAAAGTTATGTTTGTCCTTGACGAGAAGTTGAGTTCATTCACAGACGGTGGGCGATGCTTCAATTCATCAAATAAGCGAGCCTAGAATCTTAGGTATTAGACAAGAGTTGTTGCCACAGTCTGAAGGGGCCATGAATACTTGCCTTTTTAGAGTCATTTCTGACCCACTCAAATTTATTAGACAAGCCAATTACTCACTACATACGACTGAAGATTAATCCCTATTTTAGTCCACAAATGAAAGTTTTCTTTGATGATGATCATTCAGGGCCACCCCCAATCAATCAAAAATCTTCATCTTTCTCTCTAATGTCTTCAGAGGCAGTTGAAATATCATGTCCAATTTTCCACTCAAGGGTTTTGCACGACCTTACCTCTTGACTAAGGCAAGCCATTGCTGGTCCAAACTCACCACGTATGGTTTTAAAATCGACGGAATTAGTATATCTCAGTATTTGAATCATTTCTTTCCAATAAATTAAATGGCATGATAGGACATAGTCCCTTTTTTAAAAAAAAATTCTACCACACTTGTAGTTTTTAAATTTGAAGATTGAATTTGAGATGATACCTACTGGATTTTTTTGAACGAAAATAGGATCTTTAATTCGGAAAAAAGTGAATAATGTGTTTATAAAGTTGAAGATATATGATTCTATATGCCACACTTTCCTCTAACTTTTCACTAAAATAATGGAAGCTCTTTCAAAACGTATTCACAATGAAGATAAGGGTTGATTGAAATTATGATTTTTCTATAAAAAATAAGAAATTTCATTAATTTTGCCAGAAACAAAAAAAAAAATAAACAAGAAAAAGAACGGCTGCTAGTGGCATATATAGTTCTATATTACGTCTAGTCGTATAGCACTAAAGATATCTTATAAGTATGGATGCTAACTAGGGTTAGGGCTATAGTCACTAATACATTGTTACATACACACAAAAGTTATAGCAAGGTACACCCTTCTTTTACTTCTAGCTCAATCCAATTCAAAAGCTGGCGTTTTCCAGTTTTATATTTGGATAACCAAACTGAATAGTAACTAAGCTTCCCACCAACGCATATACGCGAGGTAGGGTTTTTAAGATGATGAAGAAACGCGTACAAAAACGAGATGGGTCTGGAAGAACAACAACTTCATCTTCTGTGATGAGAAGCGTGCGATACGGTGAGTGTCAGAAGAATCACGCAGCGAACATCGGAGGCTATGCGGTGGATGGCTGCAGAGAATTCATGGCAAGTGGACAGGAGGGAACTAATGATTCTCTTCTCTGTGCTGCTTGTGGGTGTCACAGGAATTTCCATAGAAGAGAAGTGGAAACTGAGGTGGTCTGTGAGTATTCTCCGCCTAATTCTAGTCGTCAGTAAAATTTGATTAAACAAATTGTTTGCTGTTTGTATATTGCTGTTATGGGAAAAGGGAAACCACAGCATTAGTCTTCAGGTGTACTGTTCTCTTTGAAATGTGCTTTAAGGTGTGTACGAAGTATCAAATTTCTTGTTCTTCAATCTGCAAGAAAGATCAATTATAATTCCTTTTGGAGTTCTTCTCAAATCTCATATGTTTGGCTGACTTATCATAACTTTCAAGTACATATATAGAGATAAGAGATTTCAGTGAGCATATAAGATGACTTTATCGAAGTTTGATTTGTCAACAAATAGAATTAATAACACGGCAAAAATATACGGATGTAGCAATGAAGGAAAATGTGGGTTTTTTCCTCATCAATATGTTCAAGCATTTAGCATTTGCCAAAATCTTAGAACCACCAACAGCCCAAACGATTGAAATTATAAACTCATCACTTCCTTAATTACTTAAGAAACTCATTTAATGTCTAATCCATAATGGCAGTTCATTCCCTTGAATATGAGCTCTAAGTTTCACTCAGTTGCCTCACTTCCAATGGCCTTGAATTTATGCATGACCAGACAGCAACCTTCAATTGGTGCAAACTCGCTTATGCTTTTACCGCAGATCAACATAAGACAGGGGGCATGTTAAAAGGGTGTAAGTAATTAACTAAGAATGCTTCTTACTCGATCAAGACCTATAGGCTTCTGAGTTTCGAAAATTTAACCTTTATTCGACTATACGTAAAGAATATAGAATTTGTTGCCAGGTAGATGAGCATCTCCTTAGCTGTTAGATAGTGAAGTTCTGAGTTTTTCAGTTTCATCAGCCTGGTTGTTGACAGCTAGATATCTTCCTGGAGTTTGAAAATGAGGTGGATAGCTGAACATGCACAGTCCATTTTATAAGTTTTCTCCGCCTTGAAGCTAGTATATACTCGAACTTGCATGCATATACACGAATACATAAACATATAATGCCAAATTGGCAATGAGCTTGTACTTAATATGGCAGACCGCTTTTCACTAAAGGGCGTAATAGATTTGGCCGCATTCTAGATTGAATTTATCTACTATCTATGTGGGAATTCTGTGTATTGATGAACATATATTCTCTTTATTTCTTGCCCTGAATTCTTGCCCACTGACAGTTTAAGTGTATTTTTCTGATAAGGATAGTTCATCTTGTTTAATTTGCAATATCTAGAATAAAAATTTTAAAGGTCCACTATCCAATCACCTTATCTCTGATTCAGTATCTAATTTAAAGGTCACAAAAGTTAAAAAAAAACATAATATATCTCCCCTCTTTTGGATATAGGATTACTAGAAAAAAAAATAATAAAGAAGATTACACAAAAGAAATAATAATGGGGTACGAAGGAGGAACATACTTTCTATCTTCTTACAAAGATGCATCTTTTATTATTTATATTATTATCTTATAATCAACAACGTTAACGTATAATTTCTAAATGATTCTAAGTAGAAACTCTCATACTATATAAACAACCATTGTGAATAATATTTCTAAATTGGTGATTGAGCCCGAGTTTGATAAAGATTTGGATAATTCGATTGAAAATCGATCAAGTTGGAAGCTTTCAGCTCGAACTTGAACCCAATCGAGTTTCACATATCCAAATGTAACTATTTATTAAAATATAAAATAATATCATTTTAAAAAAAAAAAGGAAGAAGGAAAACAAGTTACAACATATGTCTAGGGGATCGAGGTCCCGAGGTATCCGCTACAAGGAGAAAAGGACACCCAATGGATGGTTCGTCGAGGTATGTCACGCTGAGGTCAAACGTAGTAGTGTGATTCGCGAGCCAGTCTGCGCATCTGTTGCTCTCGCGATAGATGTGGCGATGAGCAACGGTCCAGTTCCGGTTGAGCAGCTCATGTATACCTTGAACGATGGGATTGAGGGCAGTGCTTTGGTAGCGGCAGAGGAGATGCATTGGAGTGCCGTGGTGGAATCCACCTCTAACTCAATCCGGCGAAATCCCAGATTCCATGCGAGTGTGAGACCAGTAAACATCCCCCAAAGTTCTGCGGACAGCGGGGAGCACCAACCGATGTTGTGAGTGAACCCACCGAGCCATTGACCTGTATCGTCTGGTAGTAGCCCGCGGGCGGAAGCAGTGAGTGACGCTGGTTTACTGGTGCCATCGGTGTTGAGTTTCACCCACCCCTGGGAAGGCGTGTGCTAGCTGAGACAGTGCTGATGTCGAGGGCCGGAGCCAGAAATCGAGGGGTGTCGCCAACCTTCTGCCTGACGGATAAGACCTGTATAAGACAAAAGACAAGAAGTGGGTGAGGTAGGTCAAGTAAAAGTGTCGTCGAATACCGTCTGATTACGCCATGTCTAGAGGAGCCAACAAACGGTGCCGAACAGGATCGCCCACTCGTGGCTGTGAACGGGTTGGTGGTGCTGTAGGTTGGTCAAGACCCACTCTTGCACCGGCATAGTGAAGAAGTCGCGAGGCAGAATATGGGAGGGGAAGGTGGTCCACATATGACTGGCTTTGTTGCAATCCCAAAAGACGTGGAGGGAGGATTCTTCCAGGAGGCAATGAGGACAAGCATTGTCCGTGGTGATGTGTCGACATATGAGCTGTTTTTTGGTGGGAAGGCGGTCGTACGCCAGTATCCAAAGAAACGAGCGGATACGCTGGGGGACCTTCCAATGCCAGATCGCCTGCCAGACCGGATGAGGCTATTCAGTATCGTGATCTATAAGCAGAGCATAAGCGGAGGCGACCGTGAAGTGGCCCATGTCGAAAAATCCCCAGATCAATTGATCCGGACCCAAGTATGGTTTCGGGGGAAAAGAACCAGCGATGGTCCTACAAACCGATGGGGGAAGAAAGGGTTGAATAACATCCCAGTTCCAGTTGCCAT
>JAOSBK010000006.1:32983159-33003249 GCA_027568895.1 Erythroxylum shatona | reverse complement strand
GGTGTCGCTGAGGTCCCCATTCCAGGTCACTTGCATGGAGACCGTGGAGATACATTGCATGATAAGGGTAATCAGCGAAGTAGGGAGCCCGAGATAAGAGAAAGTGTCGCGAATGAAAGCCCAAGATAATCGATAATAGGCTTTTTCCAGATCCACCTCAGGGCCATAATCCCGCGAGGCCCCGATTTGCATTTCATGGTATGGATAACCTCTTAGGTGATGATGATGTTATCCGTGATCAGCCGTCCCGGGACGAAGCTGCTTTGAGTAGGGGCAACAAGATGACCAAGGTAGGGTTGTAACCAGGTCACAATGATCTTCGTGAGTGCTTTATAAAGCACAGAGCAGAGAGCGATAGGACGAAAATGAGTGATAGACGTGGGGGACGAAAGCTTAGGAACGAGAACCATGATGGTTTTGTTGAGCTCCAGGTCCCAGTCCATAAGCTGAAAAATTTGCTGTAGGTAGCGAGTCATAGAAGGGCCAAGGGTATCCCATTAGGATTGGTAAAAGAGAGCAGGGAATCCATCGAAGCCCGGAGCCTTGTGTGGATTCATGTTATGAATAACTGTCCGAATCTCCTTGGGACTGGGGGTGCGGGCTAGCAAATGCTGGGCTGAATGGGGGAGGGGAGGGAAATGTCCAGATAAAGGAGGAGGAGCGTGGGTTAGGCTGTCCTCCGTGTATAGGTCCTCGAGAAAGGTTTGCGCTAGCCGACGAAGAGACGCAGGATCCGAGATGTGAGTGCCAGAGGCATCGGTTAAGGAATGAATCCTGGTGTGTCGGCGTTTTGGCGGGTAATGGCATGATAGTACTTGGTATTTCAGTCACCTTGTCCAAGCCATTTGCAGTGGGATTGTTGATGCCAATACAGTTCTTCTTGATAAAGGACCTGCTCTAATTAGGTTCGTAAGGCTTGCTCAAGCTCTCGGAGAGATTCCGAGGTCGGCTCGTCGAGGTGTTTCTGGATACCCTCGAGTCGCGCCATGAGGCGGCGCTTTCGATGGAAAATGTTGCCAAAAGTCTGGTGGTTCCAACTCTGTAAGCGCGCCGAAAATGACTTGATTGACCCGCTAAAATCGGTAAAGGTAGGTCGCCAATGATTGGCGACAAATTAGGCGAAGTCCGGGTGGGTGAGCCAAGCGAACTGAAATCGAAAAAGCAGGGAGGGGGGCGGGCGAGGAGTAGGATGAGTAGTAAAAGTGATGAGTAGAGGCCGATGATCCGATTTCAGAAAAGGTAAGTGATGCACCGTGGTGGAAGGAACTGCGTCGTGCCAAGTAAGACAGCAGAAAGCCCGATCCAAACGGGCAAGCAGATTGCCTCGGCGCCAGGTGAACCGGGGTCCTGAGAATCCCAGATCTAACAAATTACAATTGTGCACATAGTAACAAAAAGACGATTAATGACCGGATGGGAACGGGATCCCCCGCGACGATCAGTGGCTTCCAGTTTGGCATTAAAATCTCCGCCAAGGAGCCAAGGGGTAGTAGTGACGTGGGCGATTTGTTGTAAGTAACGCCAGAGGTAATGTTGAAGAGAGTAAGTCGGACTAGCATAGATGGCAGTGAAGACAAAAGCAAAGTGATCCCATTTGATGTGGACGTGAATAAACTGTCGGTGCGCTAGAAGGACCCGCACCATAAAGTGAGGTTGCCAAAGGAGCCAAATAACGCCCGAATAACGCTCGGCTTCAACTCTATAGGAATGAGCAAAACCCAAACTTCGAATGACCGTCATAGCTCGGGTGCCACTGATACGAGGTCGAGTAAAACTAGAAAACCTGGTTTGCGAATCCAAATATAATTTCGAAGGATAGGCTTGAAGGTACGCCCTCCAACCCCTTGACAGTTCCATATTAGTATAGACATAAGCATCAGGCAAAGAGGGGAGGTTTAATCTGTGAGGGGGCGGACTGCCGGAGCAGTCAACTTTTGGGAGGAGGTTGGCAGTGGGCCCTGTAGGGACTTGGTCATGTGTATATCAGTCACTGTAAGGTGGCCCGGCTCATCGAGTATCTCTACCTCCGGGTCAGGGGGTCGAGGCGGAAGAATTGGGTTACCACTCTCATTAGAGGACAAGGTTGCGGAAGGACCAATGTCAGGTGACTCCGCATCCATATCCTTGCAGCCCAGTTCCTCCGGGGCCGGGAGGGTGAAGGATGGGTCTGGAATGAGGACATCAGCATGAGAGGGGAGGGAAACCGCTACATGACTTGGGAGTGGGTTGGGGGTTGCGGACTGTGTGGGTTTGGGTGGAGCTACAGAGGTTGTCAAGTGGGCTGGGCTAGGGGCGGCGCAGGTGAAGGGTTGGGCAAGGGACGTGGGCCTGGAGGGAAGGGTTGGGCCCATGGGTCTGCGGGAGTGGGGGCGAGGTGATGCCGTTTTATGGCTGGGCGAGGATGACATCGTCTTGGCTTGAGTAATCAGGCATCTCCCGCGTCCTTCGTTAGCGGGACGAGGAGCTAGGGATTGCTCCAAACCGTTCTGCAGCTCGGTCACATCGAGGGAAGGAATGGTCGGTTGCGCAGTGACTGTTGAAGGGGAGGTGGCAACGGGTGGTGCTGAGTCAGACAAGGCGGCGTATCGCGAGCCCTACAGTCCAGTGGTGACGATACGTGTGACGCGGTCGGAGCAAGGAACGGTGGGGGTGGTGGGTGGTTTTCTGGGTCGGCGTTAGACTTGCATCCACTCCCCATAGACTGCCGGGGTTCGTGATGAGATCGAGGAGGCGCCAGTGTCGCCTCGGGTGGTTGGGGGCGATTCAGAGAGCTGGTTACCAAAGGAAGGTAGGTCGGTGGAAGGCAGGTCCGGGCGTTGAGGGCAAATCGCGATGGCATGACCGACCATGCCACAACCTAAACAGATCGGAGGGAGACCCTCGTAAGCCACTTTAATGGCTTCACCATCCAGCTCCACTACCGACCTAAGAGGGGAGCTCAAATCGACGTCGACTGCCACCCTAGCAAATTTACCTCGACAAGTCTGTTGTGTGTGGTTATCGATTTTCACTGTTCGTCCAACTAAGTTTCCAAACGCGGTAAGGATCGAAGGATGATAGCAAGCCACGGACAATTCGGGAAACCGCACCCAGCCATTTTTAAATGAATGAAGTTCAAGTTTCAAAACCATGAAAGTTCAAACAAAGTTCAATTTAAAGTCCAAGAAAAGACATGAGTCCAAATTTGAGTCTAGCCTAAAATTAAAAAAAAGCTTAAGTCTATTTCAAAATTTGAAATAAAAAAGAGTTAAGTCTAGCCTAAAATTCGATTAACACATATTGAACTTACTAATTTTGAGTCAGGCTGAGTTGGATTAGACTGAACTAGGAAATTTTTGTCATTCCTAATAATAGTCACAATAATTGTCAAAATCAATTATATGTCATTGTATTACGAAGAATTTTGTGAGGGTTTTAGGGTTCCTCACAAAATTTTGATTTCACTATAATAAGGAAGCTGATAGATATAGACGTGCAAGAAAAGTGTGGTGGTAATTTGTATGATCCTCGTTTATGAAATTTATTAATTTTGTAAAGCTAATGGTAATAAGGAATTAAGTCAGCATACATAGACTCATATTGTGAGCTTCTAGCAAAGGATGGAAGGTCTCTAAGATGGATATTATAATATGTTTTAATGTCAATTTTGTTATTGCCACGAATGGAATCCTTATAATTTTGCAATTAAGAAGAAAATTTGATATGTACGTTTACTACCAAGCACAAATGTTGCATGATTAGATAAATGTCACATTGATAAAGTTAACATTTTTGGATAACTTTTAATGCATGAGTTGGGGTATGTAATGAATTGCAACCCACTAACTTATGTTAATTTCTTTTTAATTCTTGTTATTTCTTTTTTTCCTCAATAAAAGGTTCATAATATGAAAAAGGAAAAAAAATAGTGCAACCTAAAATCAAAACAGACACTACAAGAAGATAACACATTACCAACATAAAACATTATGTAATAAATTAGGGACAAAAATTGATTTTTCGTCGATAAATTTGTCAGAAAAATTATTTTTTGCGACCTCCAAAATATTCATCGATAAATGTAGAGGAAAATTATCCCTAAGATTTTTTCGATAGAATATAACAATAGAATAGTAAAGTTTGTCATAAAAATTGGCGACAAGTTGGCGGAAAAAATAGGCATTTAAATTACCGATGAAACCATATTTTTGTTAATAAAATACCGACGGAGCTATTGTGCCATCAGTAACTGTCAAATTGTTCATAAATTAAAATGACATCATTTGATTTTAATCAAAACATCATTGTTTTGAACACTCACTTAAGCTACTTGAACTTGGTCAATGCTTTGGAATCTAAAGAAAATGCCTAAAGTAATTACATAAGACTTGAAATGGAAAATGAACAATTATATGGAAGGTACTTTGAAACTAGAACCAGTCATCGTAATTAGGATTAGCAAGCCTAAAGTCAATTTAAAGGAGTTAATATAGAAAAAGGGATAGGATTTCATATAATAGAATGAAATTGGACAATTATGTGGAAGGTGATATTTGTGAAACAATTAATGAGCATTTTTATGTATTGATAAGGCATAGTTTGAAAAGAAAGGTAAGTATAGCGCTTTTGTACATTTTGAATTAAGTTTTACAAATTTTCCTTTTAATACTTGATGGCTTGAATTTGGTTTTACCAATTATGTCTTAAATATGATGCAGGGATTCCTTATGACCTAAACCATAAACTCAAATAAAAATTCTATATTTATGGGTAATTAAATAAAAGTTCAAGTTGAAGCTATAGGAACTTGTCATTTGAATTTAGGTATTAGACATTATTTATTCCTTTTCCAAACACTTTATGTTCCTACTGTTTCTCAAATTTTAATTTCTTTATCTAAAGTTGATAAAGTTGGATATTCCTTTAAGTTTTGAAATGTATGTTGCATTTTATTTAATAATAACAATTTTATTAGTTTCATGATGGTTTATACAAATTAAAGTTTGATTATCTTTTTACTGAGACTTTGTTGGCCTTACATTAAATGTTGGTATTAAACATAATTTAGTACAAGAAAGTTTAGCTCATTTATGACATAAACATCTAAGTAACATATCTAAAGAAAGAATACAAAGATTGTAAAGAATGAAATCATTCTTATTTATATTTTACTTATTTTATTAAATATGTGCATGGTATTAAGAGAAAACATATAAGACACATAATTAAGAAAACAAACACAAGAAGCACACAACACCTTGAACTTTTATATATTTTGATATATATGGGCCTTTTGATGTTTCATCTTTTATTTGGAAAAAGTATTTTGTCACTTTTATTGATGATTTTACATTATGGATATGTCTAATTGCTATATGAAAATCATAATCAGTAAATGCCTTAGAGGTGTTTACTAATGAGGGTTAAAATATACTTAGACCAAAAGGTGAAAGTTGTTAGGTCTTATAAAGGTCGTAAATTTAAAATGAAATTGGACAATGTCTTGACCTATTTGTTAAATTCTTAAAAAAAAAACATAAGGTATGTACCTAATACATAATGTTTGTCAAACTAAAATACAACAATATTGCATAAACGCATAAGCATACTTTAATGGATATGGTTAAGAGCATATTGAGTTATTCTTATCTTTCCTTATCGTTATGGATATATGCTTTGGAAATTACCTTATTTTTATTAAGCATGATTCCTACACTACAAGAAAATTAGGAATTAGTGACGAAAGCAAATTAGAAAATAATATTGTTTATTTTGAAATAGAAATATGTAGAGTTTTAGTGGGAGTAATGTTAAAAAATAACGTTATGATAATTGTAAAATTATCATAACATTAATTTTTTTAATCGTAACTTAATTTTTAAATTACTCCCATTAAAAGTCCACATATTTTTATTTCAAAATAAACAATATTATTTTCTGATTTACTTGCTAACTATTGAATAAATGTATTGTATTAAATACGAAATTGTCTTTTTCACTGGTCCTATATTGTGTTGAAGAGCGTTACTCATCCTTCTTCTTTATAGTCTGGAGTTGTCCGTCCCTTTAGGTAAATCGTCCAACTAATGTCTACCATATGTATTGCTTTAATAATACGATTTTGATGCATTTGGGTTTTGTGTGAATGCAAAAGAAGTCTTGATTTTGTGTTGTTGTTTAGAATATTCTTATAATCGTTGATGAGTTTTTATGTTCTTCTTTAATAGTCTAAGTATTTACTATATGTGGAATGAGTTTAAGATCTTATGGATGATTTAAGGTATAACTAAGTTCTTAGGACGGTATATAAACTGGAAACCTATGATGCAGCTCCTGTGAAGCTTATCAATGAAAAATTTTACAATCCTAGGAGTCACTGCAAGAACTTGTTTTCTTGATTCACAAGTGTAAACAATGTCACGTACCATAGTATTGAAATCAATTGTAGGAGGCAAATTCAATTGATTAATACTTCAACGTGATTAATTCAAACTTAGTATTAACACAAGAAATTCATAGATTTAGTAAACATGATAGTTCTTTGCATAACAAGCCCCTAGGATGGTTGGGTGTTGGCCCTTGTTTCTTTGCATAATGCATCTGTTACATATGATGAGAATGAATCTTTGAACGATCCAAATAATGAATATATTGAAATTTCATCTGGAGAGGATGAGGAGGAAGAGAGATTTGAAGAAAAACCTTAGTTTGATTCTGATTCTTCAGAAAAGAAGATGATGATGATTTTGATTTACAATTAAGTGCTGATAGTGATTAATTTGTATTTGTAATAGAATATTATATTCAATAAACCAATTATTGAATTACAATATATTGTTATATATTGAATTGAAATGGATATTTTTGTAATATTTAATAAAATATGAATTTTAAGTTAAAATATGCCACCAAAGAGAAAATAAGATATGATGCGACTAAGGATCAAATCACAATTTGGAGCTAGTTACTATTCAAGTGAGCATCACATTTTGCAGCTGCAACCTGATGTACCTCCAACTACGAAATTTGCAAATGAGGCTTCAACTTCTGTACCTGCTGCTACACCATCCACCACCCTTATACCGTCAGAAATATCAGGGGTAAACGATGCAGATGAAGGAGGCAGCCTCCAGCCTAGAGGTGAGAGAGTTGATGGAAGAACTTACATCATAATTGTCAACAACCTGTAAGTGAAAATACATAAAACACCATACGTTAGCTTAGGTTGATTCCATCTGGACCGTGCTCAAGAAATATGACATCTAAATTTAAGGAGAAGATTGATCTTGAGGGTTATATATGGAAGAACATCTCTCAGGTGACAAAAGATTTTTATTACCAGGAGTTTGAGGTACAAAAAATATATTTTTGTATTTTAATTATAATTTATACATTAATTAGATAAATATTGTATGTTATAAGTACTTATTGTATGCT
The DNA here is from genome assembly GCA_027568895.1 of Erythroxylum shatona. Classification (NCBI taxonomy): domain Eukaryota; kingdom Viridiplantae; phylum Streptophyta; class Magnoliopsida; order Malpighiales; family Erythroxylaceae; genus Erythroxylum; species Erythroxylum shatona. Next base: position 32,995,833 of record JAOSBK010000006.1, on the reverse strand, counting down.
TTTCCTTTGTTCAAAAAGAATATTTTTAAGCTTTTGAATTTAATGCGGTTATTTATAAAGTATGGGAGAGACGAGCTTGTACTCGTTATAGAGACTTTGTTGGTGTGATACACAAGACTGGTGTAGACCTCCTTATATTTCTAAACAAATATGGAGTCGTTGGCAGCAGTATTAGGCATCACCCGAGGCAATGTCTATTTCAGAGCGTAATTCTACAAAAAGACATGGAGAACCGGGGGGAGAGAGTCTTCTCATACATACTGGAGGATCTATTACCCACCAAAAGTATGCAAAGAGACTTGTAAGTATCTACAATTTACATTTATATTCTGATTTTTTTTACTTTGATGTATTTTAATTTAATTTAATGTGTGAATTTTGGAATGAAAATATATGTATTATAGAGAATGACAATGCTGTAAATATGTAATGCCATATATGGTTGTGTTGTTGAGTTACTTTCTCAATAGAGGCTAAATATCATAAAAATAGAGGAAACTCTATCGAAATTTTTAAAAATTGTAGTTCACTTATGACATTTTATTCTGATGCAAGAAAAGTCTATAGGCAGGAAGCCTATACCCTGTCAGTTCTTTTTGTACACACATACTAAGAAGTATGATGGTGTGACCTTCGTCAAAACTCGATGTAGAGAACTAAATATATGTGAAATTTATGCTTTAATATTAATGCTTAAAAATTATCACTTATTAATATAAATATTGCCTTCTAATAGGACCAATTACAAGAAAGCATTCAATGACAATCTGAGCAATTTGAAGATGTTGATGAGAGTCAAACCTATCTTCATACAGTAGGTGGTAGAGACAGTTGTGGAAGGATATTTGGCTTAGGTTTATTTGTGAACATATATTATTCGCAATCCTCTAGATTTAGTACAACATCATCTAGTGGGCTGTCCGCATCCTATGAAGTCTATAAGTTTTGGAACACAATACAAACACTATAACTCAGTTGCAACAGTTGATGGAGAACATAACTTAATTCCGTAATAAGATGGATGAGTTGAAGGGGAAGGGCAGCACTTCATCGCAACATTTGGAGCATCCGCATTCACCAAATGAATAGCATAGTTGTAGTCATTTCGTATGAATTAAATACTTATTGTTGTACAAAATAATTATTATTATCAATTAAGATAATTCTTACTTTATGTCAGCAATCAACTTTCTATTTTAACAAATTAAATGTAGAAATAGATCAAAATATTATCAACAGATAACTGATATGTATCAATCGTAATATTATCAAATACAATTAAATGCAGGAAAAATTAAAAAAACTATATCAGTAAATTTACCGATGGAAAACAAAGTCTGTCAGTAAAGTGTAATCAATTTATCGACGGATAACTAAGTTCCATCGGTCTAGTTAGTTGTTAATTTACCGACAGAATTACCAAATCCGTTAGTAAATTTACCGATCAAAACAATCATTTTGTCACTAAATTTACCGATAGTGCAAAATAAATGTCTCTAATTATAGTGATGGAACACAAAATATCTATCAGTAAATTAGCGACAGAAAATATGTACTTCGTCATAAATTGTTACCTGCAGTCATTTCTCCAATGCCTAGTTCTGTCAGTAAATTCTGTCGCTAACTTGGAAAATTACGATAACTGAAATTGAAACATAGTTATACTTCTTTAAAAACTCCAGGATATTATCAAGGGAAAACAAGTTGTCTGATGTTATTTTTCAATCATCTAAATGATGCAGTCTAATCATTATAGTGTAACCTGCTAATTATATTATTCTCTTCTGATCTCAAACTTCTTATTCCTTTCAAGAAACAAAATATTCTTTTTGCAAACATTAAATAAAATTTGTTTGGATTATTCATGAATTTCGAGACATAACTCATAACTTATAAGATTTCAAACCTAATATTAATATGAGAGATCAATGATCTAACTAGGCTTCTAAGAACTTTTGGATCTACATTATATATTCCATCACTACTTTGTAACTTATCATTTAATATTAGAGGAGTAGACATTGACTTATAACACTTTGTATGAAAAATTTGAGATGAAATTTAATATATTTTTCTAAAGGATGAAAATCTCTCCTTTAGATTTCTTTACCTGAATACTAAAAGAATATATGTACCTAAATATTATTGATCTCAAAACTTTGCATGATGGTATGTTTAAATTCATCAAACACCTTTAAATTTATGCTACTAGATATCAAATCATCTATGTATAAACATGCCATAAGAAAGGAATAATTATTCTCTATTTTCGAATAAAGAGATGACTTATTTTGACTTATGAAAAATAAATCTAAAGATAGCATTTCAAACTTGAGAATCCTATGCTTATGTACTTCCAGAGATCCTATTATCTCATTCATACAAAACTGGAACAAGTCCTTTCACTATTTAACGATTGTAATTATATAGTCATATCTATGTTACATAGTCCAAAACTTTTCTCTATTCTCTAACCGTTTCTCTATTCTCTAACCGTGTCTCTAAAACTTCTTACTTTATTGACAATCTTTAAGCCTCTTAAGAAAAAATCTAAACCTTATCAAGCTTCTTCATTTTTCATACTATCAAAATCTCTCTAAATCTTTTAAAGTTTAATCACAATGATTATGTTTGTTAAACCGAAGGAGGTAGTAGTTTCGCAAACTTTCCGATTCGTTTCTAGCAAATAAAAAAATTAGAAAATTTAAGAGAATCAAAAATAAATCAACACCGAAAATTTGTTAACGTAGTTCAGCATACTTTGCCTACGTCTGCGGGGCCCTCACTCAGCTTAATCACTTTCACTAAAGTACAATAGATTTACTCAAGGCTTTACTGAGTTGACACCACTCAACCCTTGACACTATCTCTCAACCTCACTTCTAGTGAAAGAATTTCACACTCAAAAGTACGACTGCCTCGTACTAACCTCGACAGAGGATTTTCTCAATCAATATTTTAACGAATGAACAATAAAAAAAATAACTCAAGTGATTAAAATAATAAAGAACAAAAACTAATACACTTGAGATAAAAGAGAAAAACAACTTTCTGAGAGATTCAGCTCCACTGAAATAAATTTGGAAGTTGTCACAACAACAATAGGAAAGAACACATGCACAACCACAGATAAACAAGTCTATAACCAACGGCATATTGCAACCCCAGTAGACATACACGTACGACTATGTTTTTCCAATCCAATTTATGCACTCTACAACGTTGTTATACCATCCTTACATGAAATACCCTTCAGCTATAGACGGAGAAATCTCACCAATCAAAAATCTCCTACATGAGCAGTGCATTACTTGGCTTATGATCACAGTGAACAATTGGCGTTTTATAGTGATGGTGCAAGAAAATCAAGAGCGCTTGCCAAATCAATTGTAATGCTTAACCTCTAGATTAGATTCAAGCTTCTCAACTCTTGTATCCCATCAGTCTTATCAGTGAAGTGCAGCCACTTTTCTAGACTTCCATTAACATGTATTACGTGAATTAATAAGGACCCAATCAATTTAAAAATCCTAAAGCTAAAAACTCCCAGCCAAAATTTACAGCCATAAAAACACGTAATACCCCCCAATCATCATGTATACACACTCTAACTTAAGATAGAGTTCAAACCATGATAGGATTCTTTGTCAATTAGAAGATTATCTATATAGCTTTTGAATCCAAGCCATTATCCAATTAATATCCTATATGATCAATTAATAAATAATTTGCAAAAACTAAATAAAAGATATATACTGTATATCTTAACAATCTCCCCCTTTTTGGCATTATTTTTCACAAATATGAAACTCTTCCTGAATAATATAACTGGACATATAACTATCAAATTCACAATTCATATGTCAAATACTCCCTTTTAATCAAACATCAAGTTCCAAAGAATATCACAATTATCCAATCATCCAAATTTCTCCCCCTTTGGACAAAAGGATGCCAAAAAGCACAAATAATCACGCATATGCATTGAAATCTTCCCCTGAATGTAACATTCACCACAAACAATCTGATGTCTCCTCCTTGGGACTAAAAAACATAATCATAATAATCACTAGTAGTGCAGCAGAAGAATCATATGCACGCAAAGAAGAAAAATTACCACCATTCAAAACACTGAGAGATATGCTCGAAAGAGAGAGAGATACCCAAGAGGGATACTCGTACTGATGAAAGAGTTTAGGAGTCTTTGTGAGCCAAATAGAAGTCACAATGCAAACTACAAAAAAGATGGGATGATAATGGCAACATAAAGCTAAAGAACTAAAAAATCTTTTTTTGGTTTCGTTTCTTTTCTTTTTTAACACAAAAAATACTTTAAAAATATGAAGTATATAGTCCCTGTGCCCCTCAAAGAAATTCAAACCTGGTTTGTTTCCTCGTCATATTATCTTTGTCATCGGTTTCTTCTTCTGAAGTAACTGACTTGTCCTCTGTTTGACCAATTGCTTTACAAATAGTAACTAACTGTGAATCTGTACAATTTCTTATTTTTTCTTCACTGCATTTTTGTGTTTGTACTTGACCCTTTCTAATCCAAGTGTGCTTCGACACTATGGGTTGCTGCCAGAAATTTAATGGAGAGTGTCTACATTTTCAGTTCTGACCTCGTTGAAACATCATTTGTAAAATCTTGTAGCATCTCGACCTTATGTGCCTGATAACTTCACAAAAATGACACGTCAGTATAAATCTTCAATTCTTTCTCGATGTTTCTTCTTCTCAGATAGATCTAAATATGTTATTTTTCTCCTCATTCACTTTAGAGTACTCACCCTTATAGCCAATGCCTTGAAGGTCCCCTTTAACTTTACCAATTTCTATTCACTTTTCTAATTTTTTTGTGCCTCCATTCAACATTCTCAATCCCTTTTCGATACTTACTAGTTTCATTCTAGCTTCACCAAGCTCATTTGACGTCAACATCAATTTCTTTTATAACTTTCGTATGGTGTTCTTCATGGAAAGATTCTCTTCTCTCAATCTTTCATTCTTTCTACATATTTTCACCCATTTTTTGTATATTAATTTGTAAGCCTCGTAAATGGTCTCCTTTTATCACTTAACCCACTTTCATCACTATCATAATCTAAGATCAAGCTTTGACCTGAACCGTTTGCATTTTTCCCAAAATTTCCCGATTTACTCACTTTTATGCCTTCAGTTACTTCCTTCGATTAATGTTAAACAAGTAACTAGATTTTGCTATACAAAGTAACTAACGCATCACTATTCACAACTTCTTCTTTAGTTTCAGATTCATTATCACTCTAAGTGCTCGTATAGGATTTTCCTCTTCTCTTCTTCATGGTATTAGCACATTCTACTTGAACATGTCCGAAGCCTTGACACTCATGACATTGAATTCTTTTTACCTTACTTTCTTCTTTTTGAGTTTTGGCTTGTTTGACATCGTTGTTTGATGAGCTCCCATCTTTTTTCCTAAACTCAGGTCTGTCCTTTTTCACTCTCTTTAGCCACTTACTGAACTCTTGTGTTAATAGCTTTACCTCCTCATTCTTGTCGGATTCATCTTCTAAGTTATTCATGACTTTATCGATCTCGGCTTGCAATGATAATCCTTTCTTCTTCTCTCGATTATCTCAATAAATTCATTTCAAAATTTGTAAGAATTCCAATTACCTTCTCCACTGACAAATCATTGATGTCATAAGCCCTCTCGATTACTGCAATTTTTAGAATAAATCTTAGAGGTAATGATCTCAACGTCTTTTTGAGTGGTTCCAAATTGGAATATTTCTTTTTGTGTTGATGTGCCTAATTCGCTATATTGCACAATCTTTTATGAAGGTCCCCAATAGTCTCATTCTAATCCATCTTTAGTTCTTCAAACTACACAGCTAACATCTGTAGTTTTGACGCTATAACAGATTTTGACCCTTTATGAATAGTCTACAAAGCATCCCACACTTCTTTAGCTAATTCACAAGCTAATATTGGTGAGAAGCGTCTTTCATCAACAATGCCGAATATTGCATGAATTACTTGTGAATTTTCAAGTGCACTTTCTTCTTCGGCTCTTGTCCATTCAAATTGATCTTTTTGAACTATCTCTCCTTTATTGTCAATAATCGTTAGATGCATCCGCTCATGTAGTACCGAATGCCAAGCCTTTGTATCCTGAGCTTAGATGAAGACTGTCATCCATGATTTCTATGTAGGATAGTTAAAGTCCTCCAACAATGGTGGTTTGAGATTGATGCTCCTTCTCTTATGGCCATATTTGCGAAACTAAGATCTACACCAACTTGCTACCAAGTTCTGAATCGATGATCTTGCTTTGATATCAATTGTTAAATAAAAGGGGATAGTAGTTTCGCAAACTTTTTAATTCATTTCTAACAAACAAAAAAATTAGAAGAATTAAGATAAAAATAAATCAACACCAAAAATTTGGTAATGCAATTTGTCACCCCTTGCCTAGGTCTACGGCGCCCTCACCCAACTTAATCACTTTCACCGAAGTATAATAGATTTACTCAAGACTTTACTAAGCCGACACTACTTAACCCTTAACACTATCTCTTAACCTAACTTTCCCTGAAAGAATTTCATACCTAATAGTACGACCACTTTGTACTAACCTCAACAGAGAATTTTCTCAATTAATCTTTTAAAGAAAAAACAATGAATAAATAACTCAAGTGATTAAAATAATAAAGAATGAAAACTAATACACTTGAGATAAAAGAGAAAAATAACTTTTCGAGAGATTCAACTCCATTGAAATAAATCTTGAAGTCGTCGCAACAACAATGGGAAAGAACATATGCACAACCACAGACAAACAAGATTGTAACCAACGGCGTATTGCAACCCCAGTAGACATACACATCCAGACATGTTTTTCCAATCCAATTTGTGCACTCTACACCATTGTTATACCATCCTTACATGAAATACCTTTCAGCTATAGATGGAGCAATCTCGCCAATCAAAATCTCCTACATGAGCAATGCGTTACTTGGCTTAAGATCACAGTGAGCGACTGACGTTTTATAGTGATGGGGAAGAAAATCAAGAGCACTTGCCAAATTAATTGTAACCTCTGGATTAGATTCAAGCTTCTTAGCTCTTATATTCCATCAGTCTTATAGGTGAAGTGCATCCACTTTTCCAGGCTTCCATTAACATGTATTACGTGAATCAATAAGGACCCATTCAATTTAAAAATCCCAAAGTCAAAAACTCCCAGCCAAAATTCCCAGCCATAAAAACATGTAATACTCCCCAATCATTATGTATACACACTCCAACTTAAGATAGAGTTCAAACCAGGATAGGATTCTTTGTCAACTAGAAAATTATCTATATAGCTTTTGAATCCAAGTCATTATCAAATTAATATCTTATATATCTAATTAATAAATAATATGACAAAACTAAATAAAAGATATATACTATATATCTTAACAATGTTAGATCCTTGGATTTCTTTTCTCAAAATAGCTATGACTCTTTTTCCTTTTTCATCCTAAAAATTCTCAGACAAATTGGCTTACCATCATCTTATTGAATGAATCTCAAGGATAGTATATTTCTTTTCACCTTTTTCTTGAATTCCTTTTCCTCTGCCCTTGATTATGATTTTAAATTTTCTTCTGAAAATGGATTTGAATAATCACTTTGATCTATCATAATTTTTTCCTTATTTTAATGTTTTAAATCTTTCATAATGTTATCTTAATATATTTAAAACTTAGTATTTTACAATGATTAAAAAGGTCAACTAGTTCGACAAGTTCAACTTTTATAGTTTAACCTTTCAACTTTTCAAACTTTCCGGTTCAATTTACTTTAATAATTCTTATTATTAAAAATTGATCAGTTTATTAATTAATTGATTTATTTTTTTAAATTAATTAAGTTTTTATAAACTAAAATAAATCAATTAATTTTCATTTAACAATCTCTTTTTTAATTAAACTTCAAATTCTTTAATAAAAAAGGACAATATCTTTTAATCATAATTTAAAATTTTTAATTTAATCAATCTTTAACCACTTTTGTAAACCGATTGAACCTTTTAAACTTTAAATCTCTTATCTTACCTATTTAACATCTGAGCCAGTTTTTAAAATATTGGTATTTTGTTAATTTTTGCAAGGTAAGGTTTGAAGATGCTATTTGAATGAAAAAAGATTGGGCTTTAATTCAAATTTGAAAATTTAAATGAAGGAGAAATATCAATAATAAATAAAGGTGAATCAAGAAAACTTGGACTAACAAAATATTTTATTTTATTGGTTGGATTCGCTCAGCTAAAAAGACTTTGAATTTGTAAAAGAAAAGCACGTTAAAAGTGTTTTAAAACCTTACATTGACCAGATAAGGTTGAAAATTGGTGAAGTTATAATATGGGATATTTAAAGAATCACATCCATAAGATTTTGATGTGGGTTTCAACAGCTATAAATAGAGCTAAGATGTGAATGAGTAAAGCATCCTATCTTCCAGCTACATTTTTAGCTTCTCAAAGTCCTATTTTTCCTCCTTTCTTTAGTAGATATTAGAGTATTATTTCTTTAGATGCAAGTCATAGTAATGACCATTATTAGCCAACTCTTTTATCCTTCATTAGAAGAAGTGGAAGCTCTTTCGAAACTTTAAAGATTAGGAGGCAATTGGATTTTATAGTAAAATGTTTCATTTATTCATATATTGAATTGCTTTTCTATGCTTTTATTTTATGATTATTTCCAATTCATTTCTAATGCAAACAATTAAATTTTTGATTGAATTGATCATTTGTTAAATTAAAGTTTAAATACATAAAAGTCCAATTCTTTTAATCCATTGTAGCAACTGATAGTTTTAATTTGTTGCCTCATAAACCATCACTCTTAGGAAAAGTATTCCACTAGATTAAAAGCAACCGCACAAGTTAAGTTATCTTACTTCTATAGTCTTCCTTTGTTTAACATTATTGTTTAATTAAATTTTGGATCGTATTCAAGGTTGTTAAATAATAAGGGTTAATTAAATTATGTATTTTTAATTAATTAATCCTAAAGAAAGACCGATATTTAGCATCACATCAAGTGTATGATCAATGAAATAATTGTTTTGTGCTAATAATTAATCATAGTTGCAAGGGTGGATGTAATAGTAAATTAAGTTTCGTTTTATTTAAAAACTTTCATTTTATTATTTTCTTTATTTTCTTTATCACTAAATTTTACAACCCCCTCTCTTAATTATTTTCTTTCGTAATAATTGACAAATGTGAATTCGTTGTGGAATCAACTCCTACTTTCTCTTATTATATTTATTTAATTGCAAGAATTTAGAAATTAATTTAAGTTACTGACAACGATGCCACCACACTCTCCACAACATTCCCCTTCTTTTATAAGATGAATATTATTACCATTTGGGAACTCCAAAATTATAGTGTTCTTTATCAAATATGAGATTTGATTTATATAAATGGAGAATGACATGATGGCACTAACCAAAATTAACCATGAGTGCTGAAAAATACCCTAATTCTAAAATTTGTTGGTACCAACAGAATGTAGTAGGAAATTAAGATAAAATATAGATTGAGAAAAGTGTTTTTGAAAATATACAACTACTAGTAGAACTGTAGAATTTTATATTTTTATATTTTGTATTTTCTTACTTCCACCTTATTAGTACATCAAAACTATTTATAATAATTAAATGAGATTTTCAGAAAAAGGTACATTATATTTTATGCATTACATATATAAATAAAATTCTTTATAATAAAAAATACAAAGGTCATACGATTTATAAACTTATATACTGATGAACTATAATAAAAAATTACTTATTAAAAAATTACTAATTTATACCAATCGTTTGAAAACCGTACAGCTTGCAAAATTACATGTTCTTATTTGTTTCTTGGACGTTATATAAACTTTTATTCAACTTGGCAGGACCGATATTGCAGAAGTTAGTCTATCTCACGCAATGACAACTCAGTTACAGTTTTTGAACCTAACATATATATATTCCCGGTGCAAACAAAAAGTATTCTTGACTTGGGTTAAGCAAGTTGAATGTATTCTTGACTTGGGTTAAGCAAGTTGAGTGGTAACCATTCTTCTAAGCCTATAAATGTTCATGATTTAAAAATATCCAGATTAGGTCCAATAGGACCGTCAATCGACAGGGTTTGTTAGCCAACCTGATCATGTTGATATATTGAGGGGACCTTCCATTATTAGAACACGAAAGAAACATAGATATGTCCCTTTGCTTGAGACTAAAAAAAGCAGAATCACTACAATTTTAAGCTATTTCAAGGAATTGTCCTCAGAAATAATGGAGCTTGCAAGGAAAGGGGCTATGAACATTAAGAGGTTGTGATTACGAGGAGACCTTTAACTTAGCGTTTGGTTCATGTCTTTATAGGTGGAGACAGATGTCAGGGACAAAAAAGTCCTATGCTTGGTAGTGTTTGCTTTCTGTCTCCACCTATTTTTGTCCCGATTTCAAAACATAGGGACATAAATTTTTGTTCTTTCTAAAATTGTGATGCAAGATTTCTTGTCCCTGTCTTCGAAACAAAACATATAAGTAACTTTTAGAAATATCCTTTCCCTCGAGACGGAAACAGTTTTATCTGTTTTGTCCATCACAACTAAAACACCTTATTGTATCTAATTTTTATTTTGTTTTGTCTCTAAATTTTTGTCCCATTTTATTTATGCATATTAAAGACAGTAATCAAACGCAGCGCAAATGTTAAAGGGTGGCTACGCTTGTGGGTTGGATTAGACCACACTGGCTTCACACCCTGTAACAGCAATCGACTCTCCTTCTGCCGGGAAAAGAAACGACAAAGGGAGTCTGATGAGAGCACTTTCTGTGTGGTTAAGTTAATCAATTTTTTCTTATGGGCTTAGAAGGGATTACGTAATGAATATGTTACCAGGCCCTCCATTGGTTATGATATCCAACTTGGAAAGTATGAGGAAGTTCGAAAGCTCTTAATATTATTAATGTGTAATGACATTGCCACAGCAGTAGTTATTGATGTAAAATGAAACAATTTGCTATGACATTAACAAGTATTCATGGATGAATAAAACTGAAAATCCTCAGGCATTTAAATCTAGTCTTCAATGCCAAACCATGCGATCAAATCAAAGCTCACCTGTATTTCCTCAAAAGACTGAATTGCTTCATCAATCAACTCTAATTCAATAAACCAAAAGATACATTTTACTCTTGTTGCATTTCTTTTGCTCATTTTTAAAGAGATTCAAAGCTTAGTTATAGTTTTCTTATATCAATCCAATTAAATAAAAAAAGTTCAACAATTGTAATTATTATCTTTCGTCCAGAAGTAAGGAATGGCTTTCAGATGAAGTGCATGTTTTCAAGTGACGCTGTAACTCATTAACTGTAGCTTCTCGTACAGTTTCACATGGTCTGTTTTATCTCCAGGCCATATATTTCATGTCCCTATTTACTGCTTCACATGCTATTATTCACTAATAAAGTCTTTGACGTTTACATACACCTGGTACGTATTTCTCAATGTCAGAAGTCTACCACTCTGCTCCAAATTCTAATGGCTTTCTAAACCTACTAACATCACAAAATTTGGGGCATCTACTTCCGTCATTACCATCAGTAGACTGACTGTTTGCATTAGAGAAGTCGTTCGTCTATCGTTTAGATCAGATTGGTATATCAAGTTAGTGACCTGTACGTTACTCAAACATATATATGTAGTTACCATTTTTTGTATTGCATAGTAAATAAAATTTTGAAGTTAAATATGATTTACCGATCACATATTTCAATTAAAATTGGGCATCTAATTAGTATTAGTTATATGTTCCAAATAAATCAACAAGTATGTCAGTGATTTAAAATTAAACACATATTGTATTCAACTAAATATTAATTGGTTTTCATGTGTTTTGCACTCACATCAATAAAATCAGCGAGAATTCTTAAAAAGAAATACTCAATTCAGGACTTGAGGCTCTTAAGAACCATCACTATGGTTATCCCTTGTCTAATATCTTGTATCATGTTCTTCATCAAATCCATGGGCATCAAGATCCAAAAATGCAGCAGTATCATTGTGATTTTGCAGGCGAATATGTTTTTGTCTAGAATCTGAAGGGAAAATGCAATGGACCATTAATATATATGGATCTCCTATTCAATTACGAAGCAATTAATTGAATGGTCTGCCAGTAGAATCATTAAGTGGTGAACGTGTTGACATTAGTAATGAAGAAGATTAGGAAGGTGCGAAATTCTTGATTTTCGAGACTGTTGTGTGATATATGAGGCACTAATGATTAAACATGTTTGGAATCTTTCTTGTGACCTTAAATAATGAAAAGGACACACTACAAGAAAAATTAGTTTCAGCAACTATTATTAATGGTTGCTGAAAGTAAAAAAATGGTCGTTAAAAGTTATAGCGATCAAAATTGGGTTGGTCGCAGGTGGTTACTATAGGGTTGTTACTAAAAGTGCTCAGTGACGAGTTATTACGTTGATCGTTAAAAATACATTATTAACAACCATTTAAAATTGGTCACTAAAGGTAGAATTATTAGTGACCAAATTTATACTTGCTAATGTAAAATTTCATGGTCGCTGTAATGTTAGAATGGTTGCTATAGTTATGCATACTG